>MEJB01000044.1:1667653-1701150 GCA_001752375.1 Rhazya stricta
AAAATAATTTTACAAATACACATTTAAATACAATAGGATAACAGTTGGATAGGATAGAAAAATCCATTCTGATGATTTCTAAAAAATCTATTGCTTCTGATTCTTTGAAAGAAGAAAAGAAAAAAACTTAAAAATCCTATTTTCAAACCTTTCTCAATTTCTGACTCTAGTGTCAAGTCCATTAGAGAAAATAATTTAGAATTCTCTAGAGCAATTCAGGATAAACTAAGTCAATTAGAATTATCCTCTGCTTCCAGTAAGCATATTCCCGATTCTGTTTCTGAGTCAAACAAGATTAATGTCTTAGAAGAGAATTCCTCTTCTTCGGATACTGATCAGACTTTAGAACAGTTTCAGTCTAAATCTGAGTCAATTCTAGGATCAATCCGATGACTTGGCAGTTGTGGATTATTCCTGTTCCAAATACCCCTATCAGATCATCAGCTTCTTGCAGCAGATGATGATGGCCGCAAATGCTTACAAAACCCAGATAGGAACCGAAGATAGAGCTATAGAGGAGCTCCTTATTGCAGGTTTCTCTGGTCAGCTGAAAGGTTGGTGGGATTATTACCTCAGTTGAAATTCCTTATACTCCAGAATTTGATGAAAGGAATATTCCTACTAAGATTAGGCCAGTTCAGATGAACTCTGAATTAGAACAGCATTGTAGGAAAGAAATTCTTGATCTAGATCCCCATGGAGTTGCACTGCATTTTATGTTAACAAAAATGCAGAAATCGAGCGTGAAACTCTTAGGTTAGTTATAAATTATAAACCTCTAAATTCTGCTCTTAAATGAATTCGATATCTGATTCCAAATCAAAAAGATTTATTATCTCGTCTAAATTCTGCCCTGTATATTTTCTAAATTTGACATGAAATTTGGATTTTGATAGATACAGATTTTTGAAAAAGATAGGTACAAAACGGTACAAAACGGCTTTTACAGTACTCTTCGGCCAGTACGAATGGAATGTAATGCCATTTGGAGTTAAAAATGCCCCTTCTGAATTCCAACGAATTATGAATGGSATTTTTAATAATTATTCGCAATTTTGCACTATGTATATTGATGATGTTCCTGTCTATTCYAGGTCAATAGAAGAACATTTTAAAATTTTAAAAACTTTCTTTTATGTTGTAAAGAAAAATGGCTTAGTTGTATCTAAATCGAAAATGTCTTTATTCYAGACGAAAGTCAAGTTTTTAGGACATTATATTTGTAAAGTACAATAACTCCGATTGAAAGATYATTGTTATTTGCTRATAAATTCCCTGATAAAATTCTAGATAAAAATCAATTGCAGAGATTTTTAGGCAGYYTAAATTATGTGGTAGATTTTATACCCAATATAATTAGGATTGCAAAGCCTTTGCATGATYGRTTAAAGAAAAATYCTGTCCCTTGGACAGATGAACATACTCAATTAATTCAGAGAATTAAAGCACTTGTGCATGAAATTCCTTGTTTCATATTGCTGATTCTKCTCCGTTTAAAATTGTTAAAACTGATRCATCCGACATTGGTTATGGTGGAATACTTAAACATGTTTTAAATGGGAAAGAAGCCATTGTCCGATTTACATCTGGACATTGGAATGACACYCAAAAATCTTATTCCACTATTAAAAAAGAAATTCTGAGCATTGTCATGTGCATCCAGAAATTTCAAAATGATCTTTTAAATAAAAAWTTTTTATTGCRTATATATTGTAAATCTGCGAAAGATGTTTTGCAAAAAGATGTTCAAAATCTTGCATCAAAACAGATTTTCACCAGATGGCAAGCTATATTATCTATTTTTGATTTTGAAATAGAATTTATCAAAAGTGATACAAATTTTGTTTGTGATTTTCTTACACGAGAATTCTTGCAGAATRCCACCRGGAAAAATGAGTGATAAACCTTTTCGTAAGGGAGCGATCCMAATTCCACCCAAATCAGCCTCTAAAATGCCGGCAGCAGCCACTACCAAAAAATCTTGGTATGATATCTGTCAAGAAGAAGAAAACAAGACTACAAATTTCGGTCAACAATCGGCATCCATTCCCAGCATTCCATCTCAGGCGTTGATGGAATCACTTGGAAATTTCAAAGAGTTCCAGCGGCTTCTATCTAAATTCCAGTAGCCGACTTCATCCAACAACGRAAAGGCAATCGTACCTGTCCAGAGTCAGCAAAGTCAACTGCAAATTCCATCCCAATCCAGGGGTATTTTACAACGTACCTCCAAGGCGGATACAGATACCTTCGTAGCGAAAGCTACCAAGGCGTCTACCCTTTTTATCAAAAAATCTATTTGTCAAAATATTATTTCTATTGAAAAATCATTTTATGAAAAATCCCCTTTTGATACTATTAAAAAACTTTTTACAAACCAGTTCATCCTCTCAGAAATCCAATTTTTTATCAAACTATTTTGAAAGTTTACGGATGGGAAGAGATAAAACATTTCTTTTTAGAAAAAACCCATCAATATCCTGGATATTCCACATTTAAAATTTTAAATAATTTGTCCCCAGAGACATGGATGCAATGCCAAGGTGATCTTCAGCTGGAGTTTGGTTTTCCAGACACTTGCAAAAGTGAACCTTTCTATCACGAGTCCTTTACATATTGGGACTACCAGCAGGCATGGTATCATACCTTCTATGTTCAAAATCCCAGCATCAGCATACATGGTTGATTTATTTTGA
This sequence comes from Rhazya stricta, assembly GCA_001752375.1. NCBI lineage: Eukaryota > Viridiplantae > Streptophyta > Magnoliopsida > Gentianales > Apocynaceae > Rhazya > Rhazya stricta. The sequence continues at coordinate 1,670,350 of MEJB01000044.1, forward strand.
CACCCGTGCATGTCAAGCTGCATCCTTTCCATTTTGGTTCAACCAATGGTGGGAGATCTTCGGTACAAATTGTAAAGAACATGGACAATTTGTCTTMCTAGGATTTTTAAGTTTTTTCTTTTCTTCTTTCGAAGAAAAATATGGAAGGCTAAGCCTCCTGCTACTACATATGCACATTTAAAATTCGTTTGATATCTGTTTAAATTCTTTAATTGTTTAAATTTTATATCTGTTACAAATTTATGCTTGGCCGATTCTACCGCCTATAAATTGTAGGTAATCTAGAAGTACTTGGTCCAGTGCACCTTGCGGACCCGGGAGGAGGACTTGGGATCCTAAGGCTTATAATAGATGGAGTGCCGTATCATAACAGCTTAAGCTTTTGGGATAGCTGGTTCCATTGACTTATGGTATCAGAGCCACAGGATGATGTTGATGGACTAGTAGGTTCACTACCGAAGGGAATTCAGAGTAAATAGGTTTTAGAATTTCAGAAGAATAATCAGCCTTCCGAAACGAATTTTTAGAAGTAGTCGGTATATCCGACGTAGAATTTCACAGATTTACAATCTATACGTAATAAAAAAAAATGGGGGATCCTAAGGCTTATAATAGATGGATTGCCGTATCCTAACAACTTCAGGTTTTGGGATAGCTGGTTCCATTGACTTATAATATCAAAGCCAACTCGGGTTCAAATCCCGCCACTGGTTCAAAACTCCACAGGTGTAGAGAAGCGGAGTAAGACGTGGTCCCATCTAGGCTAGCGGGCATCAACAAAGCGCAGTAAGATGCAAGTCCAGCCAAGGGGGATTAGGTAATCAGCCCAGTGCACAGAAGAGGTGGGATATGGGAGATCCTGAGGCTTGCAATAGATGGAGTGCCGTATCCTAACAACTTAAGCTTTTGGAATATATATATATAGTACTTTAATTAATATTAAAAAGCATAAAATAGAAAAATATGTCAAAAAAATTCTCACCCATTATGTTTGGTACATTCCGATTGAAATTTAGTCATTCTCAGGCTCCCTTACCAAGTGAAATTGGCGAAGACAAACACCTTACTGATCTCTACCTTGCTCGTAATCATCTAGATGATGCTATTTTCCCCCTTACGGCAACATTCAAAACCTCTTGTAATTCATTAATGGCCTGGTTTTCGGTGTCCACTATGCCAAACTCAAAGAGTGGAGATCACTGTCCATATCTTCCACCTGATTTCTTTGAACGTGAGCTCCCTATGTGTTTCCCATTTTCAAAAGAAAATCCATCAAAAATAGGACGAAAGCATGTTATAAAATTAAGTTTGTCAAATGCCCACCATCTCTGGCAACATTCCCAATTGGTTTCAGAATGTGTTGCGTCATATCAATTATTTAGATCTCTCCCGCAGCAATTTAAGTGAAGAAGTAGCGAATCTCTTCAATACTTATGGCTATCAATCTGGTGACGAAGTACTGATGTTATTCACACTTCGGCTTCTGACAAATACCTGCAATAAAGTATACATGTTGATTGCAGCCAAGGCCATCAAACATGGCTGAATTTGAAGCAAGTAGTTGGTCTCCCCCTGTGATATCAGCATGCACTTTATGATGCAGCAGATTATCCTGCTAAAGTAAATACARTATTAAAGAAAACAGAAAAAGAAAATCATACTTGATGGGTTAGGATGTTACGAGTCTCAATTTATTTATGAACTGGGATCTTCCTCATAGAAGACCCGTGTGAGGAACAAATTTCTTTAGCTGTAATGCGACCTTCATCAGATAGTAATATGGCATTTCGGTGTAAATGGAAATACATGTTGAAACTTGGTGGTTTGAGCCTCAATCCAAAATTAATTTTATATAATGGATCATAACAGAGAAACAAAACCAGCATTAAAGATCTCGAAACTCAACCTTGAACAGGGGAAGAATACGTATAACTTACCTGCGGAATGTCAGATATTGGAAGGCAAGTATATAGAAAAAAATCACCACCACTTATAATATACTTCATCTCTATTTAGCAGTTGCTTTCATTATAATCATATTACCTTCTGTTTCTTGCAAAAGTAAAATATGTCTATAGCGTTGCTAGATATGTTAACAAAGAGAGCCGAATGTGAGAGAGATAACAATGCTCGAATTAGCTAGTAGCACATAATGCCAATTCTCTTAAAGAATGMCTAGTCCCTAAAGGATTTCTTGGTTACTAATTTTATTTTATTTTATTTAATTTGGTGCTGGATTATATTTTGCATTAGCTCACTCATGCATTGCTCCATAGTGAATTGGATGGCCGATAAGRAAGTTGGAGCCGCTTGTTCGTTAGTCATTGTTGATGATTTCTATGGCTAGGAGCCKTTTCCTGGGCAAAACTCATTTTTCCTAGATTTCTTCGGGCAACGCTCATCGAGCCAAGCTCTAGCATATCTAAAGTAGGTGTGGCCTAGACACGAGTTGATTGCTCTGATCTCCAACCATGATTTCTTGGCAGGAAAGAAGTCTCATGCATACTGCATCAGATGTTTCTTGGTTTGTGTTGTGGTCATCAAAAGGTGCCTAGGCCAAGTATACTGAAAATTCCTGCCACAGAATAGTGAACCCCTGCATATCTAGCGCACACAGTTGTAATATCTGTAATAACAAGTTGAAAAATACAGACGAACATATACCCAACAAATTACAATTTTACATTTCAAAGAACTGCCCAAATATAACAATATGATGCAATTCACCCGATCTATGTCCGCCAACTGGTCTCTCATTATAGGGGACTGCACTTATACTACTATCCTATTGCTAGACACAAGTCTAGAACACTGTYACTAAACCTGTGAAGCTCCAATAAAGTTATGTGTGCATCAAATGATGCCACGAGTCACTCCTTTGACCACACCTATTGAGTAGTGACTCTTCAGCAAGGAAATAAATGCCTTGTCGAAGCGAAAGCACAGGTTTTTTTTTTTTTTTTTTTTTTGGTGGAAATATAAGGCGGGTTGAAGAGACAATTACAAAAGAACATAGAAATTAACAACATTGCCCATAAGGTAGTCTTTAAAATGATGGAATAAACGTAGTAACCACCGACAAGCAGGTCAGACGAATAAAGCCTACAAACCTGTTCATTACACCATGTAAATCTCAGTTAAAAAGGTTGTAGCTGTCCAAACATACTTTTAGTGATCCTCAACAGACAGCTTTCATCTGGTTAATTAACTACAAAGCATTTAACTGAATATTTACAAGAGAGGAGACAAATATAATGCGTTACTATTTTTCAACAATGTACGAATTAGTACAAAACCAAAAAACAAAAGACATTTTCAAAGGCCGCACTAACATGAAAAATGGGCTCAAAAATAAATGCTACATCTTATTATGGTGAATGTATCTGCAAGCTGTTCTCCCCGCCCTGGACTCCTGTACAATGAAATGCAGAAAGCAGATACAAGAACATAGAACTTACCAATTTTTCTCTCTTTTTAAGTCTTTCTTTTGTTCTAAACAGGTTCATTCCCCTTCAGAATGTTGTACTTGCAGAGAGGACATGTTGCATTCATCTTTAGCCATTTCACAATACAAATCGAGTGAAAATGATGGTTACATGGAAGAGCGTGGAGCTCTGCTCCATCCTCATATGAACTCAGACATATACAGCATTCCTAGGAATATAAATGAAAAAGATAACATTGAGACAAGACCAGTTAAGATCCAAGCACAGACATATAATCTACAGCTATCATGAACATATAAACCCTTCGCAGGATAACTTATTTTTACTCTTATCCACAGCACAGATATATAATCTACAGCTATCATGAACATATAAACCCTTCGCAGGATAACTTATTTTTACTCTTATCCACAAATAATGTCCATTTGATTCTTATTTATTCTATTCTGTGGTAAACAACCACAAGCAAGTTCAAGAAGCACTCATAGAATGCCAATGACAATACACTATAAAGACCAATAGAAACAAGTGAAACATGATAGCAGCTAATAATTATATAAATGAACAAACTCTGACTCAAAGTCTACACCAGCATCAACACAATTGAATCATTGATTGATTATATTCTCTTGAGGTTACCAAGAAAGGGAGACCCTAGCAGAGGGATATTTATAGTATGCAAAGTTCTGCTACTGTGCAATTTTCTTCCAAAATCAGATAAACACAAAGTATGCAACACAATTTAAATGAAAACAAGAAGTATATTCAGAGTCTTCTATCAGTCCAAATTGAGTGCCTTAGAACCATTTTTCCGAGTCCCAGAATAAAAGTTCCAAATCTCATGAGCTAGAAAGTACTTCAATAGAGATAGAGTTTCTGGAGAATACAGTTTCAGAAGATAAGTCGGCACCTAGTCCTTATGCATTAATTCATCATTAACCCATATGACAGATAATTACAAACACAAGCCTTTGTATTTGAATACTAATTGTCATAGCTTAACACTAAATGGAAAACAATAGGTCAACTGCTTTTTAGCTCACAGGTTATAAAGTAGGGGCGAACCTAGAGATCCCAAAAGAATTAAAATGAATCAGGGTAGAAGCGCACAATTTCATTAAGAAGAAAATATTCATTAACAGCAGAATATCAGGGTAGAAGCACAACCACACCTAGGACCATAAGGCGTCACASCTTAGGCTTTGATTGCATCACACAACCAGAAAATTCAGGTTAAACTGAAGTCTTCTTAATTGTAAGGAATAACATATATAATGTAATAGAGAACTCTCTTCTATAAGACTAAATCATCAACCTATTAGGGAAAAAAAATCTAATGAAAATCTAACATCTTAATGGAAACTTTAAACAACTAGGAAACTACTCAATAACTCAAAACCGAAAACAACTTGGAAACTACTTAAACTAGAATTAATCTAAATCCCATATCAGCTGTCTATCATCTAAAATATGCCAGTTTAGGGTTTGGCCTTTAGAAGCTTCCTTATTCCTCCTCTTATAAATCTTAAGTGGTGGTTGATGCCACTTGTCTCTGTCCCCCTCCCCCCTCCCTCTTCAATCTTATGTGCAGATAGAAGTTTTCATGAAGTAATTAACCAATCTGCAACAGATGATGATGAATATTGTCATTCTCTGAAGCCAACTTAACAAATTTCTTTAATTACAAAACCAACACTGCCCTTTTATGTGAATGGGTTGCCTCATTTTCCACTGCTTTCTTTCTTATGATCTCCACCTCACACCGGTTTTGCATAGTAAATCTCGATTATCAGCTTTGTTTAATTGCAAACTGGATTATTCCTTTCTTCATTTTTGTGTCTTTTTTACAATTAACAACCTTAGCTAACCACATACTACTTTACCTCTTCAGTTGCCTCCAAAATGAAATTCAGAATGTCATCCATAACTAGTACATCTAAATAGTGGAACATTCATTAAAAAAAGGAAAAAAATAAAAGGAAAAACGAACTAGGAAACCACAATAAATTAGGAAGTATCTGATAGGAAACTAGCAGAGCATGTCAAAGACAAAGTGGTAACTTACTGCATCCTCAGGTAAMAGAAGACGTTCATTAGCCAAATATCCGCTGCTTGTTTCAATGGGCACCATTCTACCAGCTCCAGGACCACGCTTCTCCTCATCCTTTGATAACTGGAATTTATACTTCGGGAGGATACTTAGATCGGCCTCTGATGCACCTTCCTGCTAATTGGAGTACAAATTAGTGTCATGATTTATCATTGACTTACATATATGTATTAGAATATACAAGACTTACTTGACCAGCAACCGCATAAAGAATTGCTATGATGCAAGGCAAGCAGCAACACAGAGCAATCCCTATCAGGCATGCCAAAACAACACAAAAGATGGCAAAGAACACATCAAATGCCAGAAACACAACGGCCAACCTGCAACACCTCAAGTCAGATATCCATGTGATTTCTTTCTTCCACTCATATTTAAACTGGAAAACACACAAACGAATATTGATGGATGCCCATCAACAAACCTTTCAATCAAGTTGTTTACAAACTACATAAGATCCCAAATATGCTCCTTTTGAAACAGGAGAGCAAATTTTATTTTCAAAATTCTTAGCTTAACTAAACACTTACTGTCAGAATACAGGGAACGAAAAACTTAGCATGGTGCCTGATATTCAGCACYTAATAAGTTCTTTTAGTTGTAAAGTTACATCAGAAAAAGGGGAATAAATCCAACTCAATATAAAAGACATTTCCACTTACAAAAGTCTCTCTAGATCTTTCCCATTACTAATTTTTCTAGATAGTTAAAACTCTTGCACATATGCACACACTCACACATTTATATGTAAAGACTCACCTCTTCAAGCAAACTACATGTATATGTTTGGACAAGCAAAGTTCATAATTTATCTAGTCTGTGTGAAGAATTAAGTGGCTTAACTCATCTATCAAGATATATCATGGACTCCATTTTTTATTTTTGTTTTTTTGGGTAGATGAAATTCAATTTAATTTAAAGCAACTGTATTTTTGTAATATACACAGAGGATTGAGGAAAAGATATACACRCTTGTCATTAAAATTCCTATGAACTTCTTTATTTGAGTTACAATTGGAAACTGTATAATAATCTGCCGATTGCATGACACTTGGCAAGAACATCTCAAATTGATTTCTCCAGCAGATATTTTGATTATTGGAAAGAGGAATTTATGATTGCAGCAGCAGGAACTCAACTGGGCTCTCGAGATGCATAATAGATCAGTCATACCTCTAAAAGGAATTACAGCTTACTTTTGCAGAAAAAAGATCTTCTGTACGTTGGGAAGGGGAAAAAGAAAGAAAACATGACTCGCTTAAGAAAAAAGAATGGGACGAAGGAAAAGAAAACAAGAGTTTGTATTCCTCTACGTTGGCTCATGTTGCATATATGATACTTTTTTTCCCCCATAAAACGGAATCAAACTGTAAGATTTCAGCACCCATCAACTACATCTTATCATCCTTGTACACTTCCAACATACAAGGAGAAAGGATGCACGTTTTGAATGGGAGTTACTATTGTCTTAAATAAGCCGCTTCACTCATCAAGCCATAACTTTCCAGCTTTCCTCTCTCCTAGACTTCCTCTATGACGACAGGAGCAACAATACTTGGAAATCAAGATAAGATACAAATAAATTGAAGGTAATATAGGTTACAGCATAAAACTCCTCGAATGAGTTACTGGTCAGGTAAAGAAGTTCCCAGCAGAAGATTTGAATCTGAACATGAACATGGTAAGGTTTTGTGGATGTTGGCTTATCCTTGAAGGGGAGAGTCTCTTCTCTGTGGATTCAACTCATGACCTCAGTCACAGTAAAACATCCTTACTATTTCCCTATCTCTCACACTTTTCCCTACTTCAACCATATAAAATTTACTTTATTCTTTTGACCTTTTACTGTTGTGAAAGAAGTTAACAGACATCCACTCATTTAAACACTGAGTAAACCAGTGCAAGATTCTAACCAGCTGAACTTTAGAAGATATAATGCCAGCTTGTCCACATCAGCTAGAAGAGTAAGTACCAAGAAGGGATCAAGAAATTGATGGTTTATTAGTTATTCATCCCAAGTTCCCCAAGGATAACAACTGAAGAGCTTACTACATATGCTAACACAAAGCTTCTTTTCCTATTTCCTGCAGATGTTCCTGCTACGGCTCGAGTGGGAAACAGAAGAAAACCCCATACATAAATGAACCTTGCAATCCATTCTTTAAATTTGAGGACAAACACAGCATCTATATGTCCAGAAAACTTTTGTAAAAGATTATTTGCATGCCCAAACCAATTCTTCAGAGAAGACAATTAAAAGTTCAATCAACTTCACTTCGAGATAAATTACGGCAAAAAACATGTGAAGTCATTGAGATCACCACATAGCAAAAGAAATACACAATGAGATGGAATCAGAAAGAACCAGTAAAGTCGAGGAGCATTCTGTAAAAGAACTTCACCACCAGACACTACCCAATAAAAGCCCACAATCCACCAGAGAAAGGATGCCATTGTATTCACCGATTCACATCGTTTAGCAACACTGAAATATCCATTAAACAATAAATAGATTAATGAATCACAATCTCTTCATCCTGTAGCAGTAATAACAATAATAAAGTCCCTTACCAAAACAAGAGACAGCTAGATTAAGCAATAATTGAAACTCTCAGTAAATGTAAGGCCTAATAGCACTCTGGCCTCCTGGTAAATATAAAAGAAAACCTCAAAATATCACTGCAGAAACGAAATCATGAATGTCCATTTCATAGATGAGATCTCTACTTTATGACCTCAAAATATCACTGCAGAAACGAAATCATGAATGTCCATTTCATAGATGAGATCTCTACTTTATGAATACATTGGTATGTACATCATGAGAAGATATCATTTTCTAGTCTATTAGCAGACTTAGCCAAATTTGATGAGAAACAAACTTTACATCACTTCTCTTTCTTTTAGTTATTTTCCCCTATATGTTTCAATGCCCAAATTCCATTCTTTCTCTAGGTTGTTCAATCCTTAACCAGAAGTACATTTCTGCATATTGAAGAATAAAAGCATTCAAATGATCAACAGAGGCAATCCCAGCTTAGCATACTTTGTCAGGTACTAGGTCGTACAGACCCGCATACATTTGTACCAACATATTACTTTTCAAAATGTAGAATAACAACTTGAAAGTTTGATGAACATCTTTGCCAATGGCACAAAATGGCCACAAACCCTATCCACAATAACAAGAAATAAACAAGAGTATTCCCCAAAATTGGGTGAAGACAGATTGAGAATATGTCAGAACAGAGATTCTTAATTACATCCTCATAAACATATCTAATAGTAGTATCTTTTATGCATAACTCGAATGATTGAATGCCTCAAAAGCCAAGCAATTCCAAACCAGAAGATCATATTTACAATCTTGAAGGAAAGATTACAGAGGGATGAACTTCCATTATTGCTTAATAAGCTACAACTAAAATATTACTCTAATGATGTTAGGCGAAGATCAACTAGTGGTACTAGAGGCTTCACRAAATTCAGATTCCCTGCCTTCTAGTAGTTAAGGTTTTTTGCATGAAATGTAATCCAAGTTATATTTTTCTTGCTCAATTGAACATCAGACTCATACTCATCTCCAAAGATTTCCTTCCTCTCAAGTAAAAAACAGACATAGAGAAACTGTGTTAAGGTGTTGATAACTAATGAATATTCAAAAGTTTCAGACAGASAGATGGGAATCCAGAACCACTTAGATCCATCCTAGCCTCTATTTGAAGTATTCCCTAGAATCATTCTGTACATAAGTGTACCTCTTCAAGACAATTAAAAAAGTYGAATAATTAAAATATATTGCATCACTCTCCAACATTGCTAATGGCACAACCAATTCTTCAACATACAAATCCGGTGTAACACCTAATTTCTCAATCTCCAAATACAATCACTGCTTTTGAGATTTTTCCCTCCTCCAAAAATGTTTCTCTTTCTTCCAATTTTTAAATTAGGAACAGGGAGAAATAAACAAACAGATTCATTTCCACCATTGCCAACATCCAATAAATTAACCTAGTAACTAATGGAATTCCATGAACCAATGTGACTGCAAGTCCTGTGCCGGCAGCAAAACACATACTTTCAGCTAGACTTTAAGCTCAACCGAGCCCTATAAGTACACCAGAACACTAACACACATGAATAACCACGGAAAACCTAGACATTCTCGACCTTCAGTTAGAGCATGATATCAAGAACAGCTCAAAATTCAAAATCCACATCTTAATGGACACACAAGACAAAGTTTAGACATGCAAATCTTATAACCCTATAACAACATCAAGAAATGCCTCAAGACGAAAAACCAACCTTGTTCGACTAGCAATTCCCAAAATTCCGACCCCCCCATCCTCGTCTTCGTCCTCACTSTGATCATTTCCCCCTGTCCCTACTCCTCCACTCTCTTCATCCCACCCCGCTCTCCCCACCCTCGTCCTATTATTACTCCTCCTATTCCTCCTCCTATACTCCACCCACACCAACACGACATGCACCAAACACTGCAAAGCATAGCCACATATCCAAACCCTAATAGGAGCATTCGGCTTCTCATGCAATGTACACAACAGCATCACGACAGATACAACCACAAACGCCAAATTCCACATCATATCCAACGCCACCACAGGTTTCGAATAACCCCAGTCAGCCCGCCGCTCTTCCAGCTCCCGAGCTGCCGTTTCCCGAACCAGCATAGATGCTCCTCTGCGACCTGTCACCCGGCCTAACAGAACCGCCAAGGGAGCAGTTCCGGCTCCGTTTCCGGGTCGGGTCTGATTAGAATCTTCCTGCCTAGGACGTAGCAGCGGCGCACCGTACGACTGCGTTGGATTTGAATTCGGATCATCAGTTGCAGAGGCCATTGCGTGAATTTTGAGGAAAAATTCTGCAAAATATGAGAATTTCGTTCGTGATTATGTAGAGAGAAGGAGAGAATTCTAGGGGATTTTACAGAGAGACATGGATGGGCGAGTGTGTGTTGTGTATGCGAATTTCTGGAAAGTATTTTTGAAGTATGGGCAGTTGAAAGGTGGGTGAGAAGCGAGAACGATAACGGGTTGAAGGGAAGTTAGGAGGGGCATTTCCGTAATGAAAACATGCAGTTCTTAATTAATTAATGAAATTTTAAATTATTTTTTAATATTATGGGCGATTTTACTAGAAATTCGACATCTAACATGGCAGTGTTTTGTTTTTTCCTTCATGCAAGTAATCATCGTTTAATCACACTACGGTTACATGAATGAGAGATATCTAATTTCTAAATGAAGTTGGAAGTATGAAAATTGATTAATTTTTTAATATTAAAAATCTATTTATATATATTTAAATTTGAATGTTAAATTTAGTTGGAGCATTTAATAGTCAAATTTTAAATATGATTATCTTTACATTTTTGTCCTTTTGTTTTACTATTTTGTTATAACGTGCATGTACATTGTTTTGTATGATGTTGGCTTATATTAATTTAAAAGTTACGTTATTTAATAATTTAAATATATAATTAGAGATTGAAAGAAAATAAAAAAATACATTTCGCTATTGGATCAATATAATGTGATATTTGGTATGAATTTTCATTTCTTGTGTTTCTATGTTTTTTGATAATTATTTATTAAATTATTTTTTAAAATTTTCAATTATTTTAAAACTTTAATATTACATTTTTCGCACCCAATTTAATTATTACCTATTAATTCTATATTGTTCTTTCAAAAAAATAAAATAATTATAATGACTAGCTGTTTTGTATCCCTTTTATTTTTTATTTTTTGTACATTATCCATTTAATTATTTTTTTAGATTATATAACTATTYGAATATTTAGATTAACTAATATTTTTAGTCATCTTTACTTTTATTTTTCTCCATGAGTAATGGGAAATAGGATAATTTTTAGATTCCTCTTGAGTTGCATCATTGAACAATACGTCATGTATTTTAGACCGTGTAAATGTTATAAATATGTTATTTTTATATAGCATCTCAAGTGACTCATATAAAATTTAAATATGCATGTATAGATATATGGATATAAATAAAGATAATAAAAATACTCAAGGAATTATATAATTATCTGTCAATCAATATTATCTTCAAAATAAGAAGATATCTAATTGATCATTTAGGTTCAATGGAACTTTTACAAATTACTTTTACTTTGATAAACCAGAAACTCTTGTATGCACACAATTCCTTTATAGGCTTTGATTCCATGATGAGGGGGGAGTTCTTGGTTGATTCCAATCATTTAAATTGTGTATTTATAATTTGGGTAAAAGATGAGTTCATGCACATTTTTATGCATTTCTAGAATTTTATGAGTTGATTGGTTTATATTTTTAATTTTCAATTATTAAGTATTAATCTTTATACCATAAATCTCATAGTTCTCTATTGATTAGTTTATTTTTAATTATCAGCTATTAACTTTTGTATYCTTATTTATAAACCTCCCCCCATTTTATGGGCTTCATTTTGCTCCTTCATAGGGTTCTATTTAGTACATCCAAGAAAAAAGTACAAGAAGTGTTTGATTTGTACTTGAACGCATGTCCTCATAGAGGAAGGAGAGCAATAGGAATAGAGGTACTTGTCTAGTGATAATTGTAGCATAGTGATAATTGTAGCATATGTCGTGAAGGTGTTTTCCAACTTTGAAGATTATCTTTTAGAACATCTGTAAGAGTTGGTTTTAGAAAATACTTATTTTCTTAAGAATAGGATTTTGTTTATTATGATTAGGTAGTTGAATTTTATTAGGATTCGTTAGTCTTATAATTCTATTTATATGGGTACGATTTTATTATTTCGTTGTTAGGTTTTATTAAGTGATAACTTGATAGGGTCTATGCGATTTTTATCATTTTGAGTAGATAATTTAACCTAAAATATCAGTTCTGAGCAGGTGAATAAAAGAGAGTAGTTGCACAATTAGATGTGAAAACGATATTATTTCAAGAAGCTCTTAATTTGTTTAATTTTAAGTTTTGAATTGAATTATAAAACAAGAATACAATCTTGAATTGCTAGGCAAATTCATGACTTATAAGAAATTTATATGGCAGTCATCTTGGATCATGGTTGAATTCGAAGACCTATTTCTTAATTTAATAATATGAATTGATGGACGAACAATATATCAAAATTTTAGGGCTTGATTAATATTTTACTTTTAACTAAGTTAATAAAGGGAATACTTAACTTGTAAAAAAATATTACAAGTTATGTGTCATAATTTTACAAACTTGATGTTTGACTATAGTCTAGTGATATTCTAGTGATGTTTCGTACTTATAAAATTTAAATATATTTTAGTGACCTCTCATATTTTAAAATTTTAAATTAAATATGGTTATTATTGATATTTTTTGAAAAGGGTAAAGGGATAAAGTTGTTCAAAAAGGATTTTCATTACATTGTAATATTTTAATATAGTATAAATATAGATTTCTTCATATTCATCCGTAGCCAAGAACAAAAATAGAGAAGGCCAATAGTATAAGAGTACATGCGTGCTTAATCCAACACCCTATATTTTCGRAGGTTCCCATAAGTGGCATACTTTATCATCTCCCTTTACAAAAATTTCCTACATCTCTCTAAAGAATAACGTAATTAAAAAAAAAAATCTCATTTTTAACTCAAATCAAAACAGATCTGAAGATAAAAGGATCGGCTCCCTACATTTCTCTAAAAAACCTAATGTTTTCTCTAAAAGTATCATTTTTAAGTCAAATCGAAATAGCTCTAAAGAAAAAAATATGTCATATTTCTTTTTTGTTCGGGCTAAGATTTGAGGCTCCGTTCGAGTAGCGCGAAGCTAGCTCAGCAACTCCATGCACATTAAGCTGAGCCGATTCAACAGCTTCGTTGAATCTTTCTTTTTTAATCTTTTTTAGTTACATATGTTAACTATTGCAATATTTTTATAAGAATCCAAAACAATTGGCAGATTTGATTGATATGTTAGGAAGGAGGTAGAGAAAAGTTGACAGAGAGATAAAATTTATTAAAATATGCTAAATACATTATTGCAAAAATTCCAAACAAATATTACATAAAGAAACTAGGTGTGTTACATTTAGCACTATGGTTAATTTTCTCTAAAAGTTATTAAACTCTTGACTACGAACGATTTAAGTAACAAGTGTTAAATCAAGGCTGAACGATTTAAGTAATAAGTGTTAAATCAAGGCCTTATTGCTTAAAATTAATTAAAGGATTTGATAGAGATTGACCATAAGACATTCCAAATTATTCTATCAAAGTATCTAAATCTAATTGTTCTCACTTGATTCATTCTTAAGAATTAAATTCATTATGAAGCATGCCCTAATCGTAGGAGTTTTTTAATTTTTTAAAATTATTTATTTTAAGCTAATTGTGTTGATAGGAATAAGGATCCCATTACTCTTAGGTTGATAAGGATATGAGTCTCGAAACTTACAATGTATCCTCGATTCACATTATTTTTCGGGAGAGAACAACAAATACCTGAAATGAGATTTGAATTTTTTATTGTCCCTAAGGAAATAATTTGATGCCGAATTGTACCAACTCAATTTCTCATTCACTCCTTACATTAGTACCATATGCATTTACTATGAATAGAGAACTGAGAAGAATATGTTCTAAAGGAGTTAAATTATGTTTTAGATGCTTTTTTTTTTTTTTAAACAAAAGAAGAAAAGGAAGAGGGGAAAATGTTTGCCTTTGGTTCTTACTATTTCAATTTTTTTCATTTAATTTATAATTATTTAAATAATTATAGCTAAAAAATAGAAATGTTCATTATTTGATTTAGACAAAATTTCTAAACTGCATCCAACTAAATTTATGACTTGGGTCGATAATACTTAGACAATTGGCTGTAATCTTGTCAGTTGACTCTTTTACGGGTTCTGTTTATTTGAGTTCAAGTTTTAATTTATGCCATGGAATATTTATTTAATATATGTAAGGTATTTTACGTAAACATATATAAAAAATCATAAAAGATAGAAGAACAGTACTAAAGCTAGATTAAGCTTTGAATATGTCCCTAAACTTTATTTTTATTTATTCATATCCTTAACATTTTATCGTGACTTTATTTGTGCCATTTTGACACTGTTCATGGTGGAATTTGATGAGCAAATGCATGTCCCTTACACGTGCCAACTACTTTAAGGGCAAAAGAGTCTTTTAATGGTAATTATGTCATTTCAGACTCTTTAGACCTCGTCGACATGTGTCATTCTGCTTCATCTAACACGTTTATCTCTTCAAAAAAAGCCATTTCCCTTTTTCTCTACTAATATTGTTGTCTCCACCTCTTTCATCACTTTCTTTGCAAACTGAGATTCTTTGTTATTGAGCCTAGTCAATCAATCTATTTGGGWGAAAAAAATTCCTCCTTTAAATAATATTTATTAAAATGCCTCATTTATTAAATAACTTGTTAAAATATATTATTGAAGGATCAAAATACCATATATATTACACTTTTTATCCCAATATATTTTTTAAATGAACAAAATATCCCCATTGCTTATTATCTATAGGCTATCCAACCAACCAACGAGCCAAAACATGCCAAAATCTTCTCTCTTTCTTCTTCACCGTGAATTTAGTAAAATAGGCATGTGCCGTTTTACTCATTTGATAGCTTTAGTTTACTTATCACCGTTGAAGACCAAAGAAAGAAAGAAGCCAACACCATTGTATAGGAAAAAGGTGAATCTCTATCACCATATGCAAATTTCTAGACATGTATATACTATCGCACCGAATTTCTAAATATGTACTCATGTTGATCTGTTTCTTTTATATACTATATTGCAAGAATTAAGTCCCCTCTTCTCGTCTATAAGTATGGGTAAACAGTACCTATGTTTATTATAATGCAAAACTATGGTATAGAGGAACACAATCATGTACATTTATCACAAAATTATTCACTATAATGCAAATATGTGGTGTAGAGAGACACAATCATGCACAGTTATTAGTATCAAGTAGTTTATCAATATCTTTAAATGCTAATTTGAGCTCATTATAAGTTTGAAATCCTTTTATTTTATTATAAACGGAAATATTTTTAAAAATAGGATAATCACTATTATTATGTGAGTTTAAATAGTGAGGTCCTATTATGGTCCAAAATTGATATATTGCTTGACATTACATACATAATTGAAGTATAATAGCATACACTGAGCTAAGATAGGAATTTCCCTACATTTCTTGAAAAAATGTGCTGTTGAAGGCATAAACAATATATAACTGTTATCGTATGACTAGTAACAATGTTGTTCAGTTATGAGCCAAACTTCATATATTTTTGTCATTACCTATATAACATAAGTCTAAAATAGAATATATTAAGATAACTTAGTTTTAATAGAATATATTGTGCAACTATGGTGTARGGGTCATAAGTAGGATATTCCTGTTATTATATGACACATAATAGTGTTTTCACAGTTTATAAGATTCTGTAAATGCTAATTTCAGCTCATTATATTACATTAGCTTGAAATTTGCATTTGTTTATAACTGAAAGTATTTGTAGTTGAATTGCAGTTATGATTTCCTAGGATAATTTGTGGATATCTGATTGTTACTTTTGTGAGTTTGGAGAGAAATAAGGCGGTGGTGGGTGGACATGGAGGTATAATGGTTAGCAAAAATGACTCTTGTTCTTATTTCAAGAAATATTATTCACGTTGAGTTATGTGAAACGGTTTGAGGGGCAAGGGCGGTGGATTTTGAGGGTAAATGATATATGGATAACAAGTATGGTGCCCCAGAATTCTAACTTTCTAGTACCACTAATGAAGATTGATTGTGACTATAATGTGAAATGGTATTTCTCAGCTTGTCAAGAATTTCCTCTTTGTATTACTCTTTTGGAGACAGAAGTTGAGGAGAATGAAAACGACGTTGTTTAGATGAGAATAAAGAACAAGCAACGCCTATTACAGATGATTGTTCTAATGAAGCACATATTGCAGCATTACGTGAAATGCAAATGTGAATCTTCACCGAGGATCCCAAAATGTGAAGATTTGTAAAGGAAACAATTGTTCCCAAAAAAAAAAAAAAGAAAAGCTTTGATATCAAAGTTCTACATGCTTGCACTGCAATGTCACTTTGAGTTTAAAGTTATGAAGTCAAATAAATCCATTTTATATAGTTATTTGTCTTGATAAGATATGTAAATGGCATCTGGCGGCTGCAAAGTTAACTGAATCTGAAGTGTTTGAAGTTCATACTTACTATAGACAACACACATGCTCTACGAGGGTTAACTATCGAGATCATAGACATGCTACCTATTCATTGATTGGAACTCACATTGCATCTAAGTTTGAAGATTCTAGAAGGATTTACAAATCGAGAAACATCATCAATGATGTTCATGAAGATTTTGGCATAACTATAACCTATAGTAAGGTATATTCGACTAAGTATTTTGGTTGTGGACTTGTTCGTGGAACACCGAATGATAGTTATGTCAAATTTTTATCGTATTTAATGTTTTAGAACAAATAAATCCTGGCACAGACGTCCATTGAAACTGAGAATAGTATGCATTTCAGGTGCATCTCTTTTATTGTTATGACTTCTTGTGCTGCAGCCTTCCTGTTCTTGATTGACCCACGTTTTTGTTTTATTTCAGGTACCTTTTTATGCTACTATGACAAAGTAAACGTGGATACCAATCATCAGACATGTCATTTGTATCGATGACACATTCATGACATCTAGATGTCGAGGAACTTTGCTTATTGCCACTTGTCAAGATGCAAACAATCAAATTTATCTACTTACATTGGGTGTAGTTGACTTGGAAAGTGAAGTGTCGTTGACTTGGTTCTTTTGTCATTTGTGAGAAATAACGGATGACACGGAGGAACTGACGATTTTATTGGACCATAGCAAAAGCATTCCTCATGCATTTAGAAATGTCTACCAGTTTGCACATCATAGGAATTACATATGACACTTGAGCAATAACTTGAAGATTAAATTTTCAAGGGCTGATTCGTTCTCATTGTTTAAAAAGACTGCAGAGGCTTATACTTTAACAAGTTCTAAGGCCTACATGACARCGCTTTGCAGGAAAAAGGATGGGTCAGAGAGTACTTAGAATCTGTCAATTTCCATTATTGGAGTAGAGCAAATTTTAGAGGGACTTGATACAATATAATGACAATAAACAATGCAGAATCTTTGAATTCTGCATTGAAAGAGGCTCAAGATTTTTCTATAATTTGTTTGATTGAGAACATTAGACAGTTATTGCAAAAATGATATTATGCAGGAAGTGAGGTGAGGGAAATTCGCACTAGCCACCTCACTCCACTGATCGAGGAAAAGATGTGTTTAAACTATAAAGAGGTAAATAGGTTGAATGCAATCAGGATATCACTGATTAAGTTTTAAGTTATTAGAAAGTTGAAATAATATGTTATTAACTTGGAAAAGTGTACATGTATTTGTAAGCAATTTGATCGTAATACATTTCTTTGCCTACACACAATTGCCGCTTCAAGACAAGATGGTAAAACACTTGCATTCTTTTCTCTCCTTTTTATACCACTTCTTGTTGGAGAGTTGCATATTCAGAGTTTATTTATCCACTACAAAATGAGTTGAAATGGAAACTTCCTGTGGAAGTTAGTTCAAAAGTGGTCCATCGACCACCAACAAAATGACCAGCTGGACGCCAACCAAAATTGCGTAAAAAGAATCAATCGAAGAGGTATGCAAACCCCGTAAGTGTAGTAGGTATTTGAAGATTGGCCGCAATTGAAATACTTATACAAACCCTTTGCCTGAAAAGTAAAGGCATCTTTTTATATTTTCTTATTTATTTACGTTAGAAGTTAAATATAATATATGACTAGGATAATGTGATATCTTAAATTTTTTGGCATTATTTTATCAAATATATTTAAAGTAAAATATGATCCTTCAAATATGGTACATTGTTATCTAATATGATCCTTTAAAAAGGTAAATAGGTCAACGTGAGCTTTTCTTTTTAACAACRGCTGACTGCTTATGTACACGTCTTAACAGATTTACATCGTTATGCACATTTACAACATACAAATGCAAGAGGTTTAGCCAAGTAACTAGATTTATTTATAACCATTACTTAAAAGTGAAATAGATCAAATAGTATGAGCTTCATAATAGTGTTTGACCGTTATGTAAATGTCTTAACAGATTTACACCGTTTTGCACATATACAACATAACAATGCAAGAGGTTGAGCCAAATAACTAGATTTACTTAAAACCATTACTTAAAAATAAGATAGATCAAATAGTATTAGCTTTTTATCCTAATAGCATTTGACCTTTATGTACATGTCTTAAAAGTTCAACACCCTTATGAACATATACAACTTAAAAATGCATGACGTTTAGCCATAACTTGTGAAACTTATAAACATTAATTCAAAGAAAAATAGTTTGAATAGTGTGATCTATTTACACTAACAAGGTTTGATAGTTATGTACATGTCTTAACAGATTTACACTGTTATGCACATATGCTGCATAACAATTCAAGAGGTTTAGCCAAACAAGTTGTTGGTTATAATAGTTAAATATCCGATGGAATAAGTGGCTATTTGTGACATCTTTCAAAATTGAGAAAAATGCACATCGCTTATATGCTCAATAGTGGTAAGCGAATTAATATTGTTCTATGGTTTAAGCAACACTTGCTATACAAGTACAAAGTTGAGCATTCTAGCATTCTTTGGAAAACTACAAGGTTCTTAATCACTATAAACAATAATTAATAATGAATATTATATTTATATTTTACTGA
Organism: Rhazya stricta; assembly: GCA_001752375.1. NCBI lineage: Eukaryota > Viridiplantae > Streptophyta > Magnoliopsida > Gentianales > Apocynaceae > Rhazya > Rhazya stricta. Next base: position 1,689,742 of record MEJB01000044.1, read on the forward strand.
TAACAATGTTTGACCATTATGTAAATGTCTTAACAGATTTACATCGTTATGCACATATAGCGAAATAACTAGATTTACTTATAACCATTACTCAAAAGTAAGAAAGATCAAATAGTATTAAATTTTTATCCTAACAACTTTGACCGTTATGTACATGTATTAAGAGTTCAACATTGTTATGAACATATACAATACAAAAATGCAGGAGGTTTAGCCAAATAACTTGTGAAACTTGTAAAAATTAATTAAAATGAAAATAGTTCAAATAGTATGATCTATTTACACTAATAGAGTTTGGTAGTTTTATACATGTCTTAACATACTTATGTTGTTATTGGCATATACTGCATAACAATTCAAGAGTTATAGCCAAATAAGTTTTTTGGTTATAATAGTTACATATCCAATGGAATAAGTGACTATTTGTGACATTTTTAACGTTCAGAAAATGGCACATTACTTACATGCTCAATAGTGGTAAGCAAATGAATATTGTTTTATGGTTTAAGCAACACATGCTATACAAGTACAAAGTTGAGCATTCTAGCATTCTTTGGAACACTACAAGGTTCTTAATCACTATAAATAATAATGAATAATGAACCTTTTATTTATATTTTACTCATAATGATGTTTGACCTTTATATAAATGTCTTAACAAATTTACAAAGTTATGCACATATACAACATAACAATGCAAGAATTGAGCCAAATAAGTAGTTTTGTTTATAACCATTACTTAAAWGTAAGATTGTTCAAATAGTATGAGCTTTTTATTCTAACAGCTTTTGACCTTTATGTACATGTCTTAACAGATCAACACTGTTATAAAATTATACATCATAAAAATGCAGAAGGTTTAGTCAAATAACTTATGAAACTTATAAACATTAATTAAAAGGAAAATAGTTCAATAGTATGATCTATTTACACTAACAGGGTTTGRCAGTTATATACATGTCTTAACAGACTTACACCATTATGCACATATACTGCAAAACAATTCAAGGGTTTATMTAAATAACTTGTTTTAGTTATAAACATTAATTAAAAGGAAAATAGTTCAAACTGTAATAGCTTTTTATACTAACAGAGTTTGACAGTTACGTACATGTCGTAACATATTTACACCATTATGCATATGCATTGTAAAATAATTCAAGAGTTTTATCCAAATAACTTATTTTACTTATAAACATTAATTAAAAGATAAATAAATTGTTATAAACATTCTAAGAACCTTGGAACATTCTAAGAAYTGTAAAAGTCATAGGTATTACAGATATTGTACACTTGTGCTATACACAAATCCTATCTATGGGTCAAATTCTAGAGCAAATAATTTTGGTGCCATCTTAATCCTCCATTTCGCATCTTCTTTGGATCAATATTCATCAAGTCTAATTTGCAAAGGGAAAATTCAATAAACTTCAATGCAAACATGCCATAATCAAAGTTGCAAATTCATTTAAAATGTTAATCCTTTAATATGACAAATATAAAAATATATTATTTCCAAAAAGAAGGAAAACCAAACCTAATTAACTGATGAGGAAGGTTTTTTTCTACTTATACATGAATTTTTGGGTGGGATAATGATCTCTGACCTTGCCATAAATGAGACAAGAAAACAAAAAAAAAAAAAAAAAAAGCAAGGGCTCCATACGTTGATCATGCGCTCATCCAAGTATACTTCTAGCAAAATCCAATGTGTGTGTAGACAAACTTAAAGTAAACATAGTGGCATTCCTTCCAGTTTTGACCGAGTGGTGGACGTTGCTCATTAAGACAAAGCATAACATCTTATTCAAATAAAAAAAATTCCATATTGTCGACGTACTTCTTCGGTCAACAATCATTGTAGCCATGCTTCATTATTTGATAAACTCTTCAGTCAAGGACGAGAATGTTTTGTTTAAAAAAGGCCTCATATTTCATCTAATGTTCTCTCATATAATGTAGAGCATTATCCAGATGCTGTATGACATATGAAATAAACATTAGAATAGACTAAATCAAGAATATACTATTCACAATTATGAAAGATAGTTTTACTTACATCATTAATTAGCCACTTGTCCGAATCCATAAGCTTTTCRAAGAAATGTTTATGAACATCGCAAATGGCCAAAGCATAAGTATCCCTGAAAAAATCCATTCCTTAGCATTAAAATTTAATATATGAGACGGCTAAAAATGATTTTAATTGGTTAAATTTCAAAAGGGAAATTACTGGTTAGTTGCAATTGGAAGCCATGAATTGAGATCTACAAGTTTTGCGGGATCTACTACCCAAAATGGATCAAACTTTTTCACATAATCTAACTTTCTTCTCTTGGAAAAATTAATAAATGGAGACTGCAATGCTGGGGCAACACTCTTTTCCTTTGCCCTCGACCTCTTGGAGACTTAAGAAGCGAATCTTCAAGATTAGTAGCAATGACAGTCTCAGTTGCCCCTTCATTTCTTTTCAAAAACAGTTCTACAATTATTTGTACATCTATGAAATCTCATTTCTGTACACAGAGTGACACAGTTAATATAAAAAGCTTCACTGTTAGTGTAAGATACCTAACAGTGTAGAACCATTATATTACGTCACGTAATTGTATGACACTGTTTGGATCCAAATAAGACTATAAAGCACATTAAATGCTAAGTTAAGCTTAAAATGTGTACAATTAAGTTTAATGGGAACAATCAAAAGTGTACAAAAAGAAACCAACCATCTTCAATGGAAGACCTTTCTTCCACTGGCACAATGGCAGTCTTGTAATACCCAAGATTTCTTTCTATGGATTTTTGTTTGATCGTGTGAATTTTTGAGCCAACTAGGGTTGGATAAATTTCTATGTGGTTGTTATTTCAATAAGTACAAAATTTTCGTATTTGTCGAATTAAGGTCCTTAGTTAGTTAGAGGTTCGACTAGTGGGCCTATTCGTTCTTAGTCGGAAGTTAGACTATTATCGAAAGAAAGCCCGTTGAATTTAATTTAATGGATTGGATTAATTACGGATGGGAAGGCCCGAAGGAATTGGGTTATGGCCCAAATTTAAAAAAAAAAAGAAAAAAAGAAAAACCTAAAACCCTAAGTCTTCTTCAACCTACCCTACCCACCGCCGCCTACTCCCAGAAAAACCCTAACAGTGCCGCCCCATTCCCGAAACTCCTTCCGGCCGCACAYACACCGTCTCTTTCTCCCTCCGCAGACGCTGGCGATCATCTCCGTATGCTACACTGCCCAGATCTGCAACGAGCCATCGGACCCAGCTGCTTGGAGGACCATGCACGCGATGCAGCTAGGCGGAACGACAGTCGCTATTTTTCTCCTTCTCTTCTGTTCCTCCTACCGACGCAGCTTCGCCGTCGGAGTTCCAGAGTTGTCACATGGATCTGATCTCCCCTCGTGCCATGATTCGGACATAGGACCTGCGCGTCACCCGCTTAAGGGTCTGTTGCCCAAAACCGAACCTAGCTAGTCTTGTTGCTGCCTAGCGAGAGCTCCACGACATCGTCTGTGTATGTCRCTCAGTAGCTTGCGAACGTCCGACCAGGAGGATTCGCGCACCCGGCCAGAGATCGTCTAGATCTGGAGTCTCCCGAATCTGTCGTCGATTCCTTTGCCTATCGCGTTGCTGTTGCCYACTGCCTAAGCTCATTAGAGTTGCGAATCACTGCCGCACCGCTGCTAGCGTCACTTACCAGCCATCCCCTGTYGCACTTCCTAGATCTGCCTTTATCTTCTTCTTCTTCTTCTCTGCTCGACCRGCGTTGCCATAGCCGCGCCAAGTCCAGACGCCCAGACTCGCAGATGCCAGAGCTGTTGAGAGCGCCRCTAGAGCGCACGCCCGAGAATCCATTACCATTTTTGAGACACTTAGACTTTGTGAACTTAAAAGGTGAAAATATTATTAATTAATATTGAAATTTATGACTTATGAAATTATATCATAAAGTAAAATTGTGAGAGAACATAGACTAGGTTTAATACTTGAGCGAAGGAGTTTAAGTTGTATCCTTAAAAGACGTGATAATTGGTAATGTGAGAACTAAGTATGGATTAATAATTGGCAAATAACACTGTTGGAATAAACCCTGAATATCTAAGTTGGGACATTCGTACTCAATAGACTTTCATTCTGTAATCAAAATTAGGTCGTTTCGAGTGCCTTAACATTGAGAACAGTCGAGGAATTTCACTTTGCAATTCAAATAAGAAACCTTAAACGTAAAGGATTCTGGATAAGTAAATTCTCTCACATTCACATTAACGTATATGTGTTGTTGTTATTGAATCTGAATTCTATGTTACTAAATTCTCACATTTCATTAACGTTTATGAATGAATGTATCTGAATTCCTTTAGGTGGATTAATATGTTGTATATGACATTCTATGCAAGTAAATCCCCATATTTGCCTATCTCTTTTGTTGTGTGTTATGTGGTGGCGGTATGGGATTATGTTATGAAGTGTGTTGATTGTGGAATGTTTTTACGTGTTTCATATTTTGTACCTTTATTATGTCGAATGGCATGTTAATTACAGTTGTATGTATTTCATGTCATGGGCATGTGGTTAGTGTTCTACATTATTCTTGGAATGAGCCATTTATATATTTAGAAAGTGAATGGTTTAGGAAATGAAATTTTGAAAGGGAGTGTATTTTATAAATTGTAACATGTTCAGGAAAATATTAAAGTTTTTGAAAAAGGGGTGTAAAACCTAGCCATGAAAGATGTGAGTAGGAAATGGGGAGTGGGGGACTGGCGCACCCGAACCGACCCTCTGGGAGGGTAATGATTCACCTCGAGGAGGTGAAGAGATGAAAGGAAAAGTAAAGGAATGTTAACCGCTTTGCGGTATTACCGGTAGTAATGTAATTGGATTTCAAATAACTATGGCCTACTGTAGAGCTTAATGGCTAGGCATTACATTTAGTGAGCTTATGAATATAATGAAATGAAAGGTTTTACAAAGTTTCTTGCATTTTGAAAGGAAAGTTTTTATGGAAAGGTTATACAAGAAAATGATTTGAAAGTTTTCTTTGAGAAAGTGAGATTTTATAATTCATGACATGTAGAGCATGTTCATGCATTCATACATGAGATTTACTTACTGGGTTTTATAGCTCATTCCATTTCTCTCATTTGCATTTCAGATGAGGTGTAGCCAGATGGTGCGAGGAGGTCGCTTGTAGGCAAACCAAGATACCCTGAAGTTAATTTAAATGAATGTTATGGATTAAGATGGTTATTGACTAGAATGGTTTTGTTTATTATTAAGTATTTCTTATTTGGTTTAAATTCTTTTGAGTTTCTGCAAATTCGTGTCAGTGAGTAAATGTTGACATTCCYGAGTTAGGATAAAGTTTCTTAATTTAGGGGTATTACAAGTCTCATGTTGCTTCTTCTTTTCAACTAAAAATAGTTATACATCGTATTAGCTAACAATATTTCTTAGTGTAAGTCACCTAACAGTGTAGAACCGTTATATTAAGTCCCTAACTATGTGACACTATTTAGGTCAAATCAGATTATAAATCACATTAAATGCTAAATTAAGCTTAAAATGTGTACAATTAAGTCTAAGCATGTCAAATGGAAACAATCAAAAGTCTACAAAAAGAAACCAGCCTTCTTCATTGGAAGTCCTTTGTTTCACTGGCATAATGGCAATCTCAGCTGCCTCTTCCTTTCCAGCAAAAATAGTTATATATTGTATTAGCTAAAAGTATTTGTTAGTGTAAGTCACCTAACTCTRTGTCACTGTTTGGGTTCAAATCAGACTATAAAGCACATTAAATCCTCAATTAAGCTTAAAATGTGTACAAGTAAGTTAAAGTATGCTAAATGAAAACAATCAAAAGTGTACAAAAAGAAACCAACCTTCATTAGAAGACCTTTCTTCCACTGGCATAATGGTAGTCTCAGCTGTCTCTTCATTTCATGTACAAAAACAGTTATACATTGTATTAGCTAACTTTATTTGTTAGTGCAAGTCACTTAATAGTGTAGAACCGTTATATTAAGTCACCTAATCGTGTGACACTATTTGGATCCAAATCAAACTATAAAGCACATTAAATTTTAAATTAAGCTTAAAATGTATACACTCACCTTGGAGGACCAACTCAACATTTTGCTCAGCTACTTCTAAAGGTTGAACTTCAATTGCTGATGATCAATCATTAATCACTTCAAGATAGAAACCCCAATTTGGATTTGACTCATTAATTAGTGATGCACCAATTGATTAGCATCCACAAATGTCTTCACATTTTCTGCTACAACAAGTTGCTCCAAATGCACTCTCAACTCACCTCCTGGACCAAAGGAATTATCTTTCTTGTCAGTGAATTTGTAGGAAGGAGGGAATAGGCCAGTGTAAGGAGAGTTGCACAAAGCTTTGTGTGGAGAGTCATCTATCGCAATTGTGTTTGACTCGTCATAATTGTCACCCCATGGAAGTGTTGGGTTAAAGTAATTCCAAAGCTTTTTCATTTTCTTGACAAATAAGGGCTTATTTAGGTCTTCCAACATTGTGTGTCTTGAACTTATGCAACTGCTCTGATCCCAGTAGAAGAGTAATCTTCTTCTGTCACTTCTACGCAGAAAGTCAACAATATCATCCAGAAGTTCGAGAGTTCTTGACGACCAAATTCTAAATTCAAATTTGTCAAAGCATAAGATGTAACACCCCTAGATTAAGAACCGTCCTTAGCTGAGAATGCTACGTCATTCCATTAAAAAATAAACAACTATCTATTTAAAACTCAACAATATCCAAAGGAGTCAAAAATACRTTTTAACAAATCCTCACTATCTCAACATTTATTCAAAAGAGAAATACAGCGGAAGCCTTTTTAAACCATTCAAAAACAAAAATCACAAATATACTTTAAGAATTTAAAACATTCAACATTATTTATCTTATTTCATAAATAAACTCAAAAACCAGTTCCCGAGTATCATAGCTCGCCCACAAGCGACCTCCTTTCCCCATCTGATTACATATCATTTGTAACGAAACATGAGGGAAAGGAATGAGCTAAAAAGCCCAGTAAGTAACCTCATGCATGAATGCATGAATATGTCCTACATATCATGAAACTTTAATGTTTCGCCTTTTTAAATGAAAACCTTTTCAAACATTCTCTTTTCAAAATTCCTTTACAAAACATTCCCTTTAAAATTCACTTACAGTAAAACATTCYATTTCCTTTCGTTCGTGAGCTCACTAGAGTGTAACGCCTAGCCATTAGGCTTGCAGTGGGCCATTCTTATTTGGATCCCAATTACATTCTTCACCTCCCTGAGGTGAATCATGTCCTTCCCTCCCCGAGAGTAAGGTCGGGTGGGTCGGTCCCCCACGCCCCATTTCCCACTCACATCCTTCATGGGTAGGTTTACACTTCTCTTCAAAAACTTTAACATTTTCAAAACTTTACATTTTCCTTTAAAATACCATTTCCTAAACCATTCACCTTCTAAGTGTGTGAATGGCTCATGCCAAATGTVATGTAGAATTCTAACTACATGCTCATGACATGAAATGCTTACATTCGTATATAACATAACATTCAACAAATAGTACAGGATATGAATCRTAATAGCATATCATTTGACATAGAAGTGCTACAAGATACGAACACATTAACATTCCTCACAATTATACACACATCATCATACAATCCCATACACAACATATTCAAGCAATCAAAACAGTTCAATTACATTCATTCATAATATTAATGAGATGTGAGGGTTACTTACATAAATCTCAGATTAAATAACAATCACACACATACGTCAATGAGATGAGAGGATTACTTACCCGAAGTCTTGTACGTAAACGATTTCTTACTTAAGTTGGAAGTGGACTTCTCCAATCGATCTCAACGGAAGCCCTCGAAATAACGTAGTTGATTACAGAAGAGGGTCTACTTAGTTTCGATYGTTTCAACTTAAGTATTATGCGGTTAATCCAACAATGTCCTTTATAAGTTTATAAATCCCATTTAGTTCTCATAATATTGCATATTAAGTTTTAAGGGTACAATCCGACTCCTTAGCTTGGGTATAAACCTACCTACTACATTCCCAATGAATTCACGTCAAAGTACATTTATTACAAGTCATACAATTTCAATATTAAATGTTAACGTTTCACCTTAAATTCACGATATTTGGATGTTGTGGGAATGGTAATAGATTCCCGAACGTGCATTCAAGAGACGTGCACAATGGCCCTGGGTGTCACTCACTGGGCGCCTGTCTTTGCTCACTGGACGCTTGGGAGTCACGCTGGGCGCCTGGTGCTACTGGGCACCAGGTTGGATCTGGCACAATTGAGTGCCGAGCCCTGTTTCTAGCCAGACAATTCAGTCGACAGGCCAATCTGTTCCTGGTCGACTTCCGGCGACTCTGAAACCAGCTAGGGATTACCGGCGACACGAACAGCAAGGACGAGGGTAGAGTGACGGCCAGCAGCAAGGGATCATGCTTCTGTCGAGGAGAAAAAATGTTGAGCAGAGAAGGAGAAGAAGATAGCGACGGCAGATCAGAGATCGAAACGGCGGCCAATCTGTCACGTTTAGCTTCTGTTTTTGAGGGAAATTCGTCGAGCTGATGGAGTACGCCGCGACGGCTCTGGTTGCGCCGAGCAGCGATGGTCGGTTCCGGATCTGGAGTGTTGGGTTGACGCTGGCGAGTCCGAGAGCGAGAGGGAATCGGAGAAGAGACAGCTGGCGCTCTCCTATTCGAGCAGCGACGCGCTGCGATGTCCGATCGTAAAAATCGTGGCACAGTGGCCACTTCAAGTGCCGGCCGTGGAGGAAAGAAAGGAGAAGGAGAAGCTGCACAAACCACGAYGAGGTGCGTCGGATCTGCAGGGGGACGAGAGGTGGTGAGTGCAAGGGGTGGCCGCAGCGGCAGTAAGGAGAAGAAGATAAATGGTGGGAGAGTGGCGGCAGTGGTGGCAGGAAAGAGAAGGAGATAAATGGTGGGAGAGTGGCGGCGCGGCGGCGGCAGGAAGGAGGAGAAGGAGATAGTTCTAGGGTTTTCCTTTTTCTTTTCTTTTCATTTTCTTTCTTTTTATTTTCTTATATATTTTCTTTTCTTTTTCCTTTTTTTTAAAATTTATATTTTGGGCCGTAATCTAAACCCGTCGGGCCTTCYCATTCAAATCTAACCTAAATTTCATAAATTAATATAACAGATTTCCTTTCGATAAAAAGCTCAACTTTCGACTAACAAATAAATAGGCCCACGAGTCGAGTCTTTAGCCATATGCTAACTCTTATTTGACACGAAAATATTTCCGCACCTATTAAACGCGAAATTTAAAAGAAATATTAATCATATAAAATGTCCAATCCTAGTTGGCACCTGAATTTCACGTAAAGTTTAACAAATTTAATAAAGGAAAAATTCGGGGTGTTACATAAGAACTCATTCTGGAAAGGCCTCTATTTCTCTCCTTTTAATAACAATATCCAGTGTGCACCCAAACGCTACTTTTCTATTGGGATATAAAATATCAGCTAGCAAGCCATTAACATCAAGAACTATCAGCTTCTTCTTCGAAAAATCAATATTTGGGCTATCAATAGYTGGAGGGATTTCAACATCATCTCTTTCCATTTCTTCACCAATGCCATCATCAACTGGAGTGCCATATACATCTTGTTCTTCAGTTTCTTCCCTGCCTCATGCATTCAACCCCATAATCATATTTGAATGGCTGGCCTTTAACCTATTTAGTTCATCACTTAGTTGCTGGTTAACTCCATTAATCTTCCTCTCAACTCTATCAATCATTCTCTCAACTATTGCATCTACTGTCTCTATCCTCTTAATCAAATCATCAGTGTGGAAAGAGGGTAAGTGAGAGGGGGATGCATCAAGAGGAGCAGTCGAGGATGTAGAATCTTCCTCATTTCCTGTAGCATTAGAGGGACGAGTATCTGAGAAAGGCTCAGGTTCGCCAAAATCCATCTCATTATCAACATTGATGTCTGAGACATGAACAAAAGCATTGAACCCCTTCCAAAATTCTTCCTTCGCCTCTGATGATGAAAGGACCTGTTTTTTAGTTACATTTAAAGTCCAAGTCTTCAAAAACATATTAATAGTGTTAAAATACCGAAAATCTTTTTTCAAGGTCCACTTAACCATTCTTGGGGTTCTGTCTCCACAACCTTTGTCAAACTCGATGGCCAAGTCTGGAATGGCTTGGAAGGCCCAAATCTGTAGAAAGAAAATAATCATAAGCTATTCATAATTTGGAATTGAAAAATAATACAAAGCTAAAAGTTCATAAGCTATTACCATTATGGATGGAGGAAATTCCTGATAGTTGATTTAAGATATTTTTCTTCTATATTAGACCACTTTTTGAGAGTAATCACGCTTGAATAATTCAATAGTTTGCAAATAGGATTACCTTCCCCATTCATATTTGCTAAATATTTCCAAATTATCCACTAAATGGAACAACCACAAATTAAGAGATGCGGCTTATTCATTGTTACATAGAACATGTGTCCAAATTACTAAACGGTCAAGCTTTTTATTATCCTTTGATCTTTACATTTATCAAACTTAGAAAGTAATTTTGTCCAACTTATTTTTCCCTTACTCTTGTAGAAGTACTTCCTTGTATATTGTAGCCTATTAACCTTTCTTAGGATCCTCTTTCTCTTTGGATTTAATAGCTGGCAAGCCTATGATTAGTGTGAAATCTTCGAAGCCAAATCTACATTTCCTATTCCCAAAATTAAACCAAACTTCAAAAGCTTTCTCTGTTTTCAAATGCCTCCTAAAAATTGCATGAATCTGTTGGTTACTGACCCTCATATCAACATTCCTTACCACAACGCCAAATATTTTCCTATGATCACCGTTTAAACCGCTCATTACATGATTGATCATACTCATTTTGCAATGGCTAGTGATACTTCAACTAGATCTACAATGTACTCCATGTCTGCAAAAATATAAATATAGAATCAAAATGTATGCAATGACAAGCAATATATAAAGTTTGCCTCAAAATTGGAATTTACTATTTAAGGTCACAAAAACATAGTGATATCCTGTATATGCCCTCTACATCACAATTTTGAAGTAATGTTCCATAAATTCTGGTGTTAGTTAATTATACGCTATTATATTTCAGTTATATATGCAATGATAAGCAATATATAAGGTTTGGCTCAATACAGGAATGCACTGTGTAAGGTCACATGCAAGCAATGATTTCTTGCGTATGCTCTCTACATCACAGTTTTCAAGAAATRTTCCATAAATTCCTATGTGAGCTAATTATATACTATTATACTTCAGTTATGTATGCAATGACAAGCAATATATGAGGTTTGACTCAATACAAGAAGGCACTATGTAA
>MEJB01000044.1:1701155-1742102 GCA_001752375.1 Rhazya stricta
GTACAAATAGTGATATCCTGTTTATGCCCTCTACATCACAATTTTCAAGAAATGTTCCATAAATTCCCATGTTAGCTAATTATGTGCTAGTATACTTCAGTAATGTATACAATGACAAGCAATATATGAGGTTTGTCTCAATACAGGAATGCATTGTGTGGTTATTACAAATAGTGGTATCCTGTGTATGCGCTACATCATAGTTTTGAAGAAATGTTCCATAAGTTCTTATGTTAGCTATTATATGCTATTATACCTTAGTTATGTATGCAATGACAAGTAATAGATGATGTTTGGCTCAATACATGAATGGACTGTGTAAGATCACATACAAATAATGATTATTGTGCATGCCCTCTGCATCAAAGTTTTCAAGAAATGTGTAACATATGCTATTAGGCTTAAGTTATGTATGCAATGAGTCTTAATTCTTATGAAATTTATTATAACTGGAGGTTACCATCTATAACGGTTGTGAACTATCAACTGAAAAGAAACACCATGCATGCCCCAATATCATGATAAAAAATTGCATGGTTAAGGTTGATATCATAAAATAGTTGCAAAACCTTACATATCATGATCAACATGTTGAAATTATCAAACCCTAGAAGATCATAGAGCATGAAAAGAGGTGCTTATCTTAAGAAGATGCAAAGTGGAGAGTTTTGAGCTTGCYATGAAGTTGAGATGGGAATTCTTGCCAACGGAGTCAGTCAAAAAATGCGAAACAATGGAATGTGCCGAAAAATGCAAAACAATGGATTTGGTCATAAAATGGGTAAAGTAAAAAAGATGAAGAAGTTGAGAGATATGAACTGGCATTAAGTTTGAAATGGGTAAAGAGACATTTTATTTGAAATGCACGTGAGGATGGAGCATAAAAAAAGTAAATTTTGTCATTTGTAAGGAAAGTCTTCAAAAAGTTATCTTTTGTACTAAGGGTATAAAAGTAATTTACCACTTTTTATTATATCATAACATTTTAAATGACTTATATTATTCTTATTTTGGTCAAAGGCCGTGTGTAGAAACATTTCTTTAAGGTGGGCCTTTTACTCGTATTCCCCCTACAAATTTCACTCCCATTGACCAAAATCTGATCTTGCATCTCTGGTGCATCACTACATTTTGCAGCCTCAACCTTAAACTAATATGCATGCTTTGGGCTATGAAAGTGGTTTTCTTGGGAATCAGGCCTCATGTGCTTTTGGTAGTGAAGGTGTAGGGATTTTAAATGATGGATTATATGATTTAGGTTCTCAAAATCATTATGGGCAGGCCTCGTTCAATTTTAGGTTTTTAGAATCAAATGGATAGTCCCAATTTGAATTCCAATCCTCAAAATTCAATTTCCAAATTTGAATAAGGCCTCAACATAATTTAGTTTCCAGCACTGTCATGGAGAAGATAAGAAAAAGAGGAAGAAAGGGCTTCCTACAAATAATTTGATTGCTAAAAGAAGCTGCTGGAATAAGCTCAATGATAGGCCTTATATTGCGATATGTGGGAAATAGCCTAGCATTCTTCTGTCTTCTTGAATCCCTTCCTTATCTTGAATATGTAGCTTGACATTATTGATTGTACCAAGCTCTTGACCTCCAAGGTAATTGTCTTACCTTATCTTGAATCGTTGCCTTGAGGGAGTCAAAGAACGARATAGACGATGGGCTTCTAGGTATTGTAATCAACGATGGTTCAGCCATCCTCGAGTTGTTTGCAGGCAAAGATGAGATGCTAGTGATGTGCACTGCCTTTGCCCTTTGCATATTAATCTATTAGAATAGTATGCCCTAAAGATAATTAATTTATGTATGTTGTCATAAAAGAGTAATTTCATCTACTCCATTTTGGTACATACATTAAATTGCATATTTTGTTGAAATGAGTCCAAACAATTAAGTAGTTTATATGATGGATCRTTTTTCACAGATAGGCATAAACCATGGGAACTTAATTAGCAAGACAAAGAGACTCTTGATCTTTTGATATAACTGAGCATTCTATCATGATAAGATCATTGTGCAATGATCTAATGATAAATGACTTGCCTTAGTCAGTGGACAGTCCATTCACTCAAATTGCACAAGCATATTTGATATACGTAGAGTAGGATCTGTGATATTGGCTTCTTTTGAAGTACTATCCCTATAGAAAGCATAATAACATTGCTCCTACGCGGATGAATTTCCTAGTACTTGGGTGCCAAATAGTGGTCTTGTGAACCCAGAGTTGTGTTCTTTTGATATACTATAGGTAAGATTATTTCGTAGATCAATAACCTTGTATGGTGGGAGGTAGTATCTAATTAACTAAGACGGACTGATACAAGAGATAGTTTCTGTGCCTYACTTTGTGAACAATTAATCACCCTCTTGTAATTGTCCAAAGGATAATCAAATGATCCAGGGCCTTAAAAAGGTGACTTTAGAATGTGTACTTCTGGGTAGCTCTCGATGATGACTAAGGACTTCGAGGTCATCATAGATTATCTGACTAGAAATCTGAGGATGTTAGATGCCATTGAGAAAGTGTYAGTACATGATTCATCTCTCTTTGATGGGCGTTACACATAAGGATATATTTGTCATTTCACTTGTAGGTCAAAGACTATGCTCATGCAATATTATTCATGGGGTCAGTGTATCTATATGGTGATAAATAAAACACTTAAAATGACGAAATACAGCTCCTTCTTTTGGTCATCTTAGAAGCCATGAATAATCTATTTTTTGGTCCCCCAGGTAGCTTAATATTACATGTGTACTTACTTCTACAACTAGGCTTCAAGGATGAACTAAGTTAATGAGAGATATTATTTTATTCAGTTTAGTCCATATTTATTAGGTTAGAATAAATAAGTTCATTGGATATTTATTTAATTAATTAGGTTGATCCAAAAAAAAATTAATTAAAGAATGGGCTTAGGGCTTAAATTAGAGATTAGAAAAGATCAGATCTGGCCAGAAAAGACCAGGAATTTCGCATCGCAAGGGAAAGCCCTAGAGTGGCCAAAATTTCCTTAGTCTTGATAGGATTTCAGTGAGCTTAGCGAGGTCTACTTCTTGGTCTAAAATCATATGGTTTTGGGATTCAAAGACTCGATTATTTTAGAGTTCCGATTTTAACACTAAGATATATAACATCTCTTTGAAAATCCTAAAACCCTAATCTTTGATCTCTCTTTGGTCGCCCCTCTCTCACTAAACCTAATTCAGATAGGTAGAGTAATACCTCGGAAGATCGGAAGAAGGTTTTGCTTGCTGTTTTTATGCGCAGAAGTGAATTGCTTGTTAGGAAAAAATGCCCTTAGGAAGTTAGAGAATCGGGACAACCTTCAAGGCATGTATTGCAGCCACCTACTTTAGCTCAGATTGGAGAATCGAGTCAAGGAAATTCGACGCCTCAAGCTAAAAACCCTAGCTTCTCTTTTATTCCGAGAAGAATAAAAACAAATTGCTACTAAACTTACCTTGAGAAGGTAAAAGTTTTAATCTTTAGCTTCCATTGTTTTTTTTCTTCTCGCGCAAGATCCTTTGTAATCGTTATTTCTCAATAATGTAACGAATAGTGGAGAGGGAAAATTAATGTTAAAAGGCTCTTTTGCCCTTAACTAGTTGGCATGCGCAAGGCRCATGCGTTTGTTCATCGGATTCGACCATGAACAGTGTCGGAGTGGCATAAATAAAGCCTCAAAAAATTTTAAGGATATAAGTAAAAAAAAAAAAAAAAAAAGTTTAGGTATTTAAAGATTTGAAAATGGTTTAGTGGAAAAAAGACGCCTTTTTTCCTAAGTGAAATTTGGTTGGAGGTGTTTTAGTATACTTTTCTAATGCATTTCTGCTACATACTTTTATCCACCAATCAGAACACAACATATATAAATCCTTAACCTCTCCAACATCTTTTCTTATGTGTGGAGCTCTAATTGGTRTAATAAAAAAATATACTAACAGATCCAACGTCATTAAATTTTGAAATTTTCGAGAGGCCCCGCTCCTAGGTAGCTCATTGCTTGAAATGTTAATCGCATGAAACTTGAATTGTTCTAGATTGAGCTTGTTTATAGTAGCGAATCTAACAAATTTCTACAACTTGTGCCTTAATTAGCATATTATGCTTTCCTAAGTATAATATGCTTGGGAAACTATATAACAAATTCTAAAGCTTTCTCCATAAACTAATATGAGTTAGTAATTAAGAATGTTAATGTAGGGTGATTTCTTCTAACTACGAGCACCATCAAAATTTAAAAGTTCATATGAATTTTCTTTTTCCAATTACACATTCAAAGGAATACATATACAGTATATGATATATTAAAACATTGAGGTCTTTCTCCAAGTAATTCAATTTGGGGCATTCGAATTAGTACAATGTGAGGAAAATATGATGAATCCAAAACATAATGCGTGCAGCATATATTTTATTTGAGTAGCGAGGAATTCAATTCCTCCATAGTTGAGGAGGGGAGTGCTTGACCATGCATTTCCATGTAATAGACATACAAMAATACATTTGCAACAAAGCTGGGAAGCAAAACCCTCGTTAGATAAAATGAACTAGTCATCATTAAGAAGATATGCCAGGTCGTGACCCATGAACATTGGAGAGCCAAACGAATCTTACAACAGTAATAACGTCAAAAAGCAATACCAAGTGAGTAGGCAACCCCTCTCTTCCCTTCACCAATTCAGCACTCATTTGCATTGGCTCCAAGCTCCACTTGGACTCCACCACAACTATTACAGAAACCAGAATCCATTTCACCTGTAAATATATCAAAATCACAAGGAATACTAAAGTCATGAGTATAACGAAAGCCATGAAGTAACAGTTTGAGTTATCAAAACTTTCTGATCCATAAATTTGAATAGCTAGGTAAACAAAAGGAAAAGAAATCAAAACCAGAGGGAGTTCTTGAATAATCAGAGAGGAAACAAGGGGGAAGAATGAGTGAAAGATAGATATCTTAGAGGTGATAAGCTCAACAGGTGTRCCATAGACTGCATGGAAGCTGCTATGGCGATTGAAGCAATAGCACATATAGAGAGGACGGTAACAAAGAATATGTACAAGAGATTAGTTAGGATTTGGGTTGGGACAGTGGATTCTGGTTTAGACCTAAAGAGGAGAATAGGGTAAATGACGACAGAGAAACAAAAGGGTAAAATAAAGAGGACTGACAGGGTTGGAAGTGATGAGCTTGAGATTTGGTTATGCGCCTTGACTCTGTGAGAATCTTGCAGAGATCTATGGTTTCAGATGGAGTAGACGTGGAGGATGAGGAAGGGGAAGAAAGTCGGAGCAATAAAGGTCCAGCAGCTTAGAATATAGTAGTATTAGGCAGAAGATGCAACAACATAGGTGAAGTTTATATACTTCATGAGATGAGAATCAATAACAAACAGCAGTCAAATTTGGTGGCTAAAAATTGCTTATTTTTCAAGCAGAGCTTTTCTGAAGATGATGCAAATATGGGCAAGAAATTTTGATTACTTAGTAATTCTGCAGATGACGTTTTAAGCTCATCTCGAATTAAAATTATTTCTTTGAAATGTTCATATGATTTTTTAATATCCTGACCTTAACTAGATGGCATATTGATGCTGATTTGTGCCTCTCAAGTGTATTGGCTACCGTAAGCCTTAATTATTTTAGATTATTATTACGCTAGATATCTAGAAATTCTCAAGATAGTCACTAAAAAAAGACTGGATTTACTTGAGAATTTATTTTTGAACCATACTACTCTGTCAACCTTCATTTGTCAACTTATTTGACAATCAATTCAAATGACAAAAGTGTTTCGATTTTTTCCTACTATCTACCCAGCAATATCTTGTATATTTTTCRTATTTTCTACCTAAAATCATACAATAAATGATATGAGAAATCATGAGATATCATGAGAACAAGTGGATTGTCAAACAGATTGACAAAGTAGCATTTTTCTTTATTTTTTATTTCTRACTTTTATAAGAAAACATGACGGTCTTCATCCTCAAACACAGGTTTTATAGTCTAACAACTTCAACGAGAAGCCTCTTAAAAAAAAAAAAAAAATGAAAAGGAAAAGATTTAGGGAGAGAATGGTGGCATGTAATAGAGGTGTGGGGAAACGTAGATAGCTACTGATATATTGTATTTGACTAGAGATCTTGTACTGATGTATATCCCTAGAATTACGCTGATTTGGTTGTGATACAGTTAGCTTCCTATATCCCATAAATCAGATTGGTTTTCCTTGTCTGGTGCTAAAGTTGTATATATAGCCGCATCAGTGTGTATTGTAAATCATCAACTCAGAAGATTATTTCACACAAACTGGTTCTTAGTTTTCAACAGGAGGAAATAAAAGAGAAAGGTGGAATGTGTGGAGTGCAGCCATAATTTAAATATACCTCAAATCAAGGTTATGATTTCAGACAGTAATCATGCTGTGGAAGAAGCAGGATACGTTACCCTCTTAGTTTCAGCAGTGCAGGATCATACCAGAATACCAAACAGTGATCATCCTCTAAGGTAGCCGCTTTGGATCACAGACCAACATCTTCATCATGTGAAGAAGGTCTTTCTGTGCAAAATATAGAAAGATCAATGTATCTTTACCCTATGATAGAATACAATGTTCAAGCTGCAAGCATTCTAAATGCACCTTTAAAGTGAGAACGGGACAAGAGATGTCAGAAGAAATAATGTCTGACGAAGGCAAGAAATGTAGGAAGACTTTTCCCCATCAGTTCAATCACCGCCTTCTTATGCCCCCTGTACTGCATGGCTGCCAAATCCGTCCATCCAAGAAAGAGGTGAAATATAAGTCCATCTGTTTCGGATTAGTAGTTCTTCTATCAGTTCTGACCTTGTATGAGAAAAATCAAGGAAGGTAACTAGAAGGCAGAAACTTCTGTTAAAACTTGACTCTCAAAAGGCTTGTACTATTTGCAGTTCAGGAGACTGACTTCTAAAAGCACAAAATTATTCAATGTTCAACTTCAGAACTCTTTAACTTCCAAATAGATATAATTACAAGGTGAAATATATTCATTTACTAGTAAAGGAACAAAATAGAGATCTTATCAACGAAATTAAAATTTTTTTTTCAGCATTATAATCTACAAACAAAACCATGAAGTTTTCTACACATTGCTCAACTCCATATCCTTTACAACTGAAATCACTTTCCAAGCAAAGTTCTTGTCTGCCATTGACCACATGCAGCAAAAGTACATCATCTTTGAAACAAATGTATTCTGAGAATCACCAGTTGTTCTGTAAGGGCAATTGTCCTTGGAACAGACACAGACAACAAATGAATCTACTTGAAGATACTCCTCGTAGTCCAGGATGGTCATTTCAGAGAATTCCTTTGAAAGTTTCACAAATAGCTGATGCAGCCAAAATTTCTTGTTCGATGTCTGAGGACCATATTCTGGTGAAAGTGCCACTTTTATGTTCTCATCCACATTGGCTATTTTTACTGGCAAGCAGAGAGCGAACTGGAGCTCATGAGTTTTCTCTTCCAAAAAGATCTCAAGTTCATTCCGATGTAAAATCTTTGGATTTTGGCCTCTCCACGTTAATATTCCCTCAGCTACTCTGTCATCACATACCCTTAGGAATGGCTTATCAATCATGTCAACAACATTTGAACTAGAATTTCCTTTAAAACTGGTTAGAAACTTGAAGTTTGGATTACATGTACTTTGGAGGAAAACGGCTGATGCATCAGCTTTTATGTAGTGTGAAGAGGGGATGCTCACGGTCTCATTATTTGCAGGAACATAGCACTGAATCCTGAAGTCCGACTCAATTTTTCCTTTAAGTGATTCCATTTTAGGCTTTTCGCCGTGCACCAAGATAACATGCTTTGGAGAAAGAAATTTGATGAGATCCATAATTCCCTTGGCATCAGTGTGAGGACTAAAAGATAGCTGATGAATCTGCAAAATTAAACCAATTTATCAGATAAGTTTGATTCTAGATTTATGCACTGCAATCGAAGCAAATTATGTTGTAAGAAACTCTATTTTGGTAAGTTCATGTTTTGCTTTATGATCCACTACATGGATTTTGATTAATTACCAATGACTTCAAACCTTCAAAAAATTTCTATGCATTTTGTAACGAACATGCATCACTCCCTTGGTTCAGTAGCATATGGCTCGAAGAAAATGTCACTAACTGCCGTACAACGAGAGGAGAACCATACAAGGGTATGATACCTGGCACCGCACATCAATTTGGGTCTCTTGATCTATACTAATTCGCATGGGTATTTTGGCTGACATCAACTTATGTCCTACTGTTCCAGCAACGCAATACCTGATTAGCCAAAAGAAATACAAGGGATTAAGAAAAATCAAATATAAGCACATTAACTAATAAACTAGAAAAAGACTATGAACTTGATGCAGGACAAACCCGTTAGGGAGCCACGCTAGGATAACTTGAAAGTATAGAAATAAGTATGTAATTTGAATGGTAGGGAAACCACAAAACAGCAGAAATTCGTGGAGAAAATTCTCTGAAAAATAGAAAAGGGTGATTCTTAACGTCACACTAAGAAGTTGACCTAGGCGTCACACCAAGGACCATAAGGCAGCCCACCTTAGGTTTTGATTGCGCACACAACCAGGAAATTCAAGTTAAACGGAAATCTTATTAATTGTAAGAAATAAGATACATAATATGATAGACTACCTCCTAAATGTACTAGGAAAAGAAAATCCGACTAGTAACTCTAAAGCAGTTATGAAACTACTTATTAACTCAAAACCCAAAACAACTAGGAGACTACTTAAGCCACGATTATCGTGAATCCAATATCTAAAGTAAGCCAGATYAGGGTTTGGCCTTTAGAAGTTTCTTTATTCCTCATCTTATACAATTATGAAACTACTTATTAACTCAAAACCCAAAACAACTAGAAAACTACTTAAGCCAGGATTATCGTGAATCCAATATCTTAAGTAAGCCAGATTAGGGTTTGGCCTTTAGAAGTTTCTTTATTCCTCATCTTATAAACCTTAAGTGGTGGTTGGCGCCACTTGTCTCTATCAGAACTAAAAAAGTTTTACTTCTCTTTTTCTTCCTTCTTTCATCTTTCCCAACTGCCTCAGTGCAAACTCAGAAGTCAAAATATACACACACTGCATCACTTGAGTTATACTTTTGATTCAGAAAAGTACCTGCCAGGTTTCTAGTGGAATACATATTCAGTCAGATATTGTCTCTCCAAATTTATTAAACCTCTGCAAATGTTTCTTTGTCTGTGTTTAGGGCAGTAATACCTAGAACATTTTGAAGCCGCAACTGAACAAATGATTGGTTTACATGGATCCTAGATCACAGAGTACTTTGCCCTCATTAGTTTCCGGAATACTCTACCAACTTTATAAGTCATGAAAATTTATATTTTCTCAAGTTGCATCAGATGCCCAAGCAAGGAAACCATCTTGAATTTGTTATTTCTGCAGTACAATAAATGGGCATAGGGATGTAAATTCTAAAAGTTAAATTGCAACAAAATTTCAAGCAAGGTTTTAGCAGGGATGAGTTTGAAATGAAAGAGTGGAAAATGACTAATATCAGAAACAGATTGCTCATTGTCCAGGCATTCACTTGCGAAAGAGAATCATTAACCCTTCAAGAGCTTCTGTAAATTGTGAGCATCATAGCAGATCCAATCTTGTTGAATCCATTAATTTTGACAAAAGATTCAGTGGTTTTATTTGTGAAGGCTATATATGTGAAAAAGGAGTATATACCCTGGCTTCTACCCAAAAAAGGTAAAAAAGAAAAAGAGGAAAGAGGAAAGAGTACATACCCTGGCAAGGTAATAAGATTCCCTTCATTTGGAGCCCATTGCTTGAAAACTTCAAGTGAGAATCCTCCACTTATCATTCCCGGAGTAGCAAAAAGAACGCAAGGTCCAGGTGCATTTATCAAGGAGCGGTCAAAACTACAGACTTTAAGAATCACATTCAAGAGAGTGATCAAAATCATTTGTCAGAGAAACAAAAACCAATTAACTTCTAATACCAGGAAAAAAGATTTGACATGCTATATAAGTTATGATAGACATTTATTGCTGGAGTCAATGAAATTCAATTCTGTTCAGGAGTATGCATTCACAAATGACATCCATTGATCGTAAATCAAAGTCATCTAAGAATTACAATGCATGCAACTGACCATCGGGTAGTCTATAAGTTTCTCATAGTACACGTTGAAAGGTCACCTGGCTATACCTTGAATGATAATACAAAGGCCTGAAAGTGCATCTTTAAGAATTAAATAACATTCCAGAAGCAGGTAAGCCTTTTGTTTTCAGCACCTCTTCCCTTGTTTGAGTTCATGCATACAAAAGAATCAAGATAGACATAATCTCGGTTACATGTTCCACCCTGCTCCACCCCCTCCAACAAGAAGATAATGCAAAAAGTAAAGGAACAACTAAAAGACACTGTTTCTAGGGCCTCAATCTCTCTCTCTCTCTCTCTCTCTCTCTCTCTCTTCCCTCAGTTATCCTTCATTATTTCCTCGGAGACTTGTAAGCCTTGTAGTCACCAGCCACAGGAAAATTTTTGCTTTCACAGTTTGACATCTATTATTTTCTATACTGCATGTATATACATATTTCTTTTGATTCCTCCGAAGATAAAAAACAATATTTAAACTTTGAGAGAAAGAGGACAATTATATCCCTTTAGAGTTATGAAACAAAACAAAAAATCTATTCAGCACTGAACTTGACAATATATAATGGTCAAAATTTAGAATAGAAAACCAGAAAGTTAAAGTCAACGATAATCGAGTGCTCCCTTTTGGTTTGTCTCTGAATTGAGTAGTGGTACTATTTGTACCACGAAACTCACCGAGAAAATAAATATAGCAGATRTTTCCTAACTTAATAAAATTTTGGCTTGAAACTCTAATATCTTTCTGACACTTAAGTGCAGAGGAATCACAGGAAATAAGAGATGTATAATTTCAAATATTCTTTGGACAACTTTTATTGCCTGGATACTGTTTGGAATATTAATTCTGTACTTTTGAAAGAATCACCAGCAGTAGTAGGCATACCATGCTTAAAATCAAAAGCATTCCGGGTAGCATATGAATCTTTCACCTTTTGGCTTGTCCAGTTGATGAGCATTTTGTAATACATATTGGCTTGTATAGTCAAACCTAAAAATTGAACATCAATCCGTATAATAATCTTCAAAACAAGTGAAATATCAAAGAAGATTACTTAACCACAAATWCTGACTACCAACACTGCCAGCAAACAAAAATGTGTTCAATAAACTCATCAAAGATGATGCTCTTCTTTCTTCTTTCTCACAGTCTACATCATGACAAGCTCCACATGCTCTTTCCTTTTCATAAGATTTGAAATGAATAAATGGCTCAAGAACTAGCTACAAGACTACCCAATTACAAATGTTTTTGCTAATTTCAATATTCAATTATGCAAACGAAATTCTCAAGGATATAAAAACATCAAGTAACAGTCATGTAATCAGACAATAAATGGAAATAAACCCACCAGGGGCCTAAGGCACAATTTTGATAAAATCTCTTTATGTTCCAGTTTATGCACTGAATGATAAATAGAAACCACGAAACTTGAAGAAAGAGAACTAACTTAAGAAAGGGAGGGATCAAAATGTCTGTCTCACTTCAAGACAAATAGCCATGGAATAGTTTTCAATACAGGCCACTATAACAAGCACATTTATTTGTTTGAGTTGAACAAGGAAGTTTATATTGGTTTAGGGACTAGTCATTAGACAGAGTAACATTATTAGAAGCATAGTGGAAATTCTGTCTTGCTCTCCAAAATCACAAGAGCATGTCCGCACATAGATGTACATACATGGAATGTAAACCAACTTATTATCTTGAGTACATCATCAAGAACAAGTAGAAAATTTTTTCGGAATCAAAACTTTAGAAAAACGTAGAACTGAAAGATTTCAGCTTCAGTTATGCTAGTATCGACTATAAACTAGCAGTTTAAGTATTTTCCATAACTACCCCTTTATAAGAGGTACAAGCATGTCAACAAGTTCTGCAACTAGTTCACGAGACCTATTAATCTAAAGCATGTTGAAGAAGAAAACAAGAAGCTTGAGTTTGAAATTAACTTTACTTACTCCCAGGAGCCATTACATATCAAAAAAGAAAAAGAAAAAAAAAAAAGTCTCCATAACTGGTGATACTTGACAAAGATAGTAGATATTAAGTACAAGTTTCATTATTAGTTTATATTTAATTGAATATAAATATACTGAAGCCATAGACCAAATCATAAAGCAATGCCATTTATGCATACCAGCAGAGAAATAAATAGGAACTTTAAGATTCATTCTCTCCCAGTAGTCATCCAATAGCATACAGAGCTCCTGCATAATAAAGGAAAAATCATTGATGCAACTTTGAAAGGGGGGGGGGGGGACACTGAATGCACTTAAGTATATATTTTTTTATCATTCCAACAGTAAATTAGCTCATACTTTTTCTAAGTTCAAATGAAGCACATACACCTACTCCAAATTCTTCTATATGTTTAACGCTTTAAGTTGGACAGCAATACAGGAAAAGGTTTTTCAACAGTTTCCAGCAGGTCATACAACTGAACCATACAAGGAAGATCAGAATTCCACTCTAATGTACAAAACAAAGCCCATATGTTCAGCCCCTAAATGTTTACATCCTGTTAATGAATCATATAGTTAGGTTGCCTAATGTGTTTGAAAGTACATTTGGCTCCGATTTGTACTGCTTTCCAGGCACCAGACCTACATAAAACCCAAGGTAATCAAGCCAAGAACTGTTAATTGCCCTCCAAATGCCAAAATTGGTGCTCATTAGTTGCCCAGGCTTTTTCACCAAAAATAATTCTAAGAGTTGCAGAAATAGCCTTAGAACATAGTACATTCTTCCCATTCTTCCAACATAGGGCATGGATATTACAATTTATCTTCTTTTATTCCATTTATTGCATAATCATAATCTTGCCATTGTCAACAAGGAACTATTTTCTACAGTCCTTCTTTAGATTTTGCATATTCATTTCTTTAGTTCATCATATGCATTTAAGTCTCCTAGGATTGGGTCTCCTGAACATAGATTTTAAAGAAAAGGCTATTCCTATAATTATGAGGATGATGTAAGGGTGGGAAATGGCAAACCTTAAAATGTTTCACTTGGTAATTGTTATTTTTTACTCTTAGCATATTACTTTTACTAAATTTATCAAGTAAGTTAGATTATTTGTTCAGAAAATTATCATGTTCACAGATTGGTAGTTTCTTAATCATTATTTCTTCCCTCACAATTATGGTTAGGGTTTAAAGTGTAGATAAGTGCATGTAAGGTCATCGTTACTGAACTTTTAATGAAATTATTAGTTTAGAATGACTATTTTCACAGACCTTTGTGAGAGTAAACTCCTTTTTTTTTTTTTTTTTTCAGGTTCTTTTTGGTTAGACTGAAGAGGTTGGCTTCAAGCTTGTTATTTGCTTCCGCTTGGTCCGATAACAGATGCTGTAAATTCAATTGACTGCTCCAGAATCTGGGCAAAAATGCTTCCAAACGAGGATGTAGTAGATGGGATTTAAATAAAAAGGTCGACCTCTTACGTTCATCTATTTGCTTTCTATGAGAGGCCAGGGGGAAATTAAGGCATAATCTATAATAATTCAGCGAGCATGTGACAAGCATCAATTGTAATCAAAAGAAAATAACCAGATGCAGCTTAAAAGGCAAATCTCTGTACAGAGAAAGGCATTGTAAAAGCAAAATAAAGTGATTTTCATTATTGACAATAAAGTCGTTGTTTTTTTCAATTAACTGATCCGCATCAGTGACATCAAGCTGACAGCATGATGCCATCAGATATGTGGGACAAAAAGATGCACCTTTCCAGGAGCGTCAAAGCCCTTCAGTCAAATTTCAGGCTTAAATTTTATTTTGGTATATCAACTTGAGCCGGTAAAGATATTTGTTTCAAAGCATTTCAATCAGATCAATGAATTTTTATGAGTAGATGGGAATATAAAATTCTCTCAAGTGTATTAAGCGTGTGCAAAGTGCCTGACTCTCTATAGCATCAAAATAACAGGAAGGCTGGAAATTTCATGAGAAAACAAAAGAAAGAAAACAATCACTACGAAAACCAAGAGAACCGCATAAATATGGAAAGTTAGCCAAAAGAACAAATCAATCATAGAACAGAAGGATGTAAAACCTGAGCTCTTCCCAGAGCAAATGAAGGAATCAGAACCTTTCCTCCCCCACCAACACAGTTGTGAACCTGCATGAATTAAATAGCATGTTAAATTAATAGACCAAAACCAGAACCTTGGATTAACATAAAGTAGAAACATGAGAAAAGTATGGTAAGATTCTACTGTTTGCTTCTGTTGATATGGTAAGATTCTGTTGTTTGCTTCTGTTGAAAGCCATACATACAACAAATAACACAACCACGTTCAGGTTCATGCACCATGACATTGAATGTGAAATTGCAGATTGATCCTTGTATGGGTTTTTATGTAGAGTTGGAACAAGAAGGAATGCAGTTCATTTTGCGGGGAAGCATCAAAGGAAATATCAATCACTGGTACCATCTATTTTCTCTACGCAAAATTTCTATCACTAGATACAAGTACTTGAAATATTTCAGAATTGGTGAACCAATAGTAATATTCTTTCTAAAATCATATCCAAAAAAGGAAAATTCCCAAGGAAACTCAGCCCATTATGAAACTCTGTAGAGATAATAGATGTGAACGCCGTTTCAGAATGCCAAGTCCATCCACCAAAAGGTAAAACCTCATTTTTCCTAAAAGGAAACGTAGCGTCCACAACAAATTTCACTCTACATGATCTACAGAATTGAAATGCAGAAGGATTCTTGCAAATGAAGTCAAATCATGTATCACAAAAGGGCTAACATACATCAAATACATCCAAGGCAGCAACAAGTAAAAGGATTATTTCCAAAATCAAAATGAACATCACCAGCCATTCTTAGAAGTCATTCCTTATACAAATGAGTGCAGTATTTAGATTGAAAAGAAAGATAAAAGAAGCTCAACAGTGACTAGAAAATTTGGCATCTACCTACTTCTATAAATAAATTTTATGATGTTAATAAAAACTTACATGAATAATAAATTAAATACAGTGACAAATGAATGCTAAGACAAAATCATAGTCATTGAACTATCATCATCAGCCTAGCAGAAAATATGCAAAGGGATTCAAACAAAATTGGGAAATAAGAGGGAGAAAAAACTAAATCCAAAAAGTTATAAGAAGGTTCTTACAGCTTTTAGAAATTCCCTTTCCCGAGCATACTTTGAATCACGGTAASTAGTGGCATAAGTTGACCTGTGAGATTTCAGGCAAAAATGAAGAAAAAGTGGGGGGRAAAAAAATYCATATCAAGAGAAAGCAAATAGCAGTACCAACTTGAGTATCCCTTAATTTGATTTAACTGGTACTTGAGCAGGCATTAGTAATATAAGTCACCAAAAATCACAACTCAAATTTTGTTTAACCTACAAATTTTGTCAAGTACTCTGTAAAACTTAAGAGTCTGACCTGGCAACATGGGAATGGATAATGAGGTCAATGACATCAGGTTTTAGATAAACTCTCAATGTCATTTCATGTTTAAAGGCATTTCAACTCCACTTCCACGCATCTATCTATCCAAGGGTCAATTCAATTGATTCGAAACATTTAGAAAATCTTTCTGTTTATTTTAAACACTGATGTAACTAGAATTCRAGAAGGTAATAATCACCAGCCATTAAGGAAATATATGGAATTAACAGCATYCTACTGCATGCATTCAAATTAGTATTCCTCAGGTATTGCTTACATGGTACTGAGCATACAGAAATTGAGATATGCAGACCCATTTCTGTAAACTTTATTTCCACATCCAGTTATAGTTATTACAGACACAAAAAATCTCAAAGTTAATATGGATAGCATAAATCTCATATGCATCTTTTGTAATGGTAAACCAAATAACCAAAAAAGCAAAGCCCCACTGATGCAATCTTAGAAAATAATCAATCTTAAACCTGCAGGAGGCAATTCCCTAACCCATCTCTCATGAGTTCCACAAACATATATATATATATAATATTTTTTTTTTTTTTACACATTTTTGTGTAAGCGCCATAATGTAATTGTTCTACAACAATAAAAAATATTTCCATCATCTTACACAAGAAAATCATTCTTTTATAAGTTAAATATTAAAAAATATGTAAAATACATTTCCTGTAGCATAATCAAGAATATGTATCTTCCATGTTCAATGACTTCAGTTCAACGATAACATGGATGTTTCCAACTTTGGCCTCCATCAACAGAACATGTGTTAAATATAATCTGTTATAAATCTGAAGACATGTATAGAAGACATGTCYGAGGTACGCATTAAGTTTTGGGCCTGTAAATGTAGAGAATTCAGTGACATAAACTGATTCCTTTCATCATAACAGAGTCAAATTCAAAGTCTAAGACTACGTCCCACAGGCAAAAGCTCGTGGATCTTTATCTGTGGTCCCACAAATGACTTTCTTCAACAATGTACTTGTGCCCAAATCATGATCATGCAAAAAGCGTAAAAGTGAAAAACAAATTCAGAGTCAGTGGATCATGAGTTCAGTTCAGGACCTCCAAACTCTTGAATGGTCTGAAAGGAGTAAGATTTCCTTTTTCCTGTATTAACTGACTATGAGTGTTGAATGTTCTTGCATCTGTAGTTTGATTCCATAAGAACAAAGTAATTGAAGAAATTTTCAGTAGAATATATGATTTATTTAAAAGGCAATGGCCAAGTTTTTGCTTAAAGATAGAAGTACTATCACTTTGCTTGATTCTTGTCCTTTCTTTCTTGATCATAATATTTTTCTTTCGTTAGTGAAAATTGATACTAAAGAGCTAAAAGTGAGAAAATACAATCACAACTAAGCATGTCAGTGGGATGATAAAATTTATGAACTGATTAATAAAATATATGATGATACATATATCCAAAGGCATACATTCTTGCAGATAGAAGTACACATGCATTAATATTAGAAGAACAATTACTTACTCTGTTATGACAAGGTCCAACTGCAATCGATCAATCTGAGCAGCACCAAGATGTCTATCTGGTGTCATATTATAATCCCCAGTATACACCATAGCAGCATCTCCAACTTTTGCATAAAACATTGCAGCTCCAAGAACCTAAGAGGCATAGTATTAGAGAATTACACCCATTTTATTCTATTAGACTGAGCACATATAACTACACAAGTGGACATAATTCAGGATCGAAAAGAAAAGTCCAATTATTCTGCTCTAATCCAGGGACATATTCTCCATTAAGTGAAGCGCAATCATATCTTATATGTGGTCTACCTTTACCCAAGTCCTAATATATATATTTAAATGACATTCTTTCTAATTGTATCTAAAGGTAACATTTCATATGCTCAAATGATCCTAAAGAGTATCTTTTTMCTTCCAACTTCTGTAGGTTATAGTTTTACCAAACATAGATGCTCTCAGGATGACACCTCCTTCAGCCTCACCAATTTGTTCCTTGTATMTGTTCTTTGTTTAACAACATTATATGCTGTATCTCATAGCTGTCATATACAATTTTTTCTTCAATTTTATTATTTCGGTTCAACTTTATAATTCTTGCTTTAGTCTATGTGGAACATCTTGTGAAGCTCTCCCTTTTGAGAACAATTGAACCTAATGTCAAAATTTCCCCTTTAGATATAGGATTCAAGTTTATGTCTTAATTCTGAGCAAGTCTCATCAAGCATTCAGTTACCAAATCATCCATCTTGTTGACCTCACATAGGAAAAGATAACTCTACTAGATCAGTAACCTCAAAAGAAAAATAAAAACTCTCAGGAAATATTTTTCTTGACTCTGAAAAGAAAGAATGAACAATCAGAAGTTTATGAACCTCACATGCCCTGCATAGTATGCACAAATCTGAAGGTCTTTATCAACCTGGACAATCTGCTTCAGATTTACAGCAGTAACTGCATAAAACATAGCAAACATAGTTGTTTACCATCCTATTAACAATATTCTGAAGGCATCAAAGAACAAGTCATCATCAAGATAATTAAACTTCCCTAGGTGCTGGTGGGTATTCAGTCATATCTATGTCATGCAACTTATTCTTGATATTCAAGCAAACAATAGATATAGTTTTTCTATAAGTTTATTGGGAAAAAACCTAGATTAAAAAAAAGCCTGTACCGATTGTTTTCATATTATTCCTTATTTGAGTTACTGGGGTAGAATGACTGAGTTATCTTTCTCTCGATATTGTGCACAAGTTCAACTCAACAACATTTGGAAAAGAAGCAAAATGAAAGTGCCATCTAATAGAGAATCAAGCAAAAATATCGAAACTTCGGAAAGCACATGCCCAAGACAAAAGGAAAGACTCTAGAAATAGCCAAAATTAGTGACCTCTCACAAACTACAAAATATAGGAAAAGCAATTTAGAATTGATGATTTCGATCATTGGCTAAGTTATATGTACTTCAAGTAGACCTTCTCGCAAGAGCCCTGAATCCTCAAATCAATTGCAACCTATCATCTTCACCCATAATTACCGAGCTATCATAATTTTAAGATATGGTGCTTGAAGCCCTTAAATTTATTTTCAATCATTCCTTCGCTTAAGCCCCACCAAGTTTGTTATCGTTGAGTTGGCTTTGTGTCGATGTTACAACTGTAAKAGAAGTATTATTATTATTATTATTTTAAATTAAGGCTTTGTATATTTTAGCTTTAACAAATACAAACAAATCTTTTGAAAATAAACACAGAAAAAAGAAAAGGAACGGCTTGATAAGAACTACTCTGTCTTCTGGAAGTACATGAATAAATTCTTAAGGAAATAAGAAGTGAAAAAAAAAATAAATAAAGGTTATAATTTTTTCCTCAAACCTTGAGACTGGCAACTTTCACCAATCCTTATACAATATATCAACTCATGTATTTGATACTTGAAAAGTCAAAGGGACAACAAGCATAGGTATTTGGAATGTGCCAGAGTAGGCATCTATTTGAAATTCGAAAGCTCCAAGATAACCAACCYGATAGAATATTGCATAGATCCTAAAGGGTTAGATTACCTAATTGTAACTAGRAGCCTATGGATGGGACTTGATGATAAGAAAAAAGAACATACAGTCCTTTCATGAAACTAGATTAATTCAAATGATCATATTTCACATAATTACTGCAAAATCGGGATAAGAGAAAAAGAAAAAGTCATTATGTAGAGCCATGAGAAGTATTCTATAAAACAGCCACAAAAGAATGATCCAATTTATCCAACAGAGCTGCACCATATAAAATGCTTTAAGACATACTTGGAGTACAATATGAACAGAAAGAAAGGATGGACTATTTACACATACCTTTCTTCATGCACTCTACAATGTGCCCAGAGCTAAACTGCTCTTCCTCTCCTCTTCTGTCAACCATCACTTTACGGTAATCCTCTAGCATTAGTGGAGCCAAAGCTTTTGTAGGATACTGAAAAATAATTGACAGAAAAACATCACAATAAAATTGATAAACAAATCCAGAAAAACTAAGAATAGTATGAACTTCATTCAAAGAGCATAGAAGACTTAACAACATTACCGTCATGTAAATGGGTCCATTATACCCACATACTTCCGTAAAATAAGGTAGTGCTCCAATATGATCCAAGTGACTGCATAAACCACAATTTACACACTCAATAGGGAAAATGTTAATAAACACACATATAAACATAGAAGTACATACTAACTAGACATACAAATGCGTGATAATGATGCAAATGAGAGAGCTAGTGAAGTCTTTAGCACCCGATGAGATGAGAGAGAAGTCAGGGTATCGACGGTGGTCGAGGTAGCCCATGTGCATACCGCAGTCAAACATTATTCTCTTGCCATTTATTGAAACCACTACGCAACTCTTTCCCACCTCCTGCCCTGCACCTGATCAACATCATCACATTCCAAAACCACAAAGACAGGAAGAAACTCTATCAGTTACAGTTTTTACGGTCATTCATTTTTCTTACATTTAATCAAACAGCTACTATGCACAAAACAGAAAAATGACAAATTAAACCAGCAAAAGAAAAAGAAAAATTCTTCTTATTCAATGAACTACCAAGAACGAGGCTTTCAATTGCCATGCGGAAAGAGTTTCTTGCTCCAGGAGGCTGCTGAACTCCTGCAACTCTGAGGGTGGCAGCAAATTCTTGTGTTTCCCGCAGGTTGCGCGCCTCTCTCTTTGATTTGAGACCAGGAGACCTCGATTCAACCGGGATATGTGAACCGGACCGAAATTGAAATGTGATCAATAGTTTAAAACGGTTAACTCGATTTATGATTCATGAATTCATTTATTTCAAGTTGAAGACTGACGAAGGAAATGAAACAGGTACGTAGGATTGTCATGCTCCTGCTTGGTATGTGGGGGCTTGAACAAATGGGTAGTTGAGGGGCTTTGATCCACTTAGTTCTTTTTGAAGGACTAAGCTATAAATAATTTTAATTTTACTTGATTATCACTTTTGGCCGAAGGGGCATTTTCAAAAAATGTGATTTCATACAAAAGGAGTATTTTCAAAATACGATAAAGCTAAAAGTAATGATGGGAATAAAACTAAAACTATTTACGATTTGATCCCTCAAAAAGGGGTGTCAAGTGGAGCAGCAATACCCCGGTATTTGATAATTAAAAAGCCCAAGCAATAGAGGTGGTTGAGCAGGCATCGAATATCTAGTATGAGTTTGAGTTGGCATGGGAGGCAAGAAGCTCTCCCAGAGTGTGGAAGCTGTCGGTGATTGAAAGTTATAGGGTGAGTGTAGATGGCGCTTCGAAAAATGGAAGGGTGGGGGCTCTAGCACAGAATGGTTTAGGACAACTTGTTGGCGCAATGGCTACATTAGAGGAGAGTGGAACTAGTGCTAAATACTCAGAGGTGCTTAATGTTTAGCAGGGTTTTAGGCTTGCCGAACAACTTGGATTGTATGATTTCTCATTAGAGTCAGACTGCCTAGGGGTAGTGTAGCGCATGAACTCGAAAATTGAAGATTACTCAGATTATCATTTGAAAGAGCAGCTGCACGTTGTAAAATGAACTGAGACTATTTATGTGGATAGGGAGATGGATATTCCGACGCAATTGTTAGCGCAGGTAGGGTTAGGATTGAATCATCCTTCTCTGTGGATTGAATTTGCCACCCGTATGGTTTTACATGCAGCTAGGGAGCTTTTACCCAGCTAGCTTAATGAATTGTTTTGTTTTCTCAAAAAAGAGAAAAATGATTAAAATTTAGTTGATTAAAATATCAAAGTGATTCCTACAATTTATTTATTTTTGGCAAATTGTTATGAAATGACAAGACAATTGTTAAAGTCTTTCTTTCATATTTCTTTCCATTTGCAATTCATGTTCCACCATAATTGTTGACCACATTTTATCTCCAACAATTATTTCATAATAAATTATCACTCTTTGACACTAAACTATTTATGATTATTGAAAAATATCGCTCAATTTTTTCTTCACATTTTTTTGTCACTAAATTTTTTTCGAGTATTTATTTTTACTCTTATACGATGGGACTCAATGGTCGGCCTCACATGTTATGCACGTATTCGGTTAGTTAATGGGCAAAAACATCATATCAAGTCCATTTTAATCCCAAATTGTCACATGATTGATACATGTTGGTTTAGTCGACTCGATCAAAAAAAAAAAAAACCAAATCTTTACATTTTTTAATGCAATGAAATCTGAATCTGTATAAAATTTGAACCAAACAAATATCTTTCTCCATCTGAAATCTAATTTGGGAGCTCAAGAATGAAGGAATCAGGGCTAGGTTTTGACCTCAATTTTGAGTTTGAGGGTCGTGTGGGATGGAGGATGAAGAGTAGAGTAGAGGATCATGAATATTGCCATTGTGATCACAACTATCTACGTCGCCGTTTGTAAGGATTTCAACGAATGATCAGGAAGCAAAGCGGTACGGTAAAATGCCTCTCTGTGAACTAAGGATTCCATTTCTTCTTTAGAAGTGTATAAATGAGCCTCCTGGAAGCTCTGAATCTCATAGCGCCTCATATTTCCACAAATACGCTATCCAAGATAAAAAAGTTGTAAGCTTTAGCATGTACAGGAAATAGATTTGCACATGATCCTTTCTTTTTACTTAAAAATGAAATGCAAGGAGTTGGTTCACTTCATCCATAGAAGCTCGTTGTAGGAACCTCTTTATCTTTAGGGAAAAAATAGTTTGGTATCTCAGAGAACTTAGTGTAGAGAATATCAATTCGATTGTGATGTATGGAGTGCTCGAGCATTGATTGAGAAGGAAAGGACATTTTCTAAGACATTTGGGAATAATATGAGAAATTATAGTAGAATTTGTAGGACAATATGAACAAATTGGATGGTAGTTGATGGAGGCGCAGGTTAGGGCAAGGTGAGATAAGCTCAAAGGCAACGAAATTAGATGGAGGTACTGGAACTAGCATCACCTGGCTTTAGGGAGTAYAAGGCAAGGGGAAGTGAAATAAGGTAACATATGTTGGAACTCCAGTTTCTCAAATAAACCTAGAGACACAATTGAAATGAATTAAGACTACAAAGATGGTGAGAAAGAGATGTGTTTTGGCTACAAAATTCTACCTCAAGCTCATTCTTCTCATTTCTGAAGGGTCCATCAAACAAGCATTTTCCTCATAGATGAAACAATTTCTCCACAATCATATATTTTGAATTGTTTCTTTAAATTGACATTTCTATTCAACTCCAAGGTCTGGTAAACCTACGTCATTTCTTGGGTTGACGTCAATATAGTTTGATGCTAACATTTCACTGAGAAACTTTCTCCTCCATTATGTCTGAATTAGACCATTCCATATGCAGGCAGCCCAAGGACAGTCACATAATACATGAATGATAATATCATCTTTGCTGCATCCAAGGGGCAGTAGGGTGGGGGCTGATATTTCTAAGCATAGATTGTGTTTGAAGTTTATCATCTTTAGCTTGCCAAAAGGTCCAAGAAGCACATTCTGATCCTTGGAAATTCCATACCTCTCTCCAACCGTGCTTCATTTGAACAGTGTTTATAGTTCCTTGTGAAATTAGTGTAACACCCCTAGATTAAGAACCTTATCCTAACCCGAGAATGTTCCCATTTACTCAATGACACGAATTTGCAGAAGCTCAAAAGAATTTAAACCAAATAAGAAATACTTAATAATAAACAAAAATCATTTTAGTCAACAACATCTTAATCCATAACATTCATTTAAATTAACTTCAAGATATCTTGGTTTGCCCACAAGCGTCCTTCTCGCACCATCCAGCTACATCTCTTCTGAAATGCAAAATGAGAGAAATRGAATGAGCTATAAAGCCCAGTAAGTAATTCTCATGCATGACTGCATGAACATGCCCTACATGCCATGAATTATAAAATCTCATTTTCTCAATGAAAACCTTTAAAACATTTCCATTTTGTAAACTTTTTACAAAATCTTTCCTTTCAAAATGTATAACTTGTAAAACATTTCGTTTCATTACATTCGTGAGCTCAATGAGTGTAACGCCTAGCCATTAAGCTACAGTGGTCCATTTGTTCTTTGGAACYCGATTAAATTTCTACCGGTAGAACCGCAAAGTGGTTAACATTCCTTTACTTTTCCTTTCATCTCTTCACCTCCCAGAGGTGAATCATTACCTCCCTCCTAGAGGGTAGGTTCGGGTGCGCCGATCCCCCACGCCTCATTTCCCATTCACATCTTTTATAGCTAGGTTTACACTCATTTCCAAAAACTTTAACATTTTCCTGAACACATTACAATTTATAAAATACATTCCCTTTCAAAATTTTATTTCCTRMACCATTCACTTTCTAAATATATGAATGGCTCATGCCAGGAATGATGTAGAACACTAACTACATGCCCATGACATGAAATGCATACCACTATATATAACATATCATTCGACATGAACACAGTACAGGATATGAAACACATGAAATATTCCACACAATTAACACGCCTCATAATACAATCCMATAACACAACACATTAAACCATCTAAAAGA
This sequence comes from Rhazya stricta, assembly GCA_001752375.1. Lineage (NCBI taxonomy): Eukaryota > Viridiplantae > Streptophyta > Magnoliopsida > Gentianales > Apocynaceae > Rhazya > Rhazya stricta. The sequence continues at coordinate 1,725,358 of MEJB01000044.1, forward strand.
ATTCAATTACATCYATTCATAAGCATTAATGAGGTGTGAAAATTTTACTTACATAGAACTCATACTCAATGCACATTCAATTCATGTAAGAGCAATTATAACCACAACACATCTATGTTTATGAGAATGTGAGAATTCACTTACATAGAACTCAAATTCAATAACAATCACACATATACGTTAGTGAGAATATGAGAGTTTACTTACTCGGAGTCATTTACGTTAAAGGTTTCTTATTTAAATCGCGAAATGAAATCCTTTGACCYTTCTCAATGTTAAGGCATTCCAAAACAACCTATTTGTGATTACAGAAAGAAAGTGTATTTAGTATGACTATCCTAACTCAGATATTCAGTGTTTATTCCAACATTGTCATTTGTCAATTATTAATCCATGCTTAGTTCCCACATTACCAATTATCATATCTTTTAAGGGTACAATTTAAACTCCTTCGCTCGGTATTAAACTTAATCTACATTCTCCCACAATTTTACTTTAGGATACAATTTCATATAAATTTCAATATTAATTAATAATGTTTTCACCTTTTAAGTCACATAGTCCAAGTGTCTCCGGAATGGTAATGGGTTCTTGGGCGTGCATTCAACAGTCCTGGGCATTGGGCATCGGGCGCCTGGGCACAGGGTGCTTGCTAGGCGCCTGTTGCTGGGCACTCCCAGCTCTGGAAACTGGCGAACAGCCAACCCAAAGAAAAACCCAACAACAAACAGCCTACAACAGGCCTGATTCGGGCAAGGCTTCCGACATTCCGRAGAGCTGCGACTAGAACGATGTTGCTGTCTGCAGTGGAAGCCAGCAACAGGATGCGCAGATTTGGCAAACTTCCAGCAAGGTAAGAAGTCCCGCTCTGATCTTGGTCGAGAAGCAGTAGTATAGGTGGATGGTGGTGTCGCGTAGATCGGTCAAGTAGAGGAGAAGAAGAAGAAGATGAAGGCAGGTTTTGCTGCACGACAGAACGTCCGAGGGGCAGGCAAGACACGAAGATCTGGCCAGTAGCAGCCGCGTTCATGGACCTAGGGAGCAGATTGGGCGAGCGGCAATAGCAACGCGATAGGCAGAGGAATCGACGGCTGATTCGGGAGACTCTAGATCTGGACGATCTCCTGTCGGATGCGCGGATCCTCTTGGTCGGGCGTTTGCAAGCCGCTAAGCGACACACACAGACGGCGTCATAGAGCTCTCACCTAGCAGCAACTAGACCAGCGAGCTTTGGTTTTGGGCAGCAGACCCTTACGTGGTTGACGCGCAGGTCCGATGTTTGAACCATGCCGCGAGGGGAGATCAGATCAGTGCTACAATTTTGGAACTCCGATGGAGAAAGCTGAGTCGACAAGAGGAAGAGGAGAGAAGAAGAAATGCAGTGACTGTTGTTCGGCCTAGCTACGTCGCGAGCAGAGTTCTCCAAGCAGCTGGGTCCGATGGCTCATCGCAGATGTGGCGATGATCGACAACGTCGGCAGAGGGAGAAAGAGACGGCGTGTGTGCAGCGGGGAGGAGTTTCAAGAATGGGGCGGCGGTTAGGGTTTTTTTGGGAGTGAGAGCGATGGCGGCAATGGGGAGGAAGAAGAAGACTTAGGGTTTTTTTAGGTTTTTATTCTTTTTAAAATTTGGGCCCTTACCTAAATCTTTCGGGCTTTCCCATCCGTAACTAATCCAAATCCTTAAATTAAATTCAACGGGCCTTTCTTTTGATAAAATCTAGCTTTTCAAATGAAAAACGAATAAACCCAACAAGTCGAGCCTCTAACCATCCAAGGGCCCTAATCCGACAAATACGATAATTTCGCACTGTAATTAAAACATTAACTACATAGAAAATTATTCAACCCTAGTTGGCACATAAATTCACTAGATCAATCAAAAATCCATAAAAAGGAATCTTGAGTATTACATTAAGATTTGCTTGTAAGCTGATTTCAGGCTGAATTTTCTAGTTTTTACATATTTCCAAGACTTTGTATCCACACTCTTCTCACTATCCCAGAGGAAGATTAATTGTAGCTCCCTCCTAGTTTCAAATTCAAGTAGATTTTGTATAAGATCCCAACGCCATGTGCAAAATTTTGAATCCCAAATCCAAGAAAAGAACAACAAATGATACTTATCCAAGTGTAGTGGCAGCCACCTAAACCTCCCTGGGTATGCCTCAATGTGGATAGAGTTGCATCAGCAAGCACAGATTTGGCTAGAACAAGGGGTGTTCTTAGAGATCAATCGGGCACTTGGATTGGTGGTTTCATGCATGGCCTTGGGAAGACTAATAGCATAATGGCTGAATTATGGGCTCTCAAGAATGGACTTGAATTAGCATGGGATCTAGGTTACAAGCATGTGATTTTGTAAAATGATTCAACAACAATAATCATTTGTGGAAAAGACAGACTAGTAATACTGTCATTCTAATCTGATTTGTAATATTAGACATATGATGGGGAAAGAATGAAAATGCAACCTAATACATATATGGCGAGAATCTAATGGAACTGCAGACATCTTGGCTAAGAAGAGTACATGATTAGCTAGACTATCAAAACCTCTTGAGTTTTCCCCGTATATTCGTTGCAAAACCTTGATTCTAACATTAGGGAAGTCTCTATCCCTAAAAATTTATTTCTCTAATCCATTATATGATATGATACGATCCCTTTTTTACCTAAAAAAATAGAAAAAGAGACGCGTTTGCTCAACCCCAAAGATTTCATTTTGTTAAAAAAGTGGATCTTACTTGGAAGCGGGCATATGTCAATCATGTGATGGTTTGGGATTAAAATTGACTTGAATGATGTTTATGCCCCTTAACTAACCCAAAAAGTGCATGACATGTAACATTTTCAAGTACAAGGGAAATGTAAATAGCCTAAATTTGATACTTTCAAGAAGCATTTTACCAAAAAAAACTTTGTATCGAAGACTATGAAGCACATTGCAATTACTCCAATGCTACATAGAAATTCAAGCCAGAACAAGGGTATCGGATTTTACACGGCCACTTGAAATGGGAGCACAATGAAAAGAATTGGCATAACATCTTTACAAGCACAAGATTAACTRGGTATTTATTCTGCTAATCTTGATTTATTATTTAAATATAGATGACAAAATTAGAGACGACTTAGCTAAATTAGTTGTCGTTGAAACAATTAGGTTATGTCGATATTGTGAAGGTGCATTAAATCTTATTACTAAACCTAGTCAATGCAAAAACATTGATGTTGTAYTTTGCATAAATTATATAAAAAAGGTAAAAAAATTAAATAAAATATTTTCTAATTTAGATAATAAAGTATCTATTTGTAGTGATATTTGAAGTGATCATTGTCAAACACATTCTTAGATGGTCATTACTTGTCATTGGACAGATGATAGTTGGAAAATACAAAAGAGATTACTTGTATACCATGTTTTGGATGATCCACATACTAATGTTATTATTTCAAAATTAATTTTACAAACTTTAAAAGAATATAATAAGTATTTTTGGTTAGTTTTGATCATGCTAATTCTAACACCCTTTTAATTCTTGATCTTAAGAGATATTGTGAACTACAATTTGGGGGGGTAATATTTTTATGTTAGGTGGTCATGTCATGTTTTGGATTTGTATGTACAAGATGCTTTAAGAAACCTTGAATCTTACATTCGACCTATTAAAACTGATTTGTCTTATCCTTGTTCACATTCACCAGTTATGAGATAATGGTTTACATTTTGTGGAGCAAATCAAAATAAACCATAACAAATTTCAATGTGATGTTCCTACCAAAGGAAAATCGTGCAAAATTCCACTTTAACTATTTATATTCTTTTAATATGCCACTCCAATTTGCTTTTACTTATTGATACCCTAATAATATTTATGATCAATTATTCCTGCCCCATCACTGTTGACCAGTGGAATCCGATGACTAATGGCCCTGCTCCTCACGTARAAATTAGTTAAAGGGTAAAATTGAAATTTCAACTTTAGAAAAAAAGAAAAAAGAGAAAGAGGAAGAAGATGAATGTTGTTCATCCTTATTTGCAATCAACAATATTGTTGACTACATCCCACAAAAACACTATTCTCTATCTTTTTTGCCTTGTGTTTCTTCTACTCCATCTTCCTTTGTTTTCCCATTGGATCATTCTTATTCCCAAGAGTCAAACAAATGAGTTCACAAATACGAGAGTGAGGAATAAAAATCAACAATCAACTTCCCACTTTTGATGTCCCATGATTTTGCAAGTTTAGAAATTAAGGAGAAGGGCAGTGCCTCCAGCTCAGAAAAGAGGAACCTTAAAATTCTAGCCATGAGCGGTGTTTGGATCAATTGTAATGTTCAATGAAGGAGATCTACCAAAGTTTATGAGCAAGCTCAATGTAGCCAAAGGTAAGTGTGTAAGGGCATTAAGATAGGGAATGGCCAGATTAGGATGGACAAGTAGAAGGTGAAGGCAATGAAGAGTAGGAAGTTCCCGCCACTGAATCAAAATGGATTCGTGCCTCAGCAACACTAAAATTTGAGTCAAACACACCGCAACTACTAAATTCTTTTAAAATGCTATCTATGCAATCACCACTAGAACCACAAAAAGTAGAACTTAATGCGATCACTTCTTTTTGGAATTGTTAACACCTCTGTTATGTGTGGAAGATGATTCAATTGATTTTTATGGGTCATCGATTCTTGAAAACATTGATTTGGAATTGTTTTAGCTATAATATTATATGGTTTCAATTTTTGGAGAAAATCATGAAGATTTAGAAAAATAAATTTTTAGGAGGTCTGCAGATCATAATTATCATAAGGATGAAGACGAAGGCTTTGAATGTGGTTTTTGCATATGGGTTCCATGAAGATATTGTTCAATTTTGATGTCGAAAAATAGGTCAAGTTTGGATACTTAGGTATTAGGTGGGTCTTTTTTGGTCAAGCCAGCKTCATTGTCTGTGCTGCCTGAAAACTGCACAGATCTGATTGCTGACATCTGGATCTGGTTACTGTTCACCACTAGATCAGAATAGTTCCACAATAGACAAATTTACTGGAAGAGCTACTGTTCACGTCCAGTTCTTACTGGTCAAAATTCACCGGAGTTCGCTGTCACTGACCGGATCGGAACAGTTCGCTGGTGTACGTTTCTGTTAATATTGATTAAGGTGAAGCCTCGATTTCGTTTGACATAATTAAATAAATTATATAATTGTGTTCAGAATAAATAATCATAGAAAATAAAATTTTATGTTGATACATGATTTAACATTGTATTTAAATTTGTAAAGATCATGCTTATACATATTCTAATATTGTATTTAAATTAGTATGAGGAATTTATTTTAGGAATATATAGTGATTATAATTAACAGTGTCTTTGTTAACAGAAGTTTYGAAACATGAAATAATTTATGCGTTTGGAATATTATTGTGGTTAATTTCAAAATTTAAATACGGATTAATAGGGATAAATGATGTCATTGGATAAGTATAATGTTTTAAAGATGAACAGTTATGTTAAATGCATTTCCTTTTGGGAATAATATTTAGGCGATTTCTAGCCCATTGACATTAGGAGTGGTCAAGAGATTCTGCTTTGAAATTTAAAGTAGAATTTTAACGTTAAGGACTTCAGGTAAGTAAATCCCCATACTCATCAACTTTATCTTATTTGTGTATTATGTTGTGGTTATATTGGATTGTGTCGAGTAATGTGGTTGTGGTTATATTGGATTATCTCATATAATATGTTTCCCACTGTTAACATGTTGAATGGTTTTTAAATACAGATTTATATAGTTCATGCTATGGGCATGTAGTTATAGTATTTTACATTATTCATGGCATGAGTCATTCGTGCATTTAGAAAGTGAATGTTTTAAGAAATGAAGTTGAAAAAGAAATGGAATTTTATGAATAAATTATTTTTAGAAAATGTTAAGATTTTRGAAAGGGGTGTAAATCTAGCCATGAAAGATGTGAGTGGGAAACGGGGCATGGGGGACTAGCGCACCCYACTTAACCCTCTTGTAGGTAGGAAAATAAGTAATGTTCACCTCTTGGGAGGTGAAAAAGGTGAAAGGAAAAGTTAAAGTAATGTTAACCGCTTTGTGGTTCTACCGATAGAGAATGTGATYAGGTTCCAAAGAATGATGGCCCACTGCAAGCTTAATGGCTAGGCATTACACCAAGTGAGCTCACGACCTTAATGAAATGAAAAGGTTTGAAAAGTTCTTACATTTTGAAATGAAAGTTTTATGGGAAAGTTTATGAAATGAAATGATTAGAAAGTTTTTATTGTGGAAGTGAAATTTTAAAACTCATGACATATAGGGCATTTTACATGCATTCATGCATGAAATTGCTTATTAAGCTTTATAGCTCATTCCATTTCCTTCATTTTGCATTTCGGTGATGTGTAACCAGATGGTGCGAGGAGATCATTTGTGTGCAAGCTTTGATACCCCGAAGTGATGTTTTAAATAAATTTTAATGAATAAGGGAAATGGTTGAATAGATAAAATTTTACGTATTGGTTACGATTTTATTGATTTATCTAGTTTTTCATCAAATTCTTTGAAGTTTTCTTTGAATGTCAATTACGTAAGTGTTAAGTGGGTAAAGATTGTTGGAATGGAAGTTAATCCAATATTGGATGTTTGTTRGGTTTTGAACCCGTTATATATGTGAGTATTGAAACTATTTGGAAAATTTTCTAAGTGTATACAGGGAGTAAATATTGATATTACAGAGGAAACTCTGCCAAAATTTTTATAACCCTTTTATATTAAAAATGTTCAAATTTTTGTTTTGCATAGTTCTTCTAATATAAGAGTGAGTCAAGATAGTAACATTTTCGGGTTAGGACAGTTCTCAATCTGGGGGTGTTACAAAAGGACTTAAACGCACCTCCTCAGTCATCATATCACCGGCGGTGGACCTTAAAGAGGCATATCTGTGACTTCCTCAAAAAGATCAGCCAAGTATTTTCAAAAGCCATAAAGATCAACGGCATCTGCCTTTTTCATGTCGTCAAAAACTATAAGTACTTTCCCTTCAATTGAAGAAATAGATTCAATTGGAGTACGAGCAAACTATTCTACCACTTGTCGCTACAATAATTGAAAATATTGAAGTTGGCCAACCCTTATGAAGTTAACTCCATAGAATTCAAAAATGGTTGGAGCAATGGAATATTTCTGCAATGACCTTTCCCTCCCATTACATGAATGAGAGGATGGATCGCCCGGTACCAAAGGTATGCTAGTCGACTCTTCAACAGGTTTGCAAATCAATGGTTGATTAAGGGCAGGGAATTAAGTGGTATCATCATTATACTCACATGAGACGATTTGAGGCATTCCATTGATAACTCCATCAGTTAGTAGAGAAGCTTCATCCATATGCGAAGAATCTTAGAGTGCCGCTAACTAAAAAGGATTAGAGGATTAGGGGAGGCCTAAAATTAAAAGTATATATTAAAATCGTATACTTACATGAATCGCTAAGGCTCGAGGAGACATAGTTGAACTTGGCACTCCCTCAAAAAATCCAAAAGATATAGTATCAGTAGGTAATATCTTCTTCCTTTTCAAGGGACAATTCTATGGCCGATCTTGATCAACATTGCTCACCATGCCACTCTCACTAGATTGAGTATTGGTGGTCTATTTGCCAACTGTAGAAGAGCCAACAAACAGCTTTAGACTGAGATTTTGCCGTAGGGATGCACAATAATATTCTTGCTTCTTGGAGGAATTACAGCTTCTTTAGAAGGAGAGCCAACGTCAACAGTCGAGGAAATTCTTAGAGGACTTGAGCTTGCTAGAATTTTTCCCTTCAATGCAACCTTTGCAATTCCAATTGATCTAGAATTCCACCAAGTGTTGTACTCTCTAGCCAACTGGCTTTGTCATCTTTGCCAASAAGACTATAAAACCTTAGCTTTTCCAACTTTTGGATATTTACTTAGGATTACGTATTATTGAGCATGGGAATGGAAATTAGAAATTTTTGGTAATTAATTTAGGATCATTTTATTATTTTCGTACTCGCGTACTATTCGTCTTACTTTTAGAACCTAGCCAAGAAAAATTTTATCGCATTTGAAAAATCTGGATATTCCTCGAGAAGCGTGCCTATCAGTTATATTATTAACCCTAATGTAATTACTAGCATGCCCTCAATTTAAATTAGCCGATGCATGCAAGGCCAGGACATTTTTCATGCAAGCATAGGTTACTCACATTTTGACTAATACCTAAACCCCTATCCATGTGATGTTTGACCAACCCACTACACATTTTAATTGATTTCATATTTTCTTTTCCTCTTCTTTTCATTTTATTCTTGGCTGAAATTCTTACTAATTTCCCTTCAAAAATTTCTGGTTTAATTAAGCTTCTTAAAGAAGCTTTTCAATTGTTATTTGAGAAGACATTTTAACTCTTATATAGGAAGATTTATAAAGCTTAAAAGTAAGAATTTTTCTTTCTTTTACTTGAAGTTAAATTAACTCTCAAAACTCTATAACCACCCTAGCCAGCTGACTCCCTCTCTTCTCCCATTTTATTTTTGCAAACATTTCAAGCTCTCTCAACTCTCCAAACTCTCTCTCTCTCTCTCTCTCTCTCTCTCTCTCTCTCTTTCTCTCGACCAACATCAACTAGCACCACCATCCACCGCCTTGCACCACCTTGCTCCTCCCTCCTCCTAAGCCTTGTTTCTTGTGCTTCACAAAGGTAAGAAGTGTTTGTCTTTGGTTCATTTTCCTTCTCCATGACTGCTGCCATGACCGAGACTCTCTCTTCCTTTTTCCATGTTGATCATGCCCTTGGACAGTTTGCTTAGAGCTCCATCAAGACTCCATTCAATACTCTTTCTCTTCCTTTCAAGGTTAGTTCTTTCATGTATTATATAGCTATGCATGTGTAGGGATTTATTTAGGATAGATAAAGTTTATATCTGTGTTGTCATGAAAATTGTATGCTAGTTGTTTGGAGGTTTGAGTAAGGTTATGCATTGCTAAGTTCTTGAGTGATTTAGCATGATTTTTAAGATGGCTTTCTATGGTGATTAAGCATGCCTACTGACTTTGTGGTTATAAGATTTTATGTTAGTCTAAATTGCATAATGATGGTTGGAATAAGATGAGAAGGTGTTGACATGTACTTTATTGCTGGAAATTTAGATAGCAGTTTGATATGCTGTATTTTYASTTATATTTTTCCCTTAGAATAACTGATGATAATGTTAGTACTATTTTTGATGTTTAAAATGATCCAAAAACTAATATCATAGCCTTAGTAAATCATAAGTTAGGCACTTCTAAAGAATACTAGATAGTGTTTGTGGACTGCGTATTTGCCTATTGTCTTAGGATGTTTCTGGTTTATCCGTATGCTGGAGTCTTCCATATGATATACGATTGGATAGCTTACTATCTCAAGAGAATTTCGAGACCAATTTTACCTGAATTGAGTTTGTAGAACCTGGCATATGATAAAAAAATTAAGACCCTCTCCTTCGCCACTGCCAACTGGTCGACTGATAGAACACCCTACTRTCTTTGTGCTTCCAGAATTGGTTAYTGGTTGAAATTGTTCATATAAGTTATGACTGGATACCTATCAAACTTATAAATAGTTTTGAAATATTTTAGCATAATTTGAATAACCAAAACCGAAGATATGATCAGAACAACCTTACCTTGTCAGATTAGAATTCCCATGTTTTGCTCTTCTATTTGGATGAATTATGGGAGTTAAGTACACACTTTTAGGATCCAATTTTTACATGGATATGTTACTTAATGTCATAGGAAAAGAATGGGAAATTTTTTAAGCACTGATTTGAGCGAAATGTTTTAAGCATCTTCAAATTATCTAGCTTTTGATAAATGCTTCTGAAATGATTTATACGGAATTATTTTATGCTTTCTGAGAGATGGTTTTTCTATGTTTTCAAAGTACGACTCTGCATTGATTTGAATTAACGTATCGATTTTCCAAGTCATTCTGAATTTTGAAAATACTATTGATTTGATACTCAGACTTGGACTTGATTTCAATATTGTCATTCTAAACCTCGTGATCATGGAATTGTGATTCTAAAACTCATGATTAAGGACTTGTGATTGTAGATTCGATTGTGAAAGACGAGTAATCTGTCGATCATCTTGAGAGGCTAGCYAAATGAGCAAAATGTTGTACTTGGATTGGCGCCAATACGAGCCACCTCCTGATTTAGGAGGTGTCAGTCCTCGAGATGGCCACCCTGACCAAAGGCTATCTCAATATCAAATCAATAGCATGTGTAATTTGGGTGTTAAGGCCGGTAATCCCAACCCCACTAAATCAGACAGGTGGTAATTATGGATTTTCTATACCACCTTGTGATATGATTTGTTTTGATAGCGAAGAATCTTTTAACACATTCTCGATCAGTTTTCGAGCTTTAGCATGACTTTATTATTTACTACTCTTAATTGTGATGCGTTTTTAACACTAAATACTTTGATGCATTTTTGTGCAATTTTGATTATTCGTTTTTGATAAATTATGTAGACTTAAATGATTTTGTGACTGCACATGGCATGCACCTTGGGACATGTAGAGTCTAGCTCACTATTTTTGTCACAATCTAGTGACAGGTACAGATTACAAGAGCTAGCAAGAAGTTTGAGCTTAGGAGCGTTTCGCCGGAGTATATCTTGTGAAGCTCGAGTTACTGAAATAGTTCTAGTACATATGTCTATTTATTTTTGGAAGAATGTTCTATGATATCCTTTTACTATAATTTATTTGGATTTGTAATATTTACTTTGAAGTTTTTAAGTTTATTATGGGATTTGGACATTTTTGAGTATTCGATTGCTCAACTTCGAGAGACAGGTAGCGCTCATTCCTTCCCAGTAGAACCTGTCGGAGGGTGGGTCATCACARTTAGTATCAGAGCTTAAGTTATGATCTATAGATATGGGGCTAGTATTTAGGTTTGAATTATATTAGTATGATTATGTTTGATTTTATCTGGGCTAACCTTATTATTGTTGTAGGATGCCCAAGCATCCAAACCCTGATACCTTATTAGCAAGGATCCTGGAGCTGGAAGCACAGGTAATTCTTTCAGGACTCTAAGATAGAGGCTCTTGAGACTCAAAAAGATAAGTTGCTGAAGGAGAACACCTGTCAGGAGTATTTTCCTGTTGAGGGCCGCAGGCAGGGACAAGTGCTAGAGAAGGAAATCCATTGCCTTTGTGATTGTAATAGGGATTTGACTAGCAAGCTGAGGCGGTATGAGGACCAGTCATGGAGGGAGCCGAGTCTAACCCCTCGGTCAACTCCCGTTCACCACTATATTCCCTAACACGACTCATCCAAGACGAGTTGCAGGGCAAGCCTACCTATTGGCCTAATCGGCCTAAATTTTTGACGAGTTAGCTTATTGACCTATTCTGCCGTTCGACCTCTCACAGTGGCTGCCTTTGATTGATCATATTGAGCACACTCAGTGGCCATATTGGGGTGATCAGGGAGCTGGATCTTCTGTAATTGTAATATTCAGGATATTACTTTTTATGAATTTTGTATGATTGTATGAATTGCGTGCCAACTAGGGTTGGATAATTTTCTATGTGGTTATTATTTAATTGTACGTTTAATTAGTATGGAATTATCGTGTTAATTGAATTAGGGTCCTTGGTTAATTAGTGGCTCGACTTGTTAATTTAATGGAGAAAATAGATTTTTACTTAAAGGAAAGCCTGTAGAATTTAATTTAATGGACTAGATTGGTTATGGATTAGGGAGGCCCAAAGGATTTAGGCTAGGGCCCAAGTTTRGGGGGAAAAAAACCCTAAATCAGCCTAATGCCAGCTACCCTCTTCCCTAAACCCTTCCCGCTGCTTGCACTGCCTTCTTTCTCCCTCGATCGACGCCACATCGATCATCGTCGCCACTAATCATTGCCCAGTGCTCCAGCAAGTTCACCGGCTGCTCATTGCCCAAATCCACTCGAGATTGCTACGTCTCTAGATTAGATTTGGTTTTGTCTAAAGCTACCCGACGCCGCTCGTCCTTGTCTTCGCCGCACCAGCCCAGAGCTACTYGACGCCGCTCGTTCTTTCCTTCGCTGCACTAGCCTAGAGCTGCCCAATGCCCCTCATCCTTGCCTTCGCCGSACCAATCTATAGCCATCTTTGCGTCCAAATTCGTTTCGCGTCGGTGCTCGAAAATGCCTGCTCGCAGCAAGCAGTTTGCTGGTTTCTCACCAGTCACCAGTGGTCAGAACCACGACCAAATCTTGACATCAATCTCATCGCTTTACTTCGTCACAGTACCTCCGCCACCAGATCTGTCGATCTGCCATAACTGACTCTTCCCTCTTTCTTCCTCCTTTGCCACCTGGTTCGAACTCCAAGTGGCGCATCACGTAGCGGACCTGTTTTGCATGCATCACTTCGGCTCGACCTTCAGATCTATCGTGCGTCATCCGRCAGTGCTTTGACTAGGCCGCCACTGGTCGGAGTCTGGGTTCCTTGCTGGCTATTTTCCAGCTTCCAGAATAGGAGATGCCCAGGTGACATAGCACCCAGACGCCCAGGCGACCAGGCATCTTGCTCAACTAGGGTTGTTATGCACGCGCTGCCTGAGCGTACTCTAGGGGTGCAACGCCATTTTCGCGACACTTAGAGTTTGTCGATTTAAAGGTGAAAATATTTTTTTTTCAATTTTAGAATTTAATGACTTATTTAATTATGTTCTATAGTGAAATTATAGGAGAACATAGATTAGGTTTAATATCTGATCTAAGAATGAATTTAAATTGTATAAAAAATGTGTTTGACTTAAAAATGTATTGTTTTTGGTATTACCATTATCAATTGTTGAGAGGGGTAAAAATCTATGAAATAAGTTGTACCTTTAAGAATGTGATAGTTTGGCGATGTGRGAATTAAGTGCGAATTAAAATTGACAAATGACGTTTGTGGAATAAGTGTTAAATGTTTTAAGCTTGGACAATCGTATTAAATGAATTTTCTTTTTGTAATCATAATTAGGTCATTTTCGAGCATACTGACATTAAGAGCGGTCGAGGAACTCTGCTTTGCAATTTAAATAGAATTTTAACGTAAAGGACTCCAAGTAAGTAAATCCCCATACCCACCTATTTATTCCGTTATGTATTATGTGGTGACTATATTGGACTATGCTATGGTTGTGTTGAATTATTTCATGTAATATATATTTCGTACTGTTATTATGTTGAATGGTATTTAATTACAATTTTATGTAGTTAATGTCATGGGCATATAGTTATAGTATTCTACATCATTCCTGGCATGAGTCATTCGTACATTTAGAAAGYGAATAGTTGAAGAAATAAAATTTGAAAGGAAATGAAATTTTATTATCAGGAAAATATTAAGATTTTGGAAAGGAGTGTAAACCTAGCCATGAAAGATGTGAGTGGGAAATGGGGCATGGGGGACCGACGCACTCGACCCAACGCTCTTGTAGATAGGGAGATAAGTCACGTTCACCTCTTGAGAGGTGAAAAGATGAAAGGAAAAGTTAAGTGATGTTAATCGTATTGCGGTTCTACCAGTAGGAAATGTGATCGGGTTCCAAAGAATCACGATCCACTGCAAGTTTAATGACTAGGCGTTAYACTGGGTGAGCTCATGACTCTAATGAAATGGAAAGGTTTTTAAAAGTTCTTACATTTTGAAATGGAAGTTTTACGAAGTATTTAGAAAGTTTTATTGAGAAAGTGAACTAATAATTCATAATATATATAGTGCATTTCACATACATTCATGCATGAGATTCGCTTATTGAGCTTTATAGCTCATTCCTTTTCCTTCATTCTGCATTTCAGATGATGTGTAGCCAGATGATGCATGGAGGTTGCTTGTGGGCAAGCCTTGATACCTTGAAGTGTTATTGAAATAAATTTTAGTGAATAAGATAAATGGTTGACTAGAGAGGTTTTATGTTTTGTTTAAGATATTTCTTTATTGGTTTAACTATTCGTGCTTTAAATTCTTTCAAGTTCCACATATTTCAATTTTGGTAAATGTTACGTTAGTAAAAGATTGTTGGAATACATTATTTATTTATATTGGATGTTTGTTGGGGTAGAATGCATGCTGTTTACGGGTATTGAAAATGTTTGAGAACCTTTTGATTCCATACAGGGGATAGTTGTTGAAATTACAGAGAAAGCTCAACCAAAATTTTTATAAAACTTTTTAGACAAGTRTTCAGTTCTTTTTTGTTTCCTACAGTGGTTGATATGATTATGAATAAGGTCAGTAAGACTCTCGGCTAAGGATAGTTTCTAATCTGGGAGTGTTACATTAATACCCAAGATATTATTTTTCATTTTTATGAATTTTCTATGATCGTATGAACTCTGTGCCAACTAAGATTTGATAATTTTCTATGTGATAGTTATTTAATTGTATGCTTAATTAAGTATGAAATTATAATGTTGATTGAATTAGGGTTTTTGGTTAGTTAGTGTAGGCTTGACTCGTTAGGCCTATTCGTTCCTCATTCGGAAACTRGATTTATGCCTAAAAAGAAAGCCCAAAGAATTTAATTCATTGGGCTGAAATGGTTATAGGATTAGGAGGCCTAAAGAATTGGGTTAGGGCCCGAGTCTTAAAAAAAATTAAAAATTCTAACTAAACCTAACAAATCTTCTTCTTCCTTTTCTCCTTGCTGCTGCCGCCCTTACATTGCCACTGCCACCCGTCCCCACTACACGCACTGCCTTTCCTTCCCCTATTGCCACACTACTGCCATTTGATGCTATTGTTTCGCCTCTACCTGGAATAACCTATAGCGACCGGAGATCCCTATTGGAGCCACGGATTCCCCAGATTTGCTGCCCAGTTTGTCGCAATCCCTGCTATCCACGTCACCATCGTTGATCACCTATGGTGGACTTCCTTGTCGCCCAGATCTTTCTCCCTCATGGTCCGTGCCATCGTCGCTTCTCTGTTTATCTGGTACGCGCGGGTGCCGTTGGATCTACTTGCCATTGTCTGCTCGATTGCGACCGGAGCTTCCTAGCTGTAATTTTTCCATGGTTTGCTCACTGTGCTCGACCGCCAGATCAGTGGCCCAGTGCACTGAAGCTTGCACGCTGCTCGTCTGCCCTCTGCTGTTGCCAACCAGAAGYCGTCCACCCAGAGGCACRCGACTCCTGACTGCTTCCTCATAGAGACACCTTTCTCCTCTATTGGACCAGTGCTGTTCGAGCTCTGTTTGGATTTTGTTCCGATCATTGGAGTCCAGCCAGGAACAGGAAGTTCTTAGACCATCAGGCACCCACTCAACCAAGCGCCCAGGCACCTAGGCCACCAGATGCCCAGGTGACCAGGCATTATGCACGAATAGGGCTGTTGCACGCGCTGCCTGAGCACACGTTTGAGGCGCAACACAGCATCATGCACAACACTTAGGGTTCATAGGATTTGAGATGAAACCATTTTTTTCGATTTCATTAATCAAATGAATTTCGTAGTTGTATTCGATATTGATGAGTTTATGAAAAYGCAAATTTTGTTTGAACATGATTAAGGTTGTATTTAAATTTAGTATTAGCAATGTATTTTAGGGATATAAAGTGATTATAATTGACACTATCTTTGTTAGAGGAAGTTATAATTTGTACGTTCGATATGTTACTATTGTTAAATTCAAAACATAAATACGGATTTATAGGGATAAGTGACGTTCATATGATAAGGTTAAAGGTTTTAAGGTTGAACAATCGTGTTAAATTGAACTTCCTTTTTGTAATAATAATTAGGTCATTTTTTGACATATTAACATTAGAAGCGATCAAGGGACTCCTCTTTGCAATTAAAGTAGAGTTTTAACGGTAAGGACTCCAAGTAAGTTGATGAGGGACCACTCACCACACCACCTATGGTGCCTACATTTGATGGACTAGAGCTAGGGCTAAGAAGATCTAACAATTCATTTACCCAGTGGGCCAAAAGAAGACAGCCCAAGATCGATGGCCCATGTCTTTCGCATCTTTCCTTCATGGGCCAAGAGAAGATAGCTCCTCGTTCTAGACTATTTTCTTCATGGGCCAAGAGAAGATAGCCCATCATTCTAGACTCTTTTCTTTGCGGGCCAAGAGAAGATAGGTTTTCTAGCTTATTTTATGTTTTATGCATTAGATTCCTTTTTTTTTTTTTTATAGCAAGGTAAGCCACTTAGGTATAAAAGGCTTCCTTGTCTTCATTTTTGAAAGGAAGATTTCGTTTGTTTGAAGAACACAAAGAAAACATTATTTTCCTTTTGGTTGAATGCATCGAATTTCCTTGAGAGATTTAGAGTGCATTGTTATTGATTTGGTTTAAGTTGTCTTGTGTGTGTTAATTCTTCAAGGGATTGGTGCTAGCAAGCTTCATTAAGTATCCTCCTTGTGCGTGGTTGCCATAACCATTGTGTAAGGTTGTAAAGGGAAGAAGCTTGAATCCTCATTGGTATTTGGTTCTTGATCTCAAGAGATCAAGGGTTGTTGCCTTGTTGGTTCCAGTTTTCTTTCAATTATCCTTCTATTCTGATTTCTCCATTGCTGACTTGTTCTAACATCTTCCATTGTTTTCTTGTTTGTGTTTGTGTCTAGATTCGAGCTTTGTGGCTAATCCCCACATCAAATTGGTATCAAAGCTTTGGTTGACATCAAACACATCTCTCTATCTCAAAAAAAAAAAAAAAA
>MEJB01000044.1:1748963-2057172 GCA_001752375.1 Rhazya stricta
TGTAAGGTTGTAAAGGGAAGAAGGTTGAATCCTCATTGGTATTTGGTTCTTGATCTCAAGAGATCAAGGGTTGTTACCTTGTTGGTTCCAGTGTTCTTTCAATTATCCTTCTATTCTGATTTCTCCATTGTCGACTTGTTCTAACATCTTCCATTGTTTTCTTGTTTGTGTTTGTGTCTAGATCCGAGSTTTATGGCCAATCCCCACATCATAAGTAAATCCCCATATCCATCTACTTATTCCGTTGTGAGTTATTCGTGCATTTAGAAAGCAAATGGTTTAGGAAATAAAATTTGAAAAGAAATGAAATTTTTATAAATGAATCATTATCAGAAAATGTTAAGATTTTGGAAAGGAATATAAACCTAGCCATGAAAGATGTGAGTGAGAAATGGGACATGGGGGATCGGTGCACCGGACCTAACCTTCTTGTAAAGTAGGAAAATAAGTAATGTTCACTTCTTGGGAGGTGAAAAAGGTGAAAGGAAAAATTAAAGTAATGTTAACCGTTTTGCGGTTCTACCGATAAAAAATGTGATCAGGTTCCAAAGAACAATGGCCCACTGCAAGCTTGATGGCTACGCGTTACACTAATTGAGCTCACGACTTTAATGAAATGAAAAGGTTTTGAAATTTTCTTACATTTTGGAATGAAAGTTTTACGAAAATATTTAGGAAGTTTTATTTGAGGGAGTGCAATTTTAATTCATGGCATATAGTGCATTTTACGTACATTCATGCAAGGGATTTGCTTATTGGGCTTTATAGCTCATTCCATTTCCTTCATTTTTGCATTTCAGGTGAATGGTGCGTGGAGGTCGTTATTGTGCAAGCCTTGATACCCCAAAGTGATATTTTAAATAAATTTTAATGAATAAGATAAATGGTTGAATAGAGAGGTTTTATATATTGTTTAAGTTTTTGTTGATTTATTTGTTCATGCATTAAATTCTTTTAAGTTCCGCAAATTTTAATTTCGTTAAATGTTAAGTTAGTAAAACTTTGTTGGAATGGAAAAATTTATTTATATTGGATGTTTGTTGACTTTGAATACATGATATATGTGAGTATTTGAAATGTTTGGAAAATTTTTTGATTGTATACAGTGAGTAATTATTGATCTTATAGAGGAAACTCTATCAAAATTTTTATAAACCTTTTAAGACAAARTATTCAGATTTTGTTTTCTGCAGTAGTTAATATGAATATGAAYAAAGTCAGTAATATTCTCGGTTTAGGACAGTTCCTAATCTGGGGGTGTTATACCTTCACACTGGCCCCCTAAACCCGGACGCTACTCGACTTAGGGATCCTTTTATTTTTGCCTACTTTATGACCTATCCTAGAGGGAACTTTAGATATAAGAATTTTAGGCATTGTTTTGCTTTCTGTATTTTTTTTAGCTTTTTCAATTTTTCAAAGCTAGAAAAAGTATGTCGGCTTCGCTTATTTTAGGAAAATCATATTGTCCCTATTTTTAAATTAAAGGAAGTCAGTTCTTCCACAAAATGATTATGAAATTCAAGTTAGATTGTATGCGTATGAAATTTGTAAGTTTTATGTCCCTTATGATAATTTTAGAACACTCATTTGGAGTAGTTAGAATCAAAAGGGAGTGACATGCTTCAGTATAACTTGTATGACACATTTAAGGATGCCAAGACAAACCAGGCGTAGTCTGAACAACAGGCTTCTGGAGTTTAGATAAACCCAGATGCCAAAGTTCAAACTCCAGAACATGCACTGGTGTAACACCCCGAGATTAGAAACTATCCTAACCCGGCAACGTTACTGACTGTACTCATACTTATATTAAAACTGCGGAAAACAGAATTTGAATATTTTTATTCTAAAAGGCTTATAAAAATTTYGGCAAAGTTTCTTCTATAATATCAACAATTACTCACTGTATTCAATTAGAAAATTTTCCAAATATTTTCAATACTCGCATATATAATGTGTTCAAAACCCAACAAACATCCAATATGAAATAATCTTCCATTCCAACAATCTTTTACCAACTTAACACACTTAAGTAATTGAAATTCTGCGAAAACTTGAAAGCATGAATAGATAAATCAATAAAATGATAAACAATACATAAAATCTCTTTATCCAACCATTTCCCTTATCCACTAAAATTTATTTAAAACATCACTTCGGGGTATCAAGGATTGCACGCACACGACCTCCATGCACCATCTGGCTACACATCACTTGAAATGCAAAAATAAAGGAAAGGGAATGAGCTAATAAGCTGAATAAGCAAATTCCATGCATAAATGCATGTAAAATGCCCTATATGTCTTAAGTTTTAAAATTTCATTTCCTCAATAAGAACTTTCTAATCATTTCCTTTTCATAAACTTTCATTTCAAAATGTCAGAACTTTTCAAAACCTTCCATTTCATTAAAGTCGTGAGCTCATTTGGTGTAACGTCTAGCCATTAAGCTTACAGTAGGCYATTATTCTTTGGAACCCGATCACATTTTCTACCGATAGAACCGCAAAATGGTTAACATTACTTTAACTTTTACTTTCACTTTTTCACTTCACAAGAGGTGAACATTACTTACTTTTCTACCTTACAAGAGGGTTAGGTCGGGTGTGTTAGTCTCCCATGCCCCATTTCATACTCACATCTTTCATGGCTAGGTTTAAACCCGTTTCTAAAATTTTAATTTTTTTGAAAATAATTTATTTCATAAAATTCCATTTCTTTTCAAATTTTATTTCCTAAAACATTCGTTTCCCAAATGCATGAATGACTCATGGTAGAAATGATGTAGAATACTATAATTACATGCCCATGACATGAACTACATAAATCCGTATTTAAATACCATTCAATATGTTAACAGTAGGAAACATATTACATTAAATAATCTAATATAACCACAACAACATAACTCAATACAATCTAATATAATCACAACATATTACACAATACAATCCAATATAACTACAACATAATACACAAATAGGATAAAGTTRATGAGTATGGGGATTTACTTACCTGAAGTGCTTAACGTTAAAATTCTTTTTTCATTGCAAACCAGAGTCCCTTGACTTCTCCTAATGTCAATGTGAYCGAAAATAACGTAATTATTATTRCAAAAAGGAAATTCATTTAACATGACTGTTCAACTTTAAAACATCACACTTATCATATGAACGTYATTTGCCAATATTAACCTRTACTTAATTCCCACATCGAAAACCATTACATTCTCAAATGGTATAATTTTTTTCATGGATTTCTACTCTTCTTAAACAATGATAATGATAAAACCAAATACAATACATTCCGAAGTCCAAAACATATTCCTCCTACTAATTAAATTGGATCTTAAATCGTGTATTAAACCTAGTTTATGTTCTCCTACAGTTATCACTATAGAACATAATTATATAAGTCATTAAATTTCTAGAATCGAAAAACAATGTTTTCACCTTTAAATTTGACAAATTCAAAGTGTCGTGTATGAACCTCAGTTGCGCCCCGGATGTGCGCTCAAGCACTATGCACGCAACTGCACTGGTCACGAATAGACGATATGCGTGACTAACAGACAATGTGCGCGACTGGTAGACAGCGTACAATGCTTAGTGAGCTTTGGCTATCCACTCCCAGTAATCACGGACTGCAAATGGCACTCGGACAGCACTGGTTGCGGCAATGGGGCAAAAGCACTGCGAGAGAAAAAGAACTGGATGGTGATGAGCAGCGTGGAGCAGTCCACAGCAGGCAACCAACGATGGCGATCTGGATAGCAGGAAGATGATGGCATCGAATTGGTTGACGGATATTTTGTATCTAAAGGTGGCGAGCCGGTGACTGGTCTAGTCAATCCATAGAGCAGCCTGACCATTAGCCATAACAGTGAGCAGAAGAAGGTTCAACAAATTCAGATCTGATCAAGCCGGATTTGGACGAGGCCAACTCGCATCAAGTTGCAGCGCAAATCGGGCGAAAGGCTTAGAATCGTGCAGCAGCACTGCTAACCTGCCGCGTGGAGCAATGGCGAGAAGACACATGGCCGCTGTGATCGCTCATTGAACTCCCGAGCAGCAATCTCAAACCCCGAGCTTAAGGAGACCCAGGCAGACGATGAGAAGGCCATACAGTGTCAACAGAGGGGAGAGGCGATGAGTGCAATAGGGAGGGGTGGTAGCGGCAAGGGTTTTCCTAGAAGTGGGGAGGCGGCGATCAAAAATGAAAAGGAAGTCTAAAGGCTGAAACCTTCAGAAACCCTAATTTCTTTTATTATTATTATTATTATTATTTATTATTGGGCCCTAAATCATCCCCTTTTTGGGCTTCCTTATCCCATAACCATCCAAGTCCAATAAATTAAAGTCTACAGCTTTCTTTTGGGCCATAATCTAACATTAAATTAGCTTTTGGATTCGAATAAGGAACGAATGGAATCTAACGGGCCGAACCAAATTAATTACCAAACCTCTAATTCAATTAGCCCGATAAGTCCCATAATTAAATAAACATACTTTCACATTAACGCACAATAAACAATAAGTCAAAGAAATCTTTTCTTTCAATTCTAATTGGAACATAAATTTTACGATCATTAAAATTCATAAAAATGAAAAATAATATCCTGTGGCACCTCCTTTTGATACAGGGATGACCCGTACCCTAAACCGTTTAGCAGCGGTTACCGAATGAGTATTAGAAAGTGGAAGCTCAAGTGGAGAACCGATACAATGATGAGGCATTAGAAAGAATTTTTAAATCCTGACCCCCAGAATATTTTGTAGAGGCTGAGTTGGAGATAAAGCTGACAGATGGTTGGAATAGCTCGACGATGTAAATCAGTTGACGAGTGAAAATTAGCATTCGCGGTACTACGAAATCCGAGATTCGATAAATGAATGATAGGTCAGGACCAATGAAGCCTGGGCAAGAATAGTGCTACCCAGAGCATGGGAAAACTTCATAGGGGCATTCCGAAAGTAACTAGTTCCGGTGATGGATCAGGAGCAAAAGGGAGATCAATTTCAAACTCTCGAGTAAGGCCCCAGCTACATATCACAATATGCGGCTAAATTTCGAAGGCTATCCAAATATTGCCTATGTCTTATTAATACGAAGGAAAACAAGACTGGACAGTTCATCAAGGGCCTTTGACCCGAGTTACAGTAGGCATTAGCCCCATATCTTACCACCATTTATGCAATAGCAGTTGAGGCCAGTACGCGCACAAAAAAAATGACTGGGTGCTGCATTAAGATGATTGCATCAAGCACCGACTAATCAAGTCTACAAACATCCCAGTCGAGATAAGTGGTCGAGATCGAGTAAGAAAGTTGACTAAGGAAAACCTATAGCTATAAGGAACGGGCGGAACAATGCTCTATGCAATCACTATAAGAGACTGGGACACAGGGAAAGAGAATACCCTTGGAAAAACAACCTTTGTTTTCTGTGTGGCAATGCAGGGCACCTTGGAAGGAATTGTTTGTATCCACCAGAAACGAGTTCGAGGGAAAGTAACTCCAAACCATCTGGAACTCGAGCGCCTATAGGAGCCAAACCCAATAAGCCTCAAGTTAAGGCTCAAATGTTTGCTATTTAAAAAGGAGATATGGATGCAAACGTCAATATGGTCGATGGTGCATTCCTAATTTTTCTCCTCCCAACTAAGGTGTTAATAGACCCTGGATCAACCGACTCATTTGTTGCTTACACTGTGTGAATTACTTGTCGGTTCCTGCTGTTAAATTACCATATAGGTTCTTAGTAAGTATACCCGTCGATGAAAACAATATCATGGCTGGGAAACAACATAGTACTTGGAGATTCGATAGTATTTCCTTTTAAGGATTATGATCTTATTCTATGGATGGATTGGTTATCCCAGCACAGAGACCAACTTGACTGTAGGAATAAGGTGGTCAAGTTCATGAGACCCGAGAAAATAGTAGAATTTCATAGGAATCAGACTAATGCCATACATTATTTGATCTCGGGAGTCAAGGGTAGGAAACTCTTGAGTAAGGTCTGCTAAGAATATCTAACGTACTTGATAAACCATTCGTCGAAAATTGAAAGAATTAGAGAAATTGCCCGTGGTAAAAAGGATACCTCGATATATTTTCCTCAGAATTGACTTTGCTACCCCCAGATAGAGATGTAGAGTTTTAAATCGACCTGATCCCTGGGGCAGACTGATCTCTAAGACTCTTTACACCAGCTAAACCCAAGAAATTGAAAGAACAGTTGCAACAATTACTAGAGTAAGGTTTTATTAGACCTAGCATTTCACCTTGGGGCGCTCCCGTATTGTTTGTTAAGAAAAAGGAAAACACTTTACAGCTATTGATAGATTATTGAGGCCTAAATAATCTAACTATTAAGAATAAATACCTGGTTCCACTCATTGACGAGTCATTTGATCAACTACATGGAGATGGATATTTTTCTAACATAGATGTGAGACAAGGGTATTATCAGGTCAAATCGCGAGGAAGGCATCCCCAATTAAACACTAGGTATGGACATTTTGAGTTGGGGTGATGCCATTCAAGTTGACAAATGCCTTGGCAACCTTTTTGGATCTCATGCATAAGATCTTTCAATCCTTCCTGAACGAATTTGTGGTTATCTTTATAGATGATAATCATGATCTATTCCAAGACCCAGAAGATCACAAGAGACATTTTGACCTAGTGTTACAAAAGTTAAGGAAGCATTTGCTTTATGCAAAATTTAGTAAGTGTCAATTTTGGCTTCATAAGGTCTCTTTCTTGGGGCACATAGTCTCACGAGACAATTTAGCAGTGGGTCGGTCAAAAGTAGAGGCTGCGACAAACTGGAAATGGCTCTAACACCACTAAAATCAGGAGCTTTCTTGGCTTCCGAATATTACAGGCGACTCATCCAAGATTTCTCCAAAATCGCCCRCCCTCTAACTGAGTTGACCAGGAAGAATGCTCCATTCAAGTGGGATGAGAATGCAATTATCAGAAGCTAAAGAGAAGGTTGCCATCTGTACAGTGTCGATACTCCTCGTGGTGGGGAAGAAATATTCATTTTATACAAACACATCGGGTGAAGGACTTGGGGCAGCACTTATGGAAAAAGGATAAGTGGTGGCTTATGCCTAACATAAACTCAAACCACTTGGTAAACTACCCCACTTATGACCTGTAACTGCCGGGAATCATATTCACTCTTAAAAAGTGGAGGCATTATCTATATAGAGCAGAGTACGGAATATTCACGGACCATAAAGCCTCAAATATCTATTCTTATAGAAAGATTTGAACATCACGCAAAGGAGGCAAATTGAATTCCTTGACGAATATTGATCTCCAATCAACTATTATTCAGGAAAAGCAAACGTTGACACAAAAGCCTTGAAAATAGAAAGGCAAAGCTGTCGACGATATGACTTCAAGAGGTGATAGAGTTGGAATCCATGGTAATGGTTGAGGCCGAAGTAAAGACTAAAATGATTCTCTTGACCAATATCAGCTTGGCCTCCAATTTGAGACAACATATTAAAGAAATGTAAGAGCATGATGAAGGAATGTGGAAGTTGAAGGAGAAAATGCAGTCTGGAGGTTTGCCTGATTTTAGAAYGAATCAAGAAGGGGTAATGCATTTTTGAAACCGGATATGTGTACCAGACCGTGCTGAACTGAAGAAAAGTATTCTAGGCAAAGCCCATCGAAGTCGATACACAATCCATCCTAGGAGTAAAAAGATGTATCGCGAACTCAAGCAACATTTCTGGTGGAATAACATGAAGAGGGAAATCGTGCAATATGTGTTGACATGCCTAACATGCCAAAAAATAAAAGCAAAACACCAGAAACCATTTGGGAATGTTTAACCATGTACTTCATGATGGGTTTACCTAATACTTGAGGAAATAAGAACACCATTTGGATAGTAGTAGATCGCCTGACTAAATCGGTCCATTTCACTTCACGGTTTTGGCCAAAGTTCCAAAAGGCGATAGGTACTACACTAAACTTCAGTACAACTAAACATCCCCAAACAGAGGATCAGTCAGAGAGACCCATAAAAATCCTTAAGGACATGTTGAGAGAATGTGTCATGGATTTTGGGTACAAGTGGGAAGATAATTTAGCACTTGCAGAATTTGCCTACAATAATAGCTAGCAATTGTCGATCGGGATGACACCATAAGAAGCACTCTATGAAAGGAGATGTCGATCCCTATTTCCTAGGAAGAAATTGGAGAAAGGTGACTCTGGAAAGATAACCAATTACCGAATATGGAGGAAATATATCAATAATTATTGGAGACCAATGCAAATATTGGAGACTAGTGTCAAGAAGCTGCGAAATAAAGAAATTCAGCTTGTCAAGTTTCAATAGGAACATCATGGGATTGAGGAGGCAACTCAGGAAACAAGAGGATTACATATGATAGAAATACCCCGTATTGCTCGCACGTAAGGGAAAATTACAAGGACGAAATATCTGTTAGTGGGGAAGAATGTAAAACCATAAAAATTTCTGACTTCAAATATTTGCTTCGGATTCTGTAGTATTAAGCGCGTGTTCGAAAATTAGATATTTCGAATAATTAATTGAGGATTACTTTATTAGTTCCATACTTGTGTACTATCTATCTTACTTTTAGAACCGAGATGTAGAAAATTTTTTATCGCTTTCGAAAAAATCAAGCTTTCCTCGGAAGGAGTCCTGTCAATTATACTATTATATTAATGGCACTTGTGAATTACTAGAATTCCCCCAACTTGAATTAGGCAATGCATGCAAGGCTTGGACATATTCCATGCATGCATAGGTTGCCCACATTTTGACCAATACTTAAACCCTACCCATGTGATCTTTGACCATTCCATACAAATTTCAATTGATTCCTAATTTTCTCTCCCTCTTCTTTTCTTTTTCTTCTTTGCCTAAATTCTTGCTGATTTCTCAAAAAATTCTAGTTTAATTAAGCTTCTTGAAGAAGCCTTTTAATTCTTATTTGAGAAGCCATTTTATCTATTATATAGGAAGATTTATAATGCTTATTGAGTAAGACATTCTCCTTCTTTTTCTTAAAGTTAAATCAAAACTCTATAAACCCTTTCCCTTTTGCCTGGTGGACTCTCTCTCTTCTCTCATTTCATTTTTGCAAACATTTCAAGCTTTCTCAACTCTCCAAACTCTCTCTTTCTCTCAGCTGAACTCCCCTCATCCCTCACCTCTCTCTCTAGGCCAATATCAACCAGTAACCATCGAGTGCCTTGCACCACATTGCTCTTCACTCCTCTGGCAGCCTTGCTACTTGTGCTTCACAAAGGTAAGCAATGTTTTTTTTTGGTTCATTTTCCTTCTCAATGACTATTGCCTTGGTCGAGACTCTCTCTTCCTTCTTCCATGTTGATCAAGCCCTTGGACAGTTTGTTTAGAGCTCCATCAAGGCTTTATTCAATATTATTTCTCTTCCTTTCAAGTTTAGTTCTTTCATGTCTTATATAGCTATTAATGTGTAGGAATTTTACAGCTTTATTTAGGATAGGTAGATTAAGTTTATAGCTGTGTTTTCATGAAAATCATATGCTAGTTGTTAGGAAGTTTAAGTATGGTTATGTATTGCTAAGTTCTTAACTGATTTAACATGATTTTTTAGATGGCTTTCTATAATGCTTAAACATGCCTACTGACTTTGTGGTTACAAGATTTTATGTTGGTTTGAATAGCATGATGATGATTAGAATAAGATGAGAAGGTGTTGACATGTACTTTATTGCTGAAAATTTGGATATTAGTTTGATATGCTTTGATTTTGGTTCTTTTTTTCTTCGAAATAACCGGCGAAATATAGGTTTGATCATGCTATGTTGTTGTACTGTTACTTAGGTTTAAAATAAGACAAAAGCTAATATAATAGCCTTAGTAAATCATAAGTTAGGAACTTTTGAAGAATACTGGATAGTTTTCATGGACTGCGTATTTTCCTATTGTCTTGGGATGTTTCTGGTTTAACCTTATGTTGGAATCTTTGATATGATATGCAGCTGGATAGCTTATGTCTCAGGAAAATTTTGAGACCCATTTTACCTGAATTGAGTTTGTAGAACCTCACATATGATAAAACAATTAAGACCCTCTCCTTAGTCATTGCCAGCTTGGCCGGCTGACAAAATACCCTACTGACTTTGTACTTTTGTATTTGGTTACAAGTTGAAATTGTCATGTAAGGTACAGTTGGACAGAAACAAATTTTAGAAATAATTTGGGACTATTTTCGCGTAATTTGAATAACTAAAATAGGAGATATGACAAAAACAACCTTACCCTCTCAGATTAGAATTCCCTTATTTCACTCTTTTATTTGGATGAATTCTTGGAGTTAAGTACATGCTTTTAGGTTCTGATTTTTACATGGATAAGGGTTCTTCTTTCTCCTTTGCTTTGCTCAATCTTCCTTTCTCGCTTTACTTTATGATCTCTTGAATCGATTCCCCTATTTTAAAGAGATGTTGAAGAGGATACAACCTGCTCTTGGACTTAAGACTATGCGTGTTGTGAGCTCGATCTGGCAATATATATGTTCCTTAATATGATATAAACCGAATGGGACTTCTTTTGTTCAACTCACATTAGTAAAATTCCAGTTATAGATAAAATATCTAAGCTAGACAGTTTTAGTCGGTAAGGCACCAAACCCTGTYCTCATAACCAAATTGCAATCTATCTGTGATTCARAATTAAGAGAAACCACTATGTATGATTAGCTTACTGTCTTTGGTTCATTTGCATATAACATTCGTAAGGAAATTAGAACCATGACTCAATTTGTGACTGTCTYCRAACACTACCCATGCTGGGCAAACAGCTTAGTAATACGAACTTAATATGTGATGTTTTGGCGTGATGCTATAGCCAGATTAATAAGTCATTTGAGAATACTTTTCCTACATGTTTTAGGACATCATATCCAGAGATTTAACTAATTAAAATCTCRAGCTCAAGTGAGTCCCTCTATTTTCAAACTTTTCAAAAGTGCATATTTTATTTCAAGTATACTCTAGATATGTTTTAATATATTCTCATGTGCTTCACTGTGAATCCCTTCGCTTTATGTTAAACCTCGAAATGCATGAATTTTTGTTACTCAAATGGAATTTCTTAAGTATCTTTGAGTCATAGAGCTTTTAATAAACGTTTCTGAAATGCTTTATATGGAATTACTTTATGCTTTCTGGGAGATGTTTTTTCTATGTTTTTGAAGTACAAGTATGCATTGATTTGAATTAAAGTATGGATTTTCCAAGTCATTTTGAATTCTGAAAATACTATTGTAATAGCCGAAATTTTTCCTTCATTAATTTTGTTTGATCTTGTGAATTTGTGTGCCAACTAGAGTTGGATAAATTTCTATGTGGTTAATGTTTTTAATTGTACGTTAATAAGTACAGAATTATCGTGTTTGTTGAATTAGAGCCCTTAGTTGGTTACAGGCTCGACTTGTTGGGCTTATTCGTTTTCATTTGAAAAATTAGATTTTTATCGAAAGAAAACCTATTAAATTTAATTTAAGCATTTGGGTTAATTATGGATGGGAAGGCTCGAAAGGTTTGGGTTAGGGCCCAAAATATAAATTTAAAAAAATTTAAAAAAGAGAGAGAAAATATTAAAAAAGAAAAAGAAAAGAAAAACCTAAAAAGTCCTTTCTTCTTTCTTTCTTGGTAACCCTACACTGCCAGTAGCCACCGCCGTCCATGTAGGTTTTCGCTCGCCAAGCCCAGGTTCGCAGCTCGACTGGATCGCTTGCAGCCGTAGCCAACTACTCGCCTCTCCGCATCTCTGCTCACTGTTGTATGCCACCCTCGCTGCTGCGACCAGCATGCCGCCCTCACGATTCGTCTGCAACGTGATTCGACTAGAATTCTTTCTGCTCCGATTGCTCGACGAAGTGCACAACCCTCACTACTGTCCAGATCTGCTGGTCCGTAGTTGCTCTCTRGCCAGATCCGTCCCTTTCACGCCGATGCTCGAAGGACGCCGCTCGTAGCACGCATCGCCAATGCTCAATTTCTCAGAGCCGAGCCCAGTTCTGCTTGCATCAGATCTGTAGCTGCTCAGAGAAACGCTACAGCACGACTCGCACAGCCAAGCCTCACTCCTTGTTGTTGAGCATCGTCCATCCTCGGTTGCTACTCGCCGCCGCTTCTGGTTACGCCGCGGCGGGTTACTGCACGCCAGAGGCGCGCCTACAAGATCCGTACCCGCTAGGGACGAAGTGGTTAGCCACCAGATCTGGTCGATCTGCCATCTTTTTTTCTTCTTCTCTGCTCAACGGTTTCGCCAGGATAGTGGGAAGACAGTGCTCTGTTGCTCGGCGTGCAGAACTCATCCAAATTAGTTCTTTTGACTAGATCTGTGCCGTCTTGCTGCTGCTCAGAATGCTTTGTCATGCAGCTAGCCATTCTGTTCTACCTYTCACCGGTCGTCGCTCAGCCAGACCTGCCATCTTCTTCTCCTCTACTCAACCGGATCTGTGCGATACCATTATCAAGCTTCCTCCAYCCACGCTGCTGCTGCTTGACYAGATCAGGACAGGACTCCTTGCTTCGCCGAAAGCGGCTCTCTGGAACGCCGGAAGCTTTGCCAGAATTAGGCCTGTTGTAGGCTGTTGCTGGGTTTTTGGGCTGGTTGTTCACCAATTTCCAGAGCTGGGAGTGCCCAACAACAGGTGCCCAGCAAGCGCCCAGTGCTCARTGCCCAGGCACCCAGACGCCCAAATGCCCAGGCGACCAGGGCTGTCTCGCGCACACTGCTTGAGCGTGCGYCCGGGGTGCAACGCCTTTTTCTGCGACACTTAGACTTTGTAAACTTAAAGGTGAAAACGTTATTACTTGATATTGAAATTTATGACCTRTATACAATTATGTCCTAAAGCCAATCGGTGGGAGAACATAGATTAGGTTTAATACTCGAGYTAAGGAGTTTAAATTATACCCTTAAAAAGACATGATAATTGGTAATGTGAGAATTAAGTATGGATTAATAATTGACAAATGACATTCTTGGAATAAACACTGAATATCTAGGTTGGGACAGTCGTACTAAATAGACTTTCTTTTTATAATCACGATTAGGTCGTTTCGAGTGCCTTAACGTTGAGAACAATCGAAGGATTTCACTTTGCGATTTAATAAGAACCCTGTAACGTAAAGGACTCCGGGTAAATAAATTCTCATATTTCATTAACGCATATGATTTGAGGTATCTGAATTCTTTTAAGTAGATTAATGTGTTGTCTGTGTAAGTAAACCCCTATATCCACCTATCTCTTTTGTTGTGTGTTATTTGGTGGCGATATGGGATTATGTTATGAAATGTGTTGATTGTGTGGAATGTTTTTTACGTGTTTCATATCTTTTACCATTATTATGTCGAATGGTATGTTAATTACAGTTATATGCATTTCATGTCATGGGCATGTAGTTAGTGTTCTACATCATTCCTRGCATGAGCCATTCATATATTTAGAAAGTGAATGGTTTAGGAAATGAAATTTTGAAAGGGAATGTATTTTATGAATTGTAACATGTTCAGGAAAATGTTAAAGTTTTTTGAAAGGAGTGTAAACCTAGCCATGAAAGATGTGAGTGGGAAATAGGCGTGGGGGACTGGCGCACCCAAACCAACCCTCTGGGAGGGTAGGTAATAATTCACCTCTAGGAGGTGAAGAGATGAAAGGAAAAGTAAAGGAATGTTAACCGCTTTGGGTACTACCGGTAGGAATGTAATTAGATTCCAAATAACAATGGCCCATTGCAGAGCTTAATCGCTAGGCGTTACACTCAATGAGCTTGCGAAAGTAATGAAATGGAAGGTTTTTACAAGTTATAAATTTTGAAAGGAAAGATCTTTATGAGAAAGTTTATGAAATGGAAATGTTTAGAAAGTTCTCATTGAAAAAGTGGGATTTTATAATTTATGACATGTAGGGCATGTTCATGCATTCATGCATGAGATTTGCTTACTAGGCTTTATAGCCACTAGGCTCTGYAGTGGGCCATCTTATTTGGAACCCGATTTCATTCCTACCAGTAGTATTGCAGAGTGGTTAATGTTCTTTCATCTCTTCACCTCCCCGAGGTGAATCATTACGAACCCTCCCTGAGGGTAGGGTCAGGTGCTCCAGTCCTTCACGTCCCATTTCCCACTCACATCCTTCATGGCTATGTTTAAACTCCTTTCAGAAAACTTTAACATTTTCCTTTAAAATTCCATTTCCTAATCATTCACTTTCTAAATGTGTGAATGGCTCATGCCAGAAATGATGTAGAATTCTAACTACATGCTTATGATATGAAATGCAAACAACCTTATATAACACATCATTCGACAAACAGTACAAAATATGAAACATGATAACACATCATACGACATAAAAGTAATGCAGGATATGAGCACATGTAACATTCCACACAATTACACACATCAATATATAATCCCATACACAAAATATTAGAGCAACTAAAAGAGTTCAATTACATTCATTTATAATGTTAATGAGATGGAGGATTACTTACCTGGAGTCCTTTACGTTAACGGATTCTTACTTAAGTTGTGAAATGAACTCTTTCAACCGATCTCAATGTAAGGCCTCGAAATGACCTAGTTGATTACAGAAAGAGGGTCTACTTAGTTCGATCGTCCCAACTTAGATATTATATTTTAATCCAATAATATCCTTATCAATTATAAATCCATATTCAGTTCTCATATTATCAAGCATCGCGTTTTTAAGGTTACAATTCAACTCCTTAGCTCGAGTATAAACCTAATCTATACTCTTCCATCAATTCACTTCAGGGCATAATTATGTACAAGTCATATTGTTTCAATATTAAGTGTTAACATTTTCACCTTAAAATTCACAATATCCAAATATTGCCGGAGCGGTATTGAATTTCCAGGCGTGCGCTCAAGTGACGCGCACAACGGCCCTGGACGTCTGGGTGTCAGTGCGCCTGGGCCCCTGGCACTGGCACTGGGCACCTGGTCGTGCGTTGGGTGCCTGGTCTTTTTTTTTTTTTTTTTTTTCCTTTTTGAATTTGGATCAATTATGGTCTACTAAAAGAAAAAAATTCCAAGCTAAATGGAAACGCTAAAAAGATGGGTTGCCTAGGCTAACAATGTTGTCAGGCATCTGAACACCACTGATGCTACAAAAGAAAATAGAAGAAGATAGTCCTCTTTGACAACTTTTAACTAATGGGAATCTCAAAGCTATAATAACTGAGAATTCAAAATTAAATCGGGTGTGAGTTGGTTCACGCAGGGATGGCAAAACACGAAATCTTTTCCACTCATTCCATAACATTTCTATGCAACTTCAGGTTGAGTTGATCTGCACAGGTCACTATTAGTTTCCATGGTGCAAATTCTRATGCCATGGAATATCCGTTCAATCGACGTTTCCTGATCATAATACTCACTTTTTTTGCACCTCTCTCCAGTACAAGGAGGAAGGTTCTACTTCAGTCAAAGGCAACAGAGAAGAAATTAAGCCAGAGGAAGGGTCCAAGGCTCTATTTCAAGTCAATAAGGGTTGGTCTGAACCATTGCAAATAAACAAAAAAAGAGAGRAAAAGGTAAACGAATCTGAAGAGGTATTTAGGTAGAGTCCAGAAGGAATTCTATGGAGAAGAGGGCAAAAATAAAATAAAATAAAGAAGGAACAGCAAGAGAAAAAGGAAAAAAAATTACAAATTAACCTATAGGTTTAAGCATAAGAAAAGAAAGACAAAGAATGCAAGATAGTATAGTGACCACGGTTTAGACATGAACAAAGCAAAAACAAATAGAAATAGTTACCTTGATCTGCCTGGCCTTGGACCCTTCTGCCTTTTCTTCACGTGCTCCTTTGTGGAGGAGGTATAAAAATGTTTTTAGCATCAGACATGGTTAGAAGTCATGGGGAATATTATACTATTATGATATAGTGCAAAGGAAAAAAAAAACTCAGTGCTTTAGAGCAAAATGAATTCATGCAAGAAACAAAAGTTGAAGACAAAAGACAAAAGACAAGAAGACTTACAGAGATCTGGGAATCAACGACTATCYTAGGTGTTTCTATGAAGTTCATGTAAAGTTATACAT
Organism: Rhazya stricta; assembly: GCA_001752375.1. Taxonomy (NCBI): domain Eukaryota; kingdom Viridiplantae; phylum Streptophyta; class Magnoliopsida; order Gentianales; family Apocynaceae; genus Rhazya; species Rhazya stricta. The sequence continues at coordinate 1,765,097 of MEJB01000044.1, forward strand.
ACAAGTGAAGGCTGAAAAGAAGATATATAATACGGCTAGGAAAGGAGACATAAATCATGTTGAATTGGGAGAAGACWATAAGAATTATATTAAGAATATGAGATTTATCACAATCAGATAAATTATTACTCCAGTTCAAACATTATGGGTTAATCTTCAAAATATGGTTTATCTTTATTTCGATTCAGAGTTCAAAAAGATTAAAATAAAAAAAGGGAAAAGGAAGAGAAAAATCCATGCCAACATGGATTGAAAAAAAGAAGAGAAAAAAAAGAGGAGCCCAAACAAATAATAAAAAGAGACCTATCCATATGAGAATGAGACCTAAAAAAGAAAAGGAGAAGAAAGAAGAAGGGACACTAGAGCCCTAAAGAAGTCAAGTTGGGCCATAATATTTCGATAGGGCAATTTATATAAGAATGAGGCTCAACAAATTGATGATCCATGACATCAGTCCAAACAAATGGCGTAAATCGATTTGAAACTTGTTCACTCAAAATAAATTTTTGAACTTTGTCCCGTGAACAAGTCTAAGGGGCAATTTGTAAGTATGATAATTTTATCAAATTAAATTTTCATAGGTTATTTAAAACAAATAGATACTTCCACTAAGAGCATCTCTAATGCTACAATATTAACATCATAAAATGACTATCATGTCATCATACTAGATATTGTCTCAATAATTYTATCTCCAATACATGATCTCTTGAGTTATTTTATGTTGATGTGGAAAGGATAAATGTTAACAATATCAAGCAGAATGCCTAGTTCCAGAAAGCYTATTTAACATGTTGAGTAAGCAATTAGATATAACTATTGATTTTAAAAGCTATTTTCATATTATTTGTAGATAACTCTTGAGTTTAAGGACTATTTTTATTACGTTATTTAGAAAAAGTAAATGTCACGTAGGCGAGATCAAAGAGCGTTGACATTATGCATTAATTTATGAGTTTTACTTTCCTTTCCTTTGACATTAACCTGATGTGGAATGACATTCCATATATTCACTACCACTTGCCAAAAATTATTCAATGTTAATACCGTAGCATTGGAGATGCTCTATTCAATGTCTCAACCAATGAGGCGTTGACACATTTCAAGGATGACAAGGTTTGATAAGTGAAAATCAAGGATGCGGTCAACGAATCAATGATGCCACATCACTTTTGGTTGGGGCCTTGACCAATCAAATCCTCTTTGTCACGCCTATAAATAGAGAGCAAAACATAAGAGGAAGAGCTTAGAAAAACATATATTGGAGAGAGCTAGAAGGAGAATTTCATTTAAAATCTCAAGCTTCTATTTGGCCAAATCAAGTCTAAGATCAAGCTACGAAGCCCTCATAATCAAATACGAAAGAGAAGAATCAATGGTTCCAAAGTTCTCAAATCGAGAATATTTTAAATATTGTAACACTTCTATTAAATTTATAAAATTACAATTTGTTGCATATTCCTTTATTTTGTATTATTATTTTGTAGACGAGAGATTCGTGTAAATAGTGTGCATGGTGAGTTAAAATTCAAAAAGTATAATTTAACAATAGTTAAAATAAGTGTTTAGAGATATTTGAAATAAACTATATCTGGGGATAAATCTTACAGATTTTTTCTTGTTCAAGCGCTCAATGAGTAAAACAATTTGATAAGTAAATAAAAAGCATTTGATAAAAGTCATTAGCTTGAAAAGAATAAAACACAAAGAACAAACCTTTGCCAAAAGAGTTGAACTCTTTTGCATCCAATAATAGCAGCCTTATCCATCCAATTTACGCATGCGATTATCAACCTTATCACCTCTTAGTCGATCAATAGTACTGCTAACTGGGTAACAATGAGTCCCCCATCCCCAGATTAAAACTCCTAATCAGGAATACAACCGTCCACAATAAGCCATGGGTACTGGTGGCCCTATCGTCCACCCAATATGTTCCTACTCCACCACAAGTATTATCCACGACTTTGGCCAATGCAGGCACACTCTGATACTAATGTTCGGGCTATTTARGAGGTCCTCGCACTGGGGACCAACCAAAAGTAGTACTTTACCGGTCGGACTAGTTATTCATAGTCACCAATTGAGTATTCAATTCTAGTACACAATTAATCACTAATCAATACTGATCTCAAATTTTAATCAGTAGTGATCTCAATACATTTTCACAATTTTAAAATCTCCTGACCAATACTCAATCAATGCTCTTTTAAAACATTCCTTTGCAACCATGAAATTCTTCAAAAAGTGAGTTATTGTACATTCAAAATCATTGCAAAGAAATTAGCTCTRAAGCATATCAAATCATTTCAGTAATTTAGATAARAACATTTAAAACAAACTTCAAAAAACTCATAAATTTGTGTGCATTTTGCAGAAAAAACAATTTTAGGGAACTCAACTGTAGATGAATACTCCTAGAATAGTCAGCTAGTTGTAGCCACCTAAACATCTAGTACAGGTATTCCCAGTTGAAWTATACAATTAAAACTAAGATGCTAATTGATTCCAAAACTAAGGCTGCACATCTACTTATAATTATAAAACCTTAGTGCAATTCTAATAAAATCGGTGGGATATTCTTCTGGGGCCTATAATTGATGTACAAGTTATGATTACCAATTTTGATTTTTCAGTTAATTTGCAATAAGAGAATGCYGATCAAATGATTTCTAATATTCAAAGGAAAATAATCCTATAGCAAATTTCTGGTTATAGAAGTTATTTAAGACATAAAAAGTTAACAAACATGAGTGGTGTTTATTTTTGCCCTGCCAAGGCAGAGTTAAGTTATTTGAATATAAAGTTGAAACAGTGAGTTTAGGGTCGCATCAACTGAAACAAGCAGTAGGCAATATTTAGCTTAGATCTCATTTTTCTATTATGAGTCATCTTGTGAATCTAGTGTGATTTTTTTCCTAAAACACTAAGGATTGTATTCATATAAATATCAGTGTTTAAAAAGGTCCATTTATCTACCAAAATCGATGGAAAAATAGAGTTCAACCACAATCAKGCTTAAACTGACAGAGTCTTAAAATTGATGCATAACTCAAGTTCTACAAATCTAAATCGAGTTAAACTAATGTCTAATTATCCTAATATTCGTGAATTTTTAACCATATAACATATGCGATATTTCACTTCTAGAATAGTAAGGTGATTTCCTGGTCCGAGTGAATCTGACAGATTATGTTGTTATATTCATATCTCTAGTTTTAGGAAATCATTTTAGAGGTTCTATATACTGATTTTAACCTAATAAACAAGGATTTCSATCCATTAAATAATCAATTTCATAAGGTCCTTTTATCAGGTCTTAAATTAGAACTAAAACAGCAAGAAAAATTCAAAACTAGTTAAACACTATTTACAACCAATTATTTTTTCAGCTTATGTTATAACACAAATTTTGTTTTTCTATGATTATTTATTCACCTTACAGCCCTTATATCGTAATCCTAAGAAACATTATTCATCTACCGTCATAATTCAATTAAATTTTCAGCATATAAACATGGCGTGCACAATCTAACATTCATCCTCCTAATTGAAACATACTTCCTCATTTTCATCATCCCAAATCTCAGTTTTCGCAACTCAACATCCATGTAATATACAAATTTCAGGTAATCCTTAACATACAAATTTAGTAATAAACTTTGAAAGCAATAGTCATGAACGATGCCAAGACTTGAATTTAATCTAATAATAAAGATACACTAGCATGCTATCAATAAATTTTCCTCTACACTTTAACAAGAACACTTCGTATATCATGTTCATTCTTCAAGTACTCAACAAAATAACTTCCTAAACAATATTTTAAACTTGATTTCTAAAGGAATGGACAAGATTACCTATCTTAACTTGCAAAAAAATCAAGTTAGTGTGTCTGGCCTTCAACCGAGCAGCACCCTATGAGTTGCTAGGAAGAGTGGAGCAGCAACGATGCACAGCTATGATGGACTCTAGCAACAAAAACATGTATCTCTGAGGAGGTCCCCTTGGAAACTTGAGGGCTCGGATAGGAGGTAAGAGGATGAAGAAAAAAAATGTATTGTTGAGGGGAAAAGTAGTCGAGAGATAGGTGACGGCTTGTTCGGCCCTAGTCATACCTAAGGATCGGTGTGGGCATCATAGGAAAATTAAATAACAAAAAGTTAAAATTAAAGATATAAATGTAAATCCCAAATTTACTTTTTAATATTGCTAATGAAATATTAATAAATCATATGTAATTTGAATGTGTGCCATGAGTATAACTTTAAATGTTGCCAAAATATGTCTTGTAAAGTTTAACTTCACATATCCTTACATGCTATTAAGTCCTACATCAAGTGAAAGTTTTTTTTAAAAATAAAAAATATGCAGGCTGGCCAATCCCGCCCCATCTCAATACCATGGCCCAACTTAGGCCGGCTCTTGAGCGGGCTAAGAAAATTTCAACCCAACCCACTCATTTTGCATGACAAGCCCAACCCCTTTTGACAGCTCCATTAGTGTGTGAGGGAATAGAGATAGCCAGACATCACTACCCATTGCCCAGTCAAGTTTCACCTCTAATTATAGCCATCCTTTCCTGCCAACACCAATTGAAAAGATCCCTTTGAAAGCCTAGGCCATGTAATCGTAGCTGATCATATACATGGTTAAAAGTAGTCATCTTATTAGGGCATCTATTATGAAAACCTTGTTGCTATTAAAGGAATAAAATTCCATTTAAATCCCTTGCACAAATCCATGGGATTGTTTTGCCCATTACCAACCCTCGTTAAAAGCTTCCAGGTGGTATGATGCAGACTCTAAATTGAATGACTATAAAATTCAGTGAAAAATCAGGGAGTAGCATCATGTTCAATTTGAAATTTTACATCAAGACAATTTATAGGATAAGTTTGTAATGTACTAATCTAACCAAATTTCAACAAACACTGCAAGGCCGCTACCCTTGCGTTTGTCAAAATCTAACTTTCGACCAACAAAATTTATTGTAGTCCTAGACATCTTTGTTTTACATTAAAAAAACAAGTTGGGATCTTCAAAGACGGTATGTTGTTTGAGCATTTAAATTAAACTGGGGTTCCCAAGTCCTCAGAACTTCCAAACCAAAAGAATTATGGTTTCTGATAGGGTTGTAAAGCAACCATGTTGGTGATCATGTTGAAGAATCTSCTATTGTGTTTGCACACATGGCAAGAAGAAGTGGCCGGTAATTTCAGAATGAGGTCCAGTACTTTTTCTTCATTTACGGATCATAGGTTGCTCAATCAATAGATATTTGGAGTTCCACTTACGTTTTGATATGCCAAGTCCACTAACAGGGCCCAATGGTCGAGGTTGTGAAGTGAATTGGGCTTATGTTATAATATAGCACGAGGGGTGTCAATTGGGTTGGGTTAGTTGAACCGAATYAACCAAGCTTAGCCAAAATAATTTGTTTAGCTTAAGCCCGAGCTTAGCACCCACTCAAGCGTAAGTTCAGGTTGAGTTCAATCTCAACTAGAATTAGTAAACCAAAAAAAAGGTGAAAAAAATGATAAAAAGAATTATCCAAAAAAAAGGTGAAAAAAATGATAAAAAGAATTATCTCAATCAATAGCATAGAAATTATTTCCTTGGGATTAGTTTAAATACTACAATAAAAAAACATCATTCAATAATTTAAATACCTAAATCTAGAATCCAAATACCAGAAATAGAATGAAGAATAACTTATAAACCATCATCCAAAAAGTGTTTGAACCCTTAGCAAGGTTCCTAAACCGCTGAACCCTCAAATGTTTTTATCAACTACCAAAGTAACATAAATATAATAATTTACAAACCATAATCACATTAACTTCACAACTATCAAGTCAAACCAGTCCATTGCCTTTTTAGTTTATGAAGAATACATTACATTCAAACAATAAAGAAATTGAGTCATTTAATTCCATAACCAAAATAATCAGGCAACTTCAACTTTTAAAGTATCCAACTAGTGAAATCTAAAGTACTAAATAGAAGACAGTGAAAACACCCATCATGAGTCAATYCTTCCTTCCTTTCTCTAGGTAACTTCTGTAGGTGTCCTGTAACAAGAATCATATACTCAAAGCGTGCAAGGGATAAAAATGCACACCATAAAGCAATAGGAGAAATTATCAATTTATTAGACATAAAAGTATAGTCTTTATGGCTTAGTAAAAGAATGAAAATATGTCAACTCCTCATTATCATACTCTAGCAACCCTTTAACACACTTATTCAATCTACTTGTAAATAGATGAGAAAGAAAACATGAAAGAGAGATATTGAACTATAACCTATTCAAAGACAGATAAGCTAACTATTAATTGCTTAGTTATCAGGCTTCATATAACTTGACAGCCCCGTACCTCCTAGAAAACTTAATAAGAAGTTTAGTTCTTACGTCTTGCTTTTCATCACCGTACTTCAAACATTACCAAATAGTATATCATGAAAATTATGGATTTTACTCACTAAAAAATAAACCTACAGAGACGTCATTCCTCTTTTCTTGAACCTTTTTAAGAAAGAACCATCATATCCATGAAATCCTTTTACTCAACCTTAYTCATTAGCATACTCTGACGATCCTTWTGACAAAATGTTTCCATTCTATACCATGAAATTGAAATTAGAGAAAATCATCATATCCCAAATAGACATCAGACTTTTAAATTTCCATTGTGAGTTGCAAAAGAATGAACTCGTTCTTATTTATGAAATAAAAGTAAATGCTAAAGTAACATTCTTTTATCACAAGATATAAGTACTAACCATATAATGCAAAATCAAATTCTTCTTCATAAACCATCTCCCACCTAACTTCATCACTTCTTCAATTTCAAACCTACCAAAACAAAGATACCATATCATAAATCATTGTCAACAATAGAGTAAAATTCTTGTATTAAAACATAAATAGTAAATAGAAAATGCAAAATAAAATTCCTTTTGGAGCTTGTCAGCATAAAAAACCTCTTATGCAATCTTCAGATCAATTTAGTACTCCAATAGTAGATGGACATACTGATCTAGGAAACTTGTTCAAAATTGGTCCCCTGATGCTAAAAGAACTCTCAGGTGCCTCTGAACTTAAAGGAATAGCTAATATATCTCTTGCAATTAAATATAATATGAAAAATTTAGTTATATTAGTTTTTCAATAGTTCAAAATATCAAATCCATCATCATCAATACCAAGTTTAAGTGGATGCAGCTTTTTCTCCAAATAAACATCCAATTCACTCTTATTATTCATCATCTCTTCTTCCTCATTGGAATTATAAAATTATTCCATTATCTTCATGTTCTTTTTTAATGAAATAATATTACTTCCCTTATTGCTCAAGAGTTTTTCATTTTCTAAAGCCTTTTCTTGATGACAAGAAGATCATGGATTGCTGAATATTCACTAAAAAGAGCATAAATTTCCTTTTCAATATGATCCACTGTACTTGTCAATAAATAAGACTCATCAATCTTGTTATAATAAAACTTCAAGTACTTAAGCTTAAACCTTAATTCTAAAACTAGAGCAATAAAGAGTAAGACATTTGGTTCTTTTTTCACCTCATATTTCTCAAATTTGACAAAACATTCTTGGCCATTCTTCCAAGCAACATGCTATCATCTTTGTTGTTTTTTCAGAAAAACACAAGAATACCATAAACATCTAGAAAAAAACACATTTGATGTGGAATACTTGCTTCTAGAGAATATATTCGTGACTACATTAAATATTTTGAAAAAATCATGAATAATTTCAAATTTTCCCCAATCTTTAGACAATGGTGCATCTCTAAAACTCAAATCATGAGATTTCATGATCTAGTCATGGGACTCTGATGATTTCTTGGGGATCCAAGGTAGAAAATTGATGATGAAAATTGAATAAAGGGAATCAAGCTTTGAGCAATATAAAAACTTCTGACCCATGTTATGGGTCTAAATCAGAATTATTAGCAAAAAGTTTTTGTTTTTGCAATCACTAATTGATGTAATGAAACCACAACATCAAAATGATGCATTCTTTGTAATATTACTTTTTAAAAAAATAAAATAATCATGAAATAAATCAATTAATCTGATGTAACTTACTTAAATATGATCTTTTCCACTTAATAATCATGATAATSATGTTTACCTACTTCAATAATCACCAGGTAGTGAAAGATTTCTTCTAGAAAGCTTCACCAATTTGAGCTCAAACAAGAGATGTTTATCATAGGTGGCAATTGCTATTAGGTTCGAGGTTTCATGGGCTTTTTTTCCCTTTTGAATAGAGAAGTACATCAAAATAACATTGTGAATATCTAGTGTAAAATAAAATGGGAAGCTATCAACTTTTCGGACCACAAAACCTTTTCTAAAATTGAAATAAAAAAGAGGTATTCTATTGAAATCACCACCCCTTAGAAAAAATARTAAATAAATAGAGATAATCTCAAATGCATGTGTGATACATTCTAAATATCATAGTTTTACCCTAATGCACAAGAGTATATAATGGTAGTTCAGCGTACAGAGAGGTTATTGAAAGAACACAGGAGGGTATGAATTAGGTTATGGACAATTTTTTTGCAGCTCAAAGACCACCCATATCTTTTTCAACTCTCTCTCTCTCTCTCTCTCTCTCACATATAATGTTAGAGTTTATCAAATAGAGAGAGATTAAATGTTTTGTGCAATCAATTTAGATAATGTATACTTACTAGAACAATGAATGCACAAAATAACAAGAACTTATTTATACAAATTTTCTCTCTTAAATAATATCAAATGTTATCAAGTAAAGAGAGATGAGATGTTGTAAACAATCAATTAAATATGTAGATGCAAGAAAGTAAAGATTGCACAATGCAACCAGTGATTTATAGTAGTTCGATCTGCTTCCCGTACCTATATCCACTACCTAGAACCACAACCTTAGGATTCAAACTCCACAAGGTCACTCTGACTTTTTCCCAATAGTTTGTGAATACACAAAAGGGCTCACCCACATGAATTTTACTTTATCACACAAACCGCAACCCGACAACCAAGGCTCACCCTCAAAAGGGTTTCATGTATCCTGTACAACCTCAGTACTCACAGATTATTGCTTCAAGGCTCACGCACAAGAAGGTTTTACACAATCTTGGCTTTTCCAAATAAGGTTCACTCCTAAAAGAGTTTTATGTCCTAAATAACCTTGACTCACATGAAGGTTTTTCCAAAATGATATCCAGATCTTGTTCGCTCTACAAAAATTGATGATTCTACCCATTATAAGCTCAAAGTGGAGATATGAATTTTCACTCATGAAGAGAATATAAAAGATGGTAAAAGCTTGGCTAAAAATTTCAAAAGTTTAGCATGAAGAGCTTCAACGATGAAGTGCAAGAATATCGTGAAATTTCTTCTTCATTTTAGAAAGATGTTTTCTAAGAAAGCTTAATTATTTTTCTCACTTGTTCAAAATGACTAGGATGGAAAACCATGTCTTGTATATATCAAAACGATAAAATCTAGCTACCCATTAGCGCTTAGACAAGTATATTTTGAACGGCCAAAATAACCATGGTCTTCATCCAATTTAGTCGTCCGGACACTTAATGGATATCAAATACAATTTCAAAATGTTCTTTGGATGTTTAACCATGAGAAGTTTAAGTCCAAAGACTTAACCTCTACTCTGTTGAACAACAGAAAAGCCATCAAGTTTTGCTTGAATTCCACAATTGAGGATATCTGACTTAGCTTATGCAAATGACTTATAGTTTATTTGAAAGTGATCAGAATGTGGGTCTGGCACATGATAACATATCTTTAACATACTTTCAAAATCAAATCCAATTATATCTAACAAATTCATGTGAGAGTCATTTTATAAAACATGTTTTGAAAATCATTTTTGAGCTTAAACTATCAAAACATAGCACATAACGTAGGTAATCACTATCCCCAAAAATAAGAGCAAGTACCCAAATCTTTATACAATGAAAAGCATTTTACTTAGTTGATAGCCTATCGAAAAGCTAGAAGAGTCTGCTCTAAGATGTCTTCAAATCAACTGATTCAAACAGATCTTCTACTTCTTCAACAACTTCTTCAATATATAAGCTGTTGATGCTTCGAGATAGTGGATCATAGGCTTCATTGTCTCATAGTATATCATAAACCTATAAGCACAACACTGCAACTTACTAATTATATTAATCACATGCCATTATCAAAATAATATTGGGGATCTTTAAACCCTATTGGGTTAACAATTAATATGTTTTACAGGGTGGGTTGACAAATAATATATAATTTATCATGTGTAATGAAAAAGGGATTTGTATGTGGCTAGTTTAGATTATCTCCACTAAAGATGATATATTCAAGAGAAAAATTAAATAAATAACTATTCTTTAATTCGTAAATCATTAGGGCAGGGGAGGAGAAACATAAACCACACTTAGAAGAGAGATTAAGATCATATAGATGTGATAAATCATCTAAAACATCCTCTAGAAAAGAATTACTCATTAACCAATTAGATTTTTGAAAACTCATAAGGCCTCATAAACACATAAATCAAATTTCAAGAATTTTCTATATACAAACAAAATGAATTAAAGTTGTTTGATTGATTCATTGATGTCAACGTGATACAAAGAAAAGAAAAACAATCATAACCAAATATTGAGAGCAAAATAGAGTGATATTAAGGCATATTCTGGGGCACTCAACAAAAGAATAGCCAGAATACATGCAAGCCTTTGGTCTAATATATCGAGAATGGCATCTATTCTAACAAGCATTCAAAAGCGCGTGCATGTGTTTAAGGAATAATCATACTCACAGCCTTACTTTTAACATAAAATTGCATAAGCTACTTACAATAAAGAGCAACATAGAAGAGGATTATGGAATCTTCATCCAACTTCATGCACAAAAGAAGAGAGAGAGAGAGAGAGAGAGAGAGAGAGATCCAAACGAAAGAGAACAAATCTGGCTTACCATACCGATTACGATCCCGAGGCTGATCTTGCAGAGTTACAATTGATCTTCGATCACGAAGTTGCAGTTGTTGTGTCAGAAAAAAATCGGGTAGGGACAACCAAGAGAGATGAAAAGGGAAGAAGAGGTCCAAGAGAGGAACAATGGAGCGCTTGAGTAAGAGTGTAAATGAGGTGTTTATAGTGTGAATCCAAATGATCGAAGATGCCTAAGAAGATGATCAGAAATAAATAGACATTCTGAGTACTTAGTGATATAATCACATTTTACATTATCTTTTTCCCTTACTTGAGTCTTTTCTTGTCGAGTTTTATATGATTTACCTTGTACTATAGTAATTTTGGTTTGAAATGATTATTGAAGAATTTTCATCTTAAATACAATAAAAAGGGTAAAAATCGATTATAGAAGAGCTTAAAGAGGTCAAACAACAAATTCAAAGGAGTTTGCGTCAAAATGCAATTTTCAAAAGCTAAAAAATCATCAAAAATTGACAAAGTCTGGAAAAGCAGCCAAACCGGTGCCGGTTTAGGCTTGAATCAATGCTAGTTCAAGAGCATTTTCATGCTCTATTTTTCAAGAACCAAATCAGGAGCCAGTCGAGCTATTTTTAGGGTTTTTATGTACTATAAATAGTGCATCTTATGGCCGATTTTAGGAAATTTTGATAGTTTGAAACACTTATTTTTTATAGTTTTAGATAATTTTAATAAGGGAACTTGGAGGAAGCCATTGGAGAGCTTGAAAACTTGTATTCAACCAAGATTACTTAAGAATTTGTTCATTAAATCGACTTCTTCTTCTCTAATCTTTAGTTTTAACATGTTTATCAGATTTTATATGGTAGATTTCATGAGTTTCTTAGGATAAACTTTTTGTGTTGTTTAGGACTATTTGAGAAGATTATTTCTTTGTAATGAGTTAAAATCTATTGTGCTTTTATTGTTGGTTCCCAATCCAGATTAGCTACCTACAAATTGATTTCATAATCAATTCGGAAGGACCGGGAGGTGAACTAATTAATTAGGACTTAGGAAATGATGATCCATCAGTAATGAACCGAATAGGGATACAATTGGTTCCTTATGGTGGCTTCTGATAATAATTGATCATGGTTAACGAAATCAAGGAACTTCTTAGATCTTTAATGCAATTTTAATTAATCTAATATACATAGGGATATGGTTTTAGTTAATTTTAATTAGGGGTTTTATGCCAAAGGATTGGGTAAAACCTAAAATAGAAAATTCTACTATTAACAATTAGATTATATTTAGGAATTAGGGCAATTCAGGTGCAATTAACTTAACTCATTATAGGAATGATTTGAATCAATACCACCTCTTTTAGCACATTAGATCTTTTTAGATTTAGGCAAGTAAATTTCATAATTAAATCTTTTAGATTATTTTTTCATTTCTAGTTATTAGTCTAATTCAATCACATTTGATAGGTTTAAATTAGGAAAATTCGACGATTTTGGTACTTGATTAGAAATCCTTTTGAGATCATTCTAGCACTTGAATTATGCTTTAAGTCCCACATTGAGTTATGATTAGTTTAGTAGTAGCCAATGCATTAACGGGTTTATATTCAAAATTGATTTCTCTAGATTCCAAGGATAGTACATCTGTGCCTTCCAAGAATGTGSTAGGAAATCATTGTGCCTAGAGAAAGGTGGTTCCTTTAGAACCCGCCCCTTTGAGCTAGACTCTAACACAATAGTAACATCGCCTTCATGGAGGTTCGTCGATGCTGGTGATAGAGGTACAAACATCGATGATGTAGTTAGCTATGTGGGAGTAATAACCGTGAAACCCAGTTGAGCATGCAACCATATATAATACTCGATGCTTCACCAGATCTCAAATGTGATTTTTTGTCAAATTCTATCTGCACAAGTATGGTTATTATGACCCAAACGATCACGAAGGTAGAAAAAAATGTAACCTCTCATATCGCAAAAGCCCATGTGAGTATGAAGAGAAAGGAAGGGTAACCTTGATAATTCAGCGAAGGGGAAAAGTAAGGTCCAACAAGATTCTTAGGAAGAAAGAGACATACCATTAGAAGTCCTCTACCGAAACTGAACGTCATGCTCCTCGAGGAACTGACCCACCAACCTTTGTCCCACTTCAACTGTAAAAGCTTTTGCTAGAAGACTATATACTTGCACCTATGAACAATTGTAGTTAACCTTCTTCACCCAAATCGGCGATGGTCAACACCATGGAAGGAGTACAAGGTGAGAATTCTCAAGCACCATGGGCCTCGTTGAAGAATAGATTGCATGAAAGTGGCATCAAGGAGAAATATTTACAACAAATGTTCAGGTTTTTGCATAAGTCGAGGGCCCTAAATTTCCAAGATTTGACCATTAGAGTACAACGAGTCAATAGTAGGATATCTTTGTCGGGGAGCAACCTACCAACACTATTGAAGCAGGCATATGAATACCTGAAATAATATCCACTATATGGATGTCCATAATCATAGATTTAGTTGAAGGGGAAATGGCTTGGAGTTTCTGGAGAAGTTTGATCTTCATTCTGAAAATACAAGAGTTGATTAAACACAATATTGCAGAAGAACCCTATGGAGCAAGAGAAGCAACCTAGCTAACTAGGCAATTCGTTGATTTTTTTTAGTTATCAAAACTACATATTAAGTCGAACTATCAACTTGGCATGGGGTGTCTTAAGAGGTGTGGATCAGAGCCCCACACTGCCTTTTCTTCCTCTGTCAGCCATCATTCTGTTTGGACACAACTATCATAAGCATACGCCTGCATTGCTGTTTTCTCTAAGTCAGTCACCAATATTATCATGCACCGGGAGTTTATCCATACTGATGAAGTTGAATTTTGTATAATGTTTTTCTCAACTATATGGAATACAAAGAATAAGTCGAGAAATTTTGAATTTCATTAACATATATATTCAGTAGTTTTGAGCAACAAAAAATAGTTACACACCATCTGTTTGCTCCACAAGGCACTCCTATCTAGTGGTTTCCTCCCCTAGTGTCATTGTAAAAGATACAATCTTCTTGTCCTCAACTCACATGGGGCAATCTAGACTGCTTTGTCTAGGAAGCTAACTAGTGTTGTTGTGTTGAGCATGTAGATACTAGCTATACGACGAGCAATACCAAAAGAACTATTTGGTTTAATTTGACCAGCTATACGATAAGCATGTAGGAACTTGACCACTATGTGGTTTAATTTGATTGCTTTATGAAATTACAAAGTAGATACCAAAAGAACCATTTCTACTTATTCAAAGTAGATACTAAAAGAACCATTAGTGCGGGTAGCAGCTGCAACAAGGATTAAGGTAAGGGGATAAAAGATGCCATCTTCTTTGCCGATCCATCTTATTTTATAAAGACTGATAACCTTCCTCTGTATAATGGATCTGCTATAAAAACAGGAAAATATATTGAACATATACCAAAGAAAGAAATCATTAATCAATAAAAAATTGCATTACAATTCTCATAATCCGGATTTCAACCATGCGAGGAAAATTGACATAAGTCCATGCTAAAGTCCCAAATATGTATGATATACTGAGTCGACTATCTAAGAATTGAGTTCAGAAAAGAGTTAAAGAGAAAGGGAAGAAGCAAGCTTCTCTCAATGCCTTCATAACTTAACCACATAGAACCAAAGTTGCCTAAGTTTTTCTCCCACTCCTCTCAAACCAATGATTCTGAAATGGAAAAATCAACTCTAAGCACTAATAATCAACCTTATGCATGCAAAATTGATACCCTAAATAAGAAATGTAGGTTTAAACTTTCAAACCGAATGTCCATTCTGTCTTTAACTTCCCCCATGGACAACTCACACAAAAATGAACAAGATATTGAATAGTATCAGGCCTAGCCTTAGATGCTAGATTCATACAAGAAAATACCAGCCCCAAATCCCATCACCACTCCAACCCCCACCAAAGAATTAAACGAAAATAGAAGGAAAAAAGTTTGAGAAAGAGATCATTCAACTTTGTAGTACTACAACAAGAAATAATCAAGAGATTAAATCAAGAGAAATTTAGGCCTTGTAAAATAAATCATGCATGAGTTTTAAATATGATTTGCTTACAAGAACAACAAATTCTAATGGAAACGATCTTGAAAGTGTGTAACCAAAAATCGCATGATAAAAATCTTCCAGAAATATTAACATAAAAAGTAAAAGAAATTGAAAACCCCTTTTTTATTATGATTTCTGGGCTCACGATGAAGCAGAGCTTATCTGATACATGGTTCCATGTATGATGTTGTAAGAGCTTATCTAATAGTAGAGATTAATTAAATCTCTCATCCTAACACTAAGTGCAATTCTTTGAATCTTGTAGCAAGAATCCTTTGAATTAATTAAAGGACAATAGCAGCCACAAGACTTACGCACAGAAGCTTGAACAACAAACCAAGATCAGTTCAAGAAAAGGGAAAAAAGAGAAAGAAGAAGAGATAGTGCATACCACATGATAGAGGATGAAGGAAACATTATGTGTAGGAATACTGTGAATTAACCAAAAAATCCAGTTAGACCAAACTTGAAGTTCTGCAATCTTGTATATAATAATAAGGCACTCTTTAGATTGGATTACCTAAAATACAATTTTTCTTTTTTTTGTTCCTTCATTGTCCAAGAAAGGGAAGAAGGTCAAATGCCATCCAAATATTTACAACTATAAATTTATGTCCCTAAACTTTTTTGTTCTTATTTTATCCCTCAACTATTTTTTATTGTCTTCTGCCACACCACCACTTCACACAGTGGTTTCAGGGAAACCAACTCATGTGGCACTCACGTGACAATAAGTGGGAGTAAAAAAGTCACTTTTAAGTCATTTTCTCATGGAAAAAAGGAAAAGGAAAAAACATGATGAAGGCTTCTGCAAATGTTTCTAGATCCACCATACCTTCGTCTCCATCTCCTATATTCATATTCATCTTCTCCTCCATCCAATTGAACCCCCAATTCACCTTCATCATCTCAGTTCAATTGAAACCCATCCCAAGCTCACACAATAAGAAACAAAAAATCATTGCCATCTTTTGCAAATTTCTCAAAAAAAAACCCTTCATTCCAACTTCATGTTATATTTTGTTCCATCCAGTCAAAACCCTAACCCACCTTCCATTATATCTAGTGGAAACCCCAACCCACCTTGTCTCTGTTCAATTGAAACCCATTTCAATTAAAGCTGCATAAGGAACAAAAATGAGGGAAAAAAAACACCTGTTTGAAGTAACCTTCCCCATTCCATAAGTAGTGTAATTTTGTTCCTTCCATATAGTCTCGAGAGGAACAAAAGGACTTTCCAAATTTTGTCTTGTTGTACTTTTGAAGACAAGTTCATCAAATCAAATGTTTCTCCCCAAAATGGCAAAGAACAGTTGATGAATAGCAGCTTAGCCCAGTAGTACGGTGGATGTTTATTCCTTTCACTAGGCTCATTTATGCCTCAATATCCAAGCTTACTTTCAAGATGACTATCAAATGTAGGCACCTCGACCAAAGTGGGTAAGGGATACCAAATCAAAAAGGGATGAGGTGTTCCTTTGGAAGCTTGAGAGATGGTGAGAAAGAATCCAAGAGGAAGCCAAATTGGTTTCATCTCTGAAAATCAATCAAAATATTACCTGCACCACTACTCTCTCATTTCGTCATGTTGCAGATGTGTATCTTTAATGTTAATTCCAAAGTAGAGAAAAAAATTTAAAGGGTGATGGGTTTTAATTGAAATGTAAGAAAATGGAGGCTGCACTGGGAACTGGAAATGAGTTTTGATTGAACGAAATGATGAAGGTAGAACATGAAGATGAAGATGAATGGAGGTTGGGGTTTTAATGAAATAAAAGATGAAGATGGATGTAGGAGATGACAATGAAAGTGGGATGAGCGTGGATCTGCAGAAGTTTGCAACTTCATCCTCTCCTCTTTTTTCTCTTTTTTATTTGAAAATTTGAAATCAGTTTCAATTGAACTTGGTTCAGGTCAGAATTGAGATGACTGTTTTACCCATAATTAAATGTCACATGAGGCCCATGTGAGTTGATTCATCAGAGATGATCATTTGGAGTAGTGGCAAGGTAGAAATAGATAATCAAAAATAGTATATGGACAAAAATAAGATAAGAAAAAAGTTTAGGGACACAAATCGATAATCATAAATAGTTGTATAGCGTTTTGAATATTTGCCAACCAAGAAAAATTACATCAAATTCAATAGTGCTCCCTGTAAAAATCCTAGAATTTTTTACGAGTGATTATCATTATAGGACCGTATGTTTTCACAATTCTGAATTTAGTGTAGACATTATGAATGCTTGAAATTTAGGTTTTTTAGCACTAAAATTAGTGGTTTTCGCAATTATGATATCGTGTATTGGGAATTAGTTACAATAAGTTTCGTACCATCGTAGAGTATTAATTAAGATAGATGACTTTGATTAGAATGAATCTGGATATTTCCTCAGCCAAATCGAAAAGCCTATTTTAAACCCTATTCCATGTCTATTGTAAATTTCATTTTGTTCAAAACTTAATAGTGACCAATAGCACCAAATTCTTGCCCACCTTGCATGCATGAAAGGGTGGTTGAAGTTCCTTTTTTAAGTTAAAATCCTATTTTTTATTTAATTTTAATTTATCAACTTTTGCATGATTGCCACCTTTCCTAAAAGTAAATTGCATGTTCTTTTGTTTTACTCTAATTTGCTTTCTTTTTTTCTTTTAAACTTTGCACACAATTCCACTTTTTGCATGCAAAATTTTCTCCCTTTCTCTTTAAGCTTTTCTCTCTCTCGGCTCTCTCTCTCACCTCTACCCGATCCAATCCATCCTCCATTGAAACATCAGCCCAAGGTTTCCTTAAGAAGCCTTGGTTGCTTCTTATTCTTGAAACCTCTATACACTTAACTCCTAAGACTCTTCTACTATAACACCCCCCTAGCCGGCAACATCCCTTTTCCATTTTCCCTTAACAATTCCTACAAACTCTCTATCTCTCTCTTGGGTACTCTTCCCCTTACTACATACTTTTCGCTTGATCTTCTTCTTACTCCTAACTGAAACATCCAATTTTCAAAGAAGATTCTAACACTTTCATTCTCTTGCTGCTGGAAAACTACCATATTTGCTCAATCATTCGTTGCTCTACCCCTCTTAGAAATTCCTAGGTTTCTACTCGATGGAAGGCCAAGCATACCAGTCTAATTTCTTTATTTCAAAGGTCATACTCATGCTTGGCTCCTTAGAAGAATCATGTTTAGGTTGTAGATTGGTAAGTTAATAGGTTTAAGTGTTTGAAGAATGAGCAAGAAAATGCTATGTTGAATGTTTTTGTTAAAGTAGGATTGAAATTTATTAATGCCATGCTAGTATATCTTTATTCTTAAGATTAAGTTCAACTTTTGGCGTCATTCATGACTATTGCTTTCAAGCTTTGATGCTGAATTCTTATGTTAATCATTTCATGAGATTTGAATTATATTAATATGTGTTATGAGTTAAGAAAATTGAGATTTTGGATGATAGAAAATAAGATTGTATGTTTCGGTTAAAAGGATGAATATTGGGTTATGCATACATGTTAAAAGTTGATCGAATGATGATGGTATATGCATAATATTTCGTAGGACTATTATATAAGGACTATATGTGAATCAAAGGACCTAGCAAAACAAAATCTGTGTTATAATATAAGATGGATTATATTGGTTGTAAACTGTGTTTAACTATCTTTGAACTTTTTGTGCTGCTTTAGTTCTAATTTAAGACCTGATAAAAGACCTTATGGAATTATTATTTGATGTACGCGAAGTTCTGTTTATTAGGTTAAATTTGTATATAGAACATCTAAAAGGATTTTCTAAAACTAGAGATATGATTGAAACGACCCAAGTTGCCAAATTCATCCGGACCAGAACATTGCCCTATGGTTTTGGTAATATTGTGATTTGATTAAGAGGTGAAATATTGCATATGTTATATGATTAAAAGGATCTTAAAAGTAATTAGAGACCAATTTCACTTGATTTAGACTTGCAAATCTTGAGTTATTCATTAATCTCTACGACCCTATCAGTTAAAGCCCGATTTTGATTGAACCTTGTTTTCCATTGAATTCAGCAGTTAAAGCCCGATTTTGATTGAACCTTGTTCTCCGTTGAATTTAGTTGTTRCRGATTCACAAGATGACTCATAGTAAAATTTGAGTTATAAGCCAAACATTCTCTATTGCCTATTTYAGTTGATAAGACTATAAACCTATTGTTTTTGCCTTACTGCAAATCAATCATAGCTCCCATTTAGATGTGTTTAGTATAGATGGAAAGCCCTCTGTCTTAGGGTCATTTTTCAATAAATTCTGCATGAAATCTCAACCTAGAGTTATACTCAAATCACTCAACTCTGTCCAAGCTGGGTAAAAATGAACACCACTCATGTTTGTTAACTCTTTGTTTCTTGAATGACTTCTATAAACCTTAAATTTGCTATAGGATTTATTTCCTTTGAATGTTACAAATCATTTAGTCAGTTGTTCTCTTGTTAAACATTACTTGAGAATCGGAATTAGCAATCATAACTTGTATATCAATTATAGGTCCGAGAAAAATATCCTACCGAATTCATTAGGATTGCACTAAGGTTTTAGAAATTATACATAGATGTGCAGCCTTATTTTGGAATTAGTTAGTATCTTATTTTTATTTTTAGAATTCAACTGAGAATAACTTTATTACATGTTTAGGTTGTTGTAGTTAGCTGACTATTCTATGAGTATCCATCTACAGGTGAGTTCCCTAAAATTGTTGTTGCCGCAAATGCATACAGCTCTATGAGTTCTCCTAAAGTTTATTTTAAATGCTCTTATTTAGATTGTTGAATTTATTTGATTTACTCCAAAGTTAATTTCTTTTCAAGTATTTTGGAATGTATAATTACTCATTTTGTGAAGAATTTCATGTTTGTAAAGAAATATTTTTAAAAGAACATTGACTGAACATTCTTCAAAGGATTTTAAAACTGTGAAAATGTATTAAGATCGCGACTGATTGATTGATTGAATTGAGATCACTATTTACTGATTGATTGATTGTGAATTGGAAGTGAGTACTCAATTGGTGACTCTGACTAACTAGTCCGATGAGCAAAATACTACATTTGGCTGGTCCCCAACATGAGGACCTCTTGAGCTAGCCTAGATATTAGTATTAGAGTTGGCCAGCATTGACCAAAGTCGATGGATAATACTTGTGGCAGACCGAAAACATATTCGGCGAATAGTTGCGCCACCAGTACCCATGGCTTATTGTGGACAGTCATACCCCTAATTAGGAGCTTTAATCCGGGACAGATGACTCTGTTTACCCAGCTAGCATGTACTATTGATTGATTAAGAGGTAATAATTGAAAATCACATGCGTAAATTGGAAAGATAAGGCTGGTATTATTTTCCCCGAAGAATTTAACTCTTGCAGTAAAGATTTGTACATTATTTTTTATTCTTTTCAAGTTAATAGATTTTATCAAATTTTATTGATTAATTTATTGAATTTTTTTACTCATTGAAAGAAAAAAATAGTGGTGAGATTTATCCTCGGATACAATTTATTTAAAGTAACCCTGAACACTTATTTTAACTATTATTAAATTATACTTTTTGAACTTAATTCGCTATGCACATGTGTGGTACTCACTGAGTAATAGCTCCATAATTTTTCTCTTGCTTTTCTTAGTGACGAGTATGGATAACTAGGACTACTGGTAGGTTACGAGTACTTAGCGATACTTGTCATTTTGAAATGTTAGAATGGATGCTTATATTATTGATGTTTTAAAATATTACTACTATGTAATAATTTATTAAATTTGTAATAGACATATCAATTGTATTATCTTTTCAAAGTTTATAATTCCTATTGCACTGTAATTTGGACGATAAGTTATTTTGTTTTATATATAATATATTTATTATGATAGTATCAATTGTCGAGAGACAGGCGACGATTCGTTCGACCCTAATCATACCTAACGATCAAYAGGGGCATCACGTTTGAATTCCCCTTTCTCTCTCTCCGTTTCTCAACCATTTGAAAAATCAAAAACCTCTCGAAGAAATATGTGGAAGTCAAAAGTAATAAATCACCATAATTAAAAAAAAATTATTTTGAGTCTTCCCTCTTAAAACGATTTGTATAAAAAGACTGGATAGTAAAAGAGAACAATATAAGTTTTTATTCCTATATCAAGTGCTGAGGTAACTTAATTTTATGAAACTAAAATTTAATTCAAAATTATACTATTTTTATGAAATTGTTTTTTCTTTTATGGAAAAGTATCATTTTCTTGAATAAAAATTTAATTAACTAAGGATAATATCTAAACTAGTTGAACGAGCAAAAAAGTCATTCAAACGTGGAACCAGTGAGAACCTCCCTTCAAGAGTTCATATTAAGGTTTCCTCTTTGGGTGAAACACTAACCCGTTGATCCGAAGTAGGAATTCGCCATTCTAAATCGTGGTCGCTCCTGAAACTTAGGATTTGTCAAGAGGACACCTAAAAACAAAATGAGAAGGGTTCTTTGTGCACGGTATAATAGATTCTAATATCTATAGATTAACTGAGTTGTCATGATTTATCTTCTTACACATTCCTTCGAGCTGGAGATATGAGACTCCTAAGATGTCCACCTCCTTTTGGAATAAGAAGTTTCAGTATTGTTGAGATAAATGCATTTTTATTGAGGAAGTTTATTAGTTTATCAATGTCTAAGGAGTAAAGATCATTTCCTTTTTCCTTTTTTATTTTTTGTTTCCCCTTTTCTTAAGGGGCTACCAGTTTTTCAAAGACCAAAGATAAAAAGACTAAACAAAGAAGGTTGTGTATTTTCAATATAATTGAGAAAGAAAAAATGACGGATATTTAAGTAAATTCAATGGGTTGCTCAAACAATTCTTTAACCAAGTAATGTGGATAATTTATGATACTAATGAAAACAAGATTTAAGGTCTATAATGATAATAACTCTTTTTTACATATTCTTATTTTCATAAACAGATGGTATAAACCACGCTTCAATTGAACTCTAATTGTTTTGCAGAAGTTTAAAGATAGATAAGATACAAAAGAATAATTAACGCTTTATACTATTGTAATTATATCAATTTTTGATAAATGTCCCTTAATTTTTATTTTACTTATTTACAATCATAGAAAAAAGCATATCTTCAAGCTGGAGATGTTATGAGTACATCTTCAAATGCGAAAAGGTTAGAATATGTCCTTGTACTTACACCAATTAGATGGTGAATTCCAGTGATCCACATATCTATTAGTCGAAGGCTAAATTAATAATTTTAAGTTGATTTCCCTCCATTTTCATTGTTGCTGTTCCGACGGTTAAAATTAAATTCACCTATCTAGGACTTGATCTTGGTATTAGTCCATAATGATCAAAGTTGAATCGTGATGTACTCTTCCTCATGTCAAAAGAAGTCCTTTTACCTCCCCAAGAGTTTATTCTCCTTTTTTAAATTCTATAGAAGTCGAATTTGGTATTTACAATGCACTAAAGATTTTCTATATTTTGGTCTTTATCTTTCTTTTTCTTCTTTGCTTGCATTTTTCATCATAAAAGATTTTCTCTCTTCCACTTTTTTACCAATGAATAATAGTAATGATAGTGAAATCTACCTAATGTGGCTAATATCAAATTTTCAAATGGGATTCACATGAAAAAATTCATTTTATTGCACTTCTATATTTTATATATTATTATGTTATTTGATTCCATATCATCAAGAATGATTAGTTTGAACTAACAAGGCATTCTTTCACTTCCTCATACCTCACAAGCATTRGCCAGTTCATGATCGAGTCCAAATCCRKACATATTTTTGCGGATCTTAATGTCTTGAAATATATGTATCCATAATTTTTCACCAAAATTATCAGTGATCCTTGAATTACTCCTTGAATTGTTGTTTCCTCTATCCCACTTCATGGTATGGACGGCTGTGGAACGAGATTATTCTCGGTCTTGACCTCCATTTTTTTACTGATGATGTCGTCAATTAGCATAATAGGGTGACTGCAGAACACCGCAAAATTATCCAGGATTTAGGTGCTTAACCCACAACGAATAGGAAAGGATTTATTTAATCACATAGTTTGGAATTCTAAAATATGGCGCCCAATAAATTGGCAGGAAAACCATGTCAAGCATATATAATCAATAAATCATTTCCGATTAGGTAGGAACGAGTCGGATTTGATCATGTTGATTACCTTAGGCATCTTTTTTTTAGGGGGGAAACAACTTAGTTTAATGATTTACCTTGAACTAATAAACCTGTGATCGTCCCATACACTGGAAACGGAATTCTTCTTCGGCAGTGGGACAAAAATAAACACATATAATGAGTGGTGCGGTGTGTCTAGTGTTTTGAATGAGTTTTAAGATTTTAAGTTTGAATATTTTGTGAATTTTTAAAAATACGTTCTTTTCATCATTTTGAAAAATTATTTTTAAAAATAAAAAAACAAAAATCATGTTTACTTTAGAACAATATTTTATAATAATTTATGCAATAAATTTTATTATTTAAATATTTATTTCATTTTCATTTTACTATTTTAAAGTTGATGATCTTACAATTACTTCAAACAAAATAAGTATATACTTGCACAATTACATAATTCATTGTYWATTAAAAAATATATATTTTTTAATAAACTGTTCTTTATAAGTTAAGGTAAAATAATAAATCATCGATAGCAAGTGAGATATTATTCATAATGTGATGTTATACATAAAATAAAAATTAATTCATAAAATATTTACGCCCCTTTAMGTATTCATTCCACAWTTGCTTAGCAATAAGAACAACTCTTTCAACCAAATCCCCTTACGCAAAAATCCTCTTTTGAATAAGAGATCCGCATGCCTATTCATAAGGACGGGTAGCCAAGCTGTTTTGTACCACTTCGAGGATTCCTCCCATCTGGCTTACCATTCAACAAGGGAGTTCCTTTTTGGCTTCGGAATACGTATATGGGGCTCAAGTTCTTTGGAAGCAGTTTCAGTTCTTCCATGTTTGGATACTTTTGTAGTTCCAGGACATGGTTTTCATAGACTAGATTAAACAGTAAATAGTAGTACGTCACTAATAATGCCACTCATAAGTCTCTAGGATGTTTTCTAACAGATATAAACCAATACACTGAAACTAATGCTAACAATTCAACTAAATGCAAACAATCTAGACTTTTGTCAGGCAACCAGCATATTTGGATAAAGATTTTGAAAGAGAAACATCAAGTGCATAGGCTGCTAAAGATAGACGAAAGCAACACAAAAGACTGCAGTACAAATTAGAAAGTAGAAATTACAGACTACGGAGCAAGTTAACAGATTTACCTCCTGAGAGAAACCTCCTTTTTCTAATTGAGAATTTATCAAAAGCTTTGCTGCACGGTGAAGTGGTTCCAGATTTCTCTCAGCATGTTAGAATAAGAAATGTTTATAATAAGAATCAACTAAATCTGAAGCAGTAATGCATTTAAAGAGTGAATATATAGGTCTGTGTTGGTGACTGGTTTGTGTTTGTCTCTTCATTTGCACTCATGATTTCTTGATAAGGGAAAAAGAAAACAACATGCATCTCCTCAAACTACACAAAGAATGTTGGCTAGTGATTATGAGGCCCCAATTCTTGACTGGAGGGGACACCAAAAGCTCTGCCCTCCGAACAAATTTGACACACTCCTTTCAAATTACAACAAAAAATCCGCTCCATTCAAGGCAATAATATTGGTTCACTTATCCTCCTACAAGAGAATGCATAAAGCAAGAAACTCCCAAGGGGTAATAACTGAAAGTGAAATTAAAAGCATAGCTACAGCTGCAGGGATATTAACAAGAATGACATCTACATTTGCATGCTGAAGCTATAGTATCCCTACCTGGTGATTGTAAAGATAATGAAACATCTCAAGCTTATGCTCTTTGGATAGTACAGGATTTAATGCTCCGGCAACTGATAGTGTTATAACATAATAAGAGGGGATATCTTCATCCAAATTATTCTAACAATTCAAAAATTTTGAAGAGTGAATTCATAAAACATAAGGCACTTCAGAAAGATATAACGCACCAAATCACCATTTAATCTAACAATTTTAGACACCCATGAGCTGACCAGCCAAAGACATAAATGAAAGGCATTCTACTTTCAGAAAACAAGAATAAAAATATTCAAGGGCTTCTCTTTCACACTTGATGGCAGAAAATAATGGCAAAGAATATAAGAATATGGAATATATTCATAACCAAGGGCGAAATCAGAAAAAAGCATGAGGTAATCCAGAAGGATGTAATGCACAATCACCATTTAATCTATCCAAACAACTAGGGCCTTTTGACACCCGCGAGTAAGGGATTACTTGCGAAGCATGCATCACAGACCCATAGAAGATAAAGCAATCTAGAAATTAAAATCCTTAGCGTACCAAGAAAGCATGAAGCAACTTCATGAAGTAAGCAGAGGAAATCTATTGACCTTTCCTATGTGAATGAATCTAAGCTGAACATTAAAGAGCAGTTGTATAACAAACTTGTAAAGACGAATTCTTTGACAAGATGGCAATTTGATATTCCAGAAATGACAACAATCGCACAATTGTAGACAAAGAAATTACCTTAACACTGAGTGAATACAACAAGGTGGGTCCTTGACCCTTCTCACTTGAAGCTTCACTCTTCAACTGAGAGAGAAAAGTCYACTGCCAATGTAGTAAAGWATCATCTTTAGTCAGGAGTGCCCTTTACTATAAGCCTATAACACTAAAATCTCATCTTAAGCAGGCCATTTTAAACCCTTCAGATTATATCAGGTAATATTTTCTTGAAAAACAAAATATGTTCAAGATTTGACAGTTTGGAAGTTCCTCAATCAAGACACAAGAAGAAAGAATAAAGCAAAAGATGCACAAATACCGAGCCAAGGAGGTTATATGAATGAATAGTGCATTCTCTCAAACTCAGAACCATGTTTTCCACCACTCTAAGGTGCACAAATACACTGATTCGCCAAAAAATTCAGTAAATAAAGGAGGTTAGAGTTATGACTTATAGATCTGGTCGATCTTGGAGAGGACAGTTGCCGGTTGATGTTCACTGGTCACTGGGTTGCCATTGTCACATGGGAGAGACGAATCGAGGAAGGAGAGATGGGAAGAGAAAATTGAAAACTCAATTTGGAACTCCTGTTACCCATGTTTTGAATTGTTCTCAGAATGTGGTTGAAAAGGCGGAAAACAATTGTTTTCTGTTTTCTATTCTTTTTTCTTTTTGTTTTTGAAAATGCATTTTGAGAAATGGTTGAAGGAAACACATTTTCAATCTTTCTGGGAACAGAAAATGGAAAAAAGCCTCAAAATAGGATAGAGAACAGGCCCTAAGCCTTTGACATGAAATTACAACAAACTAAAGAAAACTAAGTAAGAGGAAGGTTTGAACAACAAAGGGGAATCATATACTATGAAACCGCTATTACAATTTGTTTGTTTGTCATTGTATAACATTTCGTTCACCATATATTAAAAAAAAAAAAATAGACAAAAAAATAATACACTCACTCAATCGATGATTGTGGATAGATCTCAATCATTTATAACCCTTAAATGGATCATCTTACCAACAATCTCATATGGTATTCAATCATCAACCAAATATACCAGTTCAAGGGAAGATAAACAATACAAACGTGTTGGAGGAAGATATGACACCTTACAGAAAGACATCCTTCCAAGTATTGATCCTAAGACCATCTAAACTGATAGTTTTGGATATGCAAAACTCCTTCTGCCCTCAGCAACTTGTACAGAAATTTAGAAAGACAAAATTTGTCACTCGAATCTGGCTGGTCAGCAGCTACGTTAAACATAATTTAGTAAAAACTTCCAGGCCTATGGATGGATTTTTAAATAAAGATCAGTAATCCTTTTCCTGAAGCTAACTCTCTTCTCATTTCATTATTTCCCTTTTCATTTAACCGACCATCATGAAAAAGAAAAGCAGAAACTAACTACCAGAAAGGGGGAAGAACTCTACATAATTAATTGACACAAACGCCTCCCATCACAGGTTCTTCTGCCAAAAAGGCAGATTTGATGTAGTCTAGTAGCAATTCAGAAGGTTACCAATCAAAGAAGCAGCTAAATTTGCAATGTTTGCATGGAACTCCAGAATCAACTTCAACATCAGCTTATTCATTATAACTGGTTTGGCAATAACCATGGCTTGATCTTTTATATGATCCTATATTGTGTGCATTTCACATATCATCAACCTCTCAAGACATGCCTGTTTATTGTCTTGTGTCCGAGATAGGGAARTTGGCTAAGTATCTGGTTAGATATAGYTGCTATAACCGAAAAGCTTGTTTTCTTTTTACTCTCCTTTTCTTAAACAAAAAGAAACCCATCCATATCATGTCTTTCAAGACAGCCAACTGACAGAAAAATTTTATTTGTAGCAGACAGCTACTGCTGAACAAATTCAGAAATTACAGCAATGATAAATCTTTCAATGCTAAAAGTTAAGGAATTCCCACAGATGTTTCCTGTCTGGCAATGGCCTCCCTGTTCCTGCAAGAAAATATTCCGAAGCTGCAACAGAAACACGCCACAACTATTTTTAGTAAATCAGTGATGATTTTCTTTACATTTTCCAACTTTAATGGAACAATTAATATCTAATGATGCATCAAAGTGACTTCAGTATTCCCAATATGCAATACATGGAGTTGATTCGCAACAATCAAGTTGAAGAAAATATGAAACAAGAGACTCGACTATCAATAACCTTATAAATTATGAATTCTCTATAACAGCTCTGGAAACATCAAACAAGATCACTTTAACAGTCAAAGATTGGCCTCTCAAAACTTGCTTATAAACGTTAGGTGAATACCGATGAAACAAGTACCTTACAGTTTTCTCTACATAAGTACTCACCTGGTGGTCCTCAAGTTGAATTCCTTCAGTATGATGATGAGCTCTTAAGTTTTCAAAAAGTTCCTTATAGCTTATAGTGAGCTGGTGCTTGAATTTGGTGTTGACACATGTTGGTGATTAAAGTTAATTCATTACTTGCTCTCCATGTTTATGCGCCATGTACTTCTGATCCAACATCTCCTTCAGATGCATTCCTCTCTTTCTCATCTCCTTATGCAATTGTGAAATAGCAACTTTATTGTCCTCCCTAGCATAGCCTCTAAGTAAAATATCATAGACTGCACGGTCAGGAGTTATTCCCTGTTTTAACATGTCATCAAAGAGATGTCTTGCTTCAATCATATATCCTTTGTTAACTAAACCAAAAACTAAAGAGCTGTAAGTTAATAAATCAGGAGAAATCCCTTCCTTCTCCATTTTTCTCTTAAGCCTGAATGCTGCAACCAGATTCCCCTGCCTGCAAAGCCCAGAAATCCAAGAAGTGTAGAAATACTTGTCAGGAACAAAACCAGCCTCTATCATCTCCTTATAGATCATTTCTACTTTGGATAATTCTCCTTCCTTACACATGCCATCAACAAGGACAGTATAAGAGATTTCGTTAGCTTTTTCTTTACTGAAGTGTCCTTTTGCTTTATCAAGATGCCCCTGCTTGCAAAGGCCATCTATTAAGGAGGTAAGAATAACAACATCAGGTTCAAAACCATTAATTAATGATTCCTTGTACTCATTTATTGCTGCTTCCAGGTCCCCTGCCTTAAAATAAGCATTCATAAGGGTTGTAAAAATGATGTGATCGGGTTCCAAACCTCTATTCATTATATCCCTTTTCACCTCAACAGCCCTATCAAGCTTATTCATAGTGCAAAGCCCCGATATGATTGTCCCATAAGTAGTGACATCAAGCCTAATCCCTTGATCATGCATTCTGTTCAAGTACTTTAGAGCATTTTCTGCATTCCCCTTCTTAAACTCCGCATCGATCATCGTAGTGTAAACAACAGAATTAGGTTCTACACCATCTTCCAACATCTGGGAAAGCAAGAACTCTGCCCTTTCCAGTACCCCTTGCTTAGCAAAACCGCCAATCAAAGCTGCATAAGTAACCACAYTAGGCGTAATTGAACTCCTGCGCATCTCCTGGCATAACCCCATTGCAACCTCTAACTTACCAGCTTTACAGTACCCATCTACCAAAGAAGTATATATGTACAAATTTGGTCTGATGCCACTTCTCTTCATATCCTTAAACAATCTAAATCCCATATCACAAGAATCGAATTTACAGTACATATCAATAAAGATACCATAAGTTACAACACTTGGAACCCATAATTTCCACAGCAAACCCATATAAATAAGTGCTTCCTCAACCATACCAACCTTACAAAACCCATTAAATATAATATTGAAAGTCACCAAATCAGGTTTAACTTTCACAACCCCACTATAAAGCTTCTTCATTGTCGAACAGGCATTGTAAACATCAAAACTTCTCATGTTGCCATCAATCAAATTGTTGTAACTAACTACATCCGGCAAACAACCTAGCTGAGGCATTAAATTTATCAACTTTTGTGCAGAAGTAAGACAACCCTGATTGCAAAAATAGGTAAGAACAGAGTTGAAAGCAGAGACGTGAGGAAAGTACCCTTTCAACATGAAGGTAACGAGGAGCTTCAGTGAGAGGTCACCGCAGTTGGAAAGCGTGAGTCTGTGGAGACTCTTGTTGAAATCATGGCGGTCTGGGAATCTTCTTGAAGCTTTGACTCTTTGAAGATGATAAATGAAAAATTCCAAGGCTTCTCTGACCATGATAATAAGCAAAATCTTCTCATTGGCAATTTATCGAACATGTAGTAAGCTTCCTCCTGGGAAGAATTCCTAAGCTTTTATAGTTTCCCTTTTTCTTCAACAACTAATGACAAGAAAATATTTTCAAATTTCAAGTGACAAATATATTTGAGTGAATTATATTTACGTCCTCAAACTATTGATGTTGTCTATCTTGGCCATCTAACTATGAATTTAATTAAATTAAACCCGATAAAATACAATCTATTTTCGCGTAAATTTATTTTTTTTGGAAGTTTCAAATCTTTATTATTTTCATCCCATCAATTCAACAAAATACCAATTCAAATCATTACCAACTTACTTCAAGCGTAATTTAATCATCATAATACAAGGAATATTGCTGTGCTGAAAGGCCTTTTCTAGAGAGCATGAAATCAGAACGAATATGTATGATAATTGCATATTGGTACAAAAGAATAAAGAGCCTCCATGCATAAAAAAATTTTAATCTAAGAGCCTAGACATACATCACTCATTCCAATGATAATATCCAGCCTAATTCTACCACCTCTATATTGGAATGAGATGGATGGACAGATGAAGGATGTCTGCACATCCTCCAATTGAAGAAAAGCCTAAAATATCTACCTGTCTTATTGAAATTAAAATAATGTTGTTGTATTAGTTATATTGTTTCTTACCTATTGGAAGTTGGCTTATTTTCAGATCCAGAGTCTCAACAAGCACACACTCGATTAATTACCCTCCCCTATTTCTCCCTTTTTCGTGTTTCTTTTCACATCAGAATTTGTTACAGCACCCTCCAAATTCATCTACCCTCACCTAAAGCAATACATTTACAAACAGCCATTATTCCACTTCCTGTAAGCCAAAAGAACAACAATGATAGAGCATTTTGCTCCAATATACCTCCAATATAGCATTTAGCTATAGATAACAAGTATTAAATAGGTCATATATCTTGTAAATCCAAATTTCACCTCTTTTCACAATTGGCAATAGGTGCTAGTTCTAGAAATGAGTCAGCAAAACATTTATGGATTTTGAAATGAGTCATCTTTTGGATTCTAGTTATTTCTCATGTCATGAAGGTCTTGATTAGAAATTTATGTTCATGC
Organism: Rhazya stricta; assembly: GCA_001752375.1. NCBI lineage: Eukaryota > Viridiplantae > Streptophyta > Magnoliopsida > Gentianales > Apocynaceae > Rhazya > Rhazya stricta. The sequence goes on from MEJB01000044.1 coordinate 1,796,073, forward strand.
TCTTATCATTCTCATACCGTGTTCATGTTCTATAGAATAGGAATGTAAAACACTTTATAGACAAAATTGTGTTCCCTAACGAGCCTAAAGACTATCTAATGTTAACTGCATTCTCTCTTTTCTTTTCTCATTGTCAAGTATTACTCTCTCCGTCTTTTAAAAGTATGTTACAATAGAGTAAAACAAATAGGCCAATGAAATAATAAGTTAGTCTGAAATTATTATTAAAGTGACATATTTCTCTTACATTGAAAAACAAAAAGAATCAATTGCATGAGAGAAAATATGTTGACTTATGATGTTTGTTTAAAAATTAAATAAGAATAAAGATGGAAAAATATATTTAATGGATGAAATGTGACATATTCCTAAAAGTAAGGAAAAAAAAACATCTTATTATGACATACTTTTAAGAACGGAAAGAGTATTTAGTTTTCATATACATAATTCTAAATTTTTCTTGACATTAATTTATTTTCTTGTAGATTCTTGTGCAAATACATTTGATTTAACTGCTTCAGAAGTGATTCTGCCTTTACTAAGAATCCCAGGTAAGTTTTCATTCTATTTCTTCTTTAATTTTGGATTATAACTAACGCTTAGTTATTTAATAAATCCAATGTTTTCTTTATTGTGACTTATGAACTATTTTTTTATGCTTTATCTACTGAGTTTTAGTTAGATGTTGTATGCATTTTACGTAAACATTTGGGATTATTTAGATGGTAGTAGTGGCCATGTAGTACTAATACACAAAATCATATTGGCCAAGAGCAGAGTCTTTAGCCAAATACCCCAAATAAGAATACATCAAGTTCAACAAGCTTTTTAAAGGAAGTCAAAATTTTCATTAGGAAATACAATGCAAATAAAGACTAAATCATTTGTACAGTGATTAGTTTTGGGAATTTAGTTAAAAAATTATTAAAACGTTACAAGTAAAGTTCACATATAAAAGTAAACTGATACTGAAATTTGCAGTGAAGTGGTCTGTAATGGGTTTGCTTGGAGGACTTTCTAATTTTAATATGAGGAGGCTTCATATGTTCAAATTCTTTTATCCTTATGTGTATTCATATTCTAGATTCTTGAAGACGCATGGAGCCAGGATTGCAATATTTATTATTAGAACTATCCCATTCTTCTTGAAGTTCATTAGGATTGTGGAATATTTTAGGTATTAGTTCCATATTATAACTCTTCAATGTATTATTCATTTATATTTTTAGTTGATTCATTTTATTATTTACATTTCATACGATAACTCTGGCTTGGCAATTACATGATGTACTTAGCATTTAACAGGAATCTATGAGGCTTTTGGATTTATGCAATTGGAATCTTTTCCACTTTGTGCTTTCTTGGATTGGGGTGGATCATTTTCCATGGTATCAAGTAAAACATGGAAGGAGATTTCAATCTTTTTTGTTTGATATATTGAAAATAAAGTTCTGAAAATGGCGGAATTATGTGATTGCCACCTAATCTTTAGAGTAATCATAAATTCAAGTTTGTATGTATATGGACATATATTATTTATATATATTAGACATTGGGATCTTAACCTATTGGTCTGTTTGATCCTTCTTTTATCTCATCGTGAACACATAATGAGAAGTTTGAATTTGATATCTCTCCATGCCTTTTGTCCACTTTCTAGGTGTACTCTTGATATCTTCCAACTTTGCCTTCATTGGGTTGATGGTCTCTCCACATCTAGATAGACTTGATCACAGTTCAATCAAAATCGGTTAATTAAATTGAAACCAGACCATGATTAATGGTACAAGAACTATTGACTTAGTTTATGGTTAATGAACCGACAGTTTTGATTTTAGATTCGATTACAGTTTATTAATTTTTATAAATCGAAATTGACGGTTCATGAACCATTGAACCGGAGATTCAAACCGTAAAAAGTAAAATAAAATTTTAAAATATAAATTTGATGTGTGAGATTTTATGTGTTCTTTTCAACCATAATGCACAAAACTTGTATCTATTTTGGCTACTTGAGATATTCGTAAAAAGGTTTTAAATACTTTATATGATGTTTATTATCCGATATGCCATTTAATTTTTTCCAAATTTTGTAATATTAACTTAACTGTTATGGAGTGGATTGATATAATTGTTCTCAATGTTTGTCTTAATGAAATGAAAATGGGAAGGGTTCAACATTATTATGAAATACTTGAATTAATCCAATTGCATTATGTTAGAATTCAGTGATTGTGTTAATGAGATGAAAATAGGGTGGGCTAAATATTATTATGAAATACTTGAATTAATCTAATCACAACTATTTTTTATGTTAGAATTAAGATAGAAGATTTACAAGAATTGTTAGATGTATATTATAATTGTATTTGCAATGTGACGACCCGCCATTTCCTAGGTTCCACTGGGGTTGTACGAACTTTGCCTGCCTTTCGACAGTCAATACATTTGAACATCCAAAGTAACTAAAACCATAAATGAAATATGAACGTTTCATAGTATATATCCTCATAATATTAAAATTCCAAAATATATAGAATTAAACTCGTTAGTACAATCCTCGAAATATGAGAATACAACTCTCAGATGACATTAGAGACACTCTAACCACTGCAAATGATTATTAATCTCCAAACGTTAGAAAATCTATATACGTAGTAACTCTTATAACCCCGAAAGCCAATTGACTTTTCTAAGTGTTTGCACCTATCACTAAACATGTGAAATATAGTGAGTTTCGGGCATATGTGCCAATGTATTGGCAGCTGAAGACTTTCAAGAACACAATTTACGTAAATCCGAGTACGAAAATGTTAGATAATTCTTATACAAATTATTTTCTTAAATGGTATAAGTAATATCTCATTTAGAGAAGCGACGCATTTCTAGAAACAAATCAAGTATAGGATGTGGTTATGGAATAAGTCGAATCAAGAAATGCATTTCTAGAGAAGATGTTAGGTCTTGTAAATCATTTCATGAATAGTATAATGTCAAAAAGCACAAACAGAAACTATAGGAGTGTTCATTACGGGGTCAAGTATACCAGCTTGATCACCTCATATGCACATGCGACTTACAATAGCAGTCCATGATCAGTACCAATTAGCTAGCTCGCCGCAACTATAGGAGTCAATTGTCCCCGATTAAACCTAAACCAAGGATACGAGCATCCAACGTTCACCTTTGCTAATATTGCAACCGTCCGCTCGAACGAACCCGACCCACCATAGATATGATCCACCTTTACTGACTATTTGGAAACTCTCGAAATACTATCATCCAGATAGAATAAAAAGGTCTCACGCTAGGGACAAGCTAAATGCAGAACTTTCCTCTGCAGGACTAATACTTGGAGTCTCTGATTGAGTACTCATCATCACCATACACAGTCCAAGATTATATCAATAACAATGCTCTAGGCATGATAAAATTAATGAAATCTTGAAATTCATGATCAATAGAGTGTCAAGTATAAAATAGTCGATCGATATCCAAATTCAAATTTTCATATCAATCGAGTAAAAATTTGTTATTTGAATAAAATAGTTCATGTGATAAAATATGCTTATAAAATCCATGATGCATAGAAGCATTTAGAAATAACATATACGATAGTTCTCCAAAAGAGTATTCTTTTTTAAAGCATTTGAAAGGACTTGAAACTATTTTTCTAGAGTATGTTGTGCAAAACTACACGTATTTGGGAGTTTAATAAAATAGAGAAACTCACATTACAATATTCGATAATATTTAAAAATACTTTACTAGAGTGCAATAAATAAAATCACACGAATTTGGAAGTTTAAAAGATGAAAGAACTCACGTTAAAATATTTCAGAGTACTTGAAAATATTTTTAGAGTATAAAATCACTCATTCTTGAAAATTTGTAAAAGAGAGGAAGAACTCACATGATATCCTTAATTCGTATACTCAACTATTAATCTCCTTGATAATCGTGTCCTATAGTCATTTTATAAGAAATCATCTTAGTTTATGTCTTGTAATAAACTATGATAGTCATTGAAAAGTAAAAGATTCCTTAATTGCTACCCGAGCCCCAAGATCCTAGTGAAACTGGATTTAAGGTTTYTACAGAAATTGTTAGGATAATAAAACTTATGTGCATGTATAGGTTTTCGTCACTTGAAGCAACCCTATCGAATACCCAAAAGGAATAATAATTTTCGAAGATCATAGAGTTCTAGATAGAATATCCTAAATTGAGTTAAACATCTTAACCTTCAAAGCTAAATTAGGTCAACTCTACATATACTAACATATTAAAATTTCATGCATTACATTGATTGATGTAATCTGATAAAATAATAATATTTAAATCATGCATGTTATGCTGAAATCATTTAACCTTTGTTTTCATAAAAGGACAAACTTTTCTTCTTGTCCATTCTAAGAAAGATTGAACACCCTAACAAGTATCATTTGTATCCCAATAATTTAACAGAACTTGTGCTTGGCCACTATTAGACATTTTCTATTGTAAAGCTATTATTGAGTCGAGTTGTTCATGGACCAAGCTCTTTCAAGCTCATTTGTATTTTTATTATTGTTCGTCAGTTTACATCCGAGCCAAGTTCAATCTTATTAGCAAACAGTTCATATATGTTCATCAATATAAATAATTTTACTTTCTTTAAGAGATCTTCAAATTCTCTCTTATTCTATTTTGAAATCCTAATACATAAATGAAATGACTGTGCAAACTCATATTAATATGCAATTAGATATACTTATCTCCAAAATCAAATAACAAACAACACACAAGTATAAGCATTCAAGCTCAATGGTTTTCATATGAGTTATGTAGTCCATTTTAAATATTTAGGATATTATGATGTATATGCAATAGTTTGTGGAGAATTAGAATGGGAAATATGACTCTATTCTCATTTTACTTCTACATACTTTGATATTCTAGAGTCAACTTACATATACCAAATAAAGCCGTAGATCATAACAATACATTCTGCCAAAACAACATCAAAATATTATCAAAACAAGTTCCCACTTATGCTACATGAAAAAAAAAATTGAAAATCTAGACTCAAACTATACACAAAGAATTGAACTGAAGGAGTACCTCCTTCGAGACTTTTGGCTGATAAGAATAAAAAAAGCCAGCAGCAGCAAAGTTCAGCAAGAGAGAGAAAGAGAAGAAAGCTTTGGCTGAGAGAGAAAGAAAGAGAGAGAGTTGTTTGAGAGAGAAGTTGAAAGAGAAAGTCGATTGTTTGAGAGCTGAAAGAGAGAAGAAAAAGAATTAAGAATTGATGGTGGTGAAGAAATGAGAGAAAAGAAATAGCAGAACTGGTATGGAGAAAAAAGAGATGGTGATGACTAGGACAGAATGCATTAAAATAATAAAAAAGAAAAAGAAAGATGAGGAGAAGAAGATAGTGGTCGAGAAGGAGAAACGAACTAGGAAATATTTTTAACAAGATAATCGATAATTAGGCATGCGTTGGNAAAATTTGACAAAACTAATCAATGAATAAAATAAAATAAAATTATATATATAAAAATGATAATAAAAGGAAATGAAGGATTCTTATTACCATTACTATTATTATTATTATTATTATTATTATTGGTATTCTAAATAGTACTGGGGTTTGTTTCTCCGCATAACAGATTATTGCCCGACTCCCTTCCAACTAACGAACCAAACTACAACTCGTTTACTTAAAGTAACTAATAAATATATAACTAAATAAAAGGTTAAGAAATATTTTAATTTCGACATTTCCTAACTTGTCAGTATACTTCTCAAGTAATCGTGTTTTACAAGATTCTATATTAACGAATAATGGCTGAAACGTTTAGGGCTTTACATGTAATGAAATTTAATAAAGTTCAATGTTTCAAGTACAATTAATAATGTTAAGAAAAAATATAAGTGGTTTGAATATGGAATATATAGGTCTACTGATGGTGCGCAAATTCAAATTGAGGAATATCTTCTAGCACAATAATAGGTGAACAAAATGGTCATGTATATCTACAAATGTGACAATTAAACAATAAAGCAAGACTCACATCATCATCATTTGAATGGAGTTTCATTTCAGAACTCGAAGATTATTTAACATTATCTTTTTAGTTTAAAAAGAATTTAAATTCTTGGCTCGAATCAAAATCCAAATCATATTGAAATCGTAACTGTAACCATGTCAGAACAAGCCGAAATCGAACAATGTCAGAATCGTGAACCATCGGTTCATGAACCGCCATGAGCCACAATTTCAGTTTATCATTTTGATGAACTGTGGTCAAGTCTACATTCAGAGTCCAGGGGCAAGGTTTACCATTTCATTAATGACTTGATATCCTCACCATAGAAATGGTCTCTTCTTGCAATTTTATTTGCATGTCACTAAAAAAGAATTAAACAATTGGTTGATGGCTTCTTCGAGAGTGTACGAATCAATTGTTTCAAGAATTATGGAAGTCATTCCCTGTTTCTCTTGTAGTCTAGACAAAAACCACCTTCAAAATCAGATTTCATTTATTTTTCACTTTATAATCAAAGCTAATATACATATATGACATAATTAAAGAGCAAACAAAATTCGCTTTTCAATCCTCTACAATGAAATTCACTTTTCATTATTATTGAAAATCATTGCCATAAAAGAAACTAATCTGAACAAAGGAAAAAATGCAATATACCAAAAAAAAAATGCCATTACTATTCTAGTTCAATTTTTTACGCTTGTATTTCATCTTAATTTATTAGGTTCTCGACTTTAAAAAATAAAAATAATGATGAACAAATGTAGAGGGTCTGGTCCAAAATAAAGTTCTCACTAATTTCAAGGTCAAAATATTTGATACTCGGATAATTGGTATCATCTGGTTATTCATCGTGCAGCTTTACCAAAGTGATGCTACATACTATCTTTTGTCTATTGTTGTAGGTCCTGTTAAAATAATCTAAATAGACATAAACGAAGAGGAAAAGAAAGAACAACAGAGAAAAAGAGGCTAGAGATGAACCGAAAGAGCATAATATGACATGATGCAATATGTCACAAAGTATCAACCCAAGGCACCTATATATAAGCTACCAAGACTACCAAAATGAGATCATAATCAAATACAAAAATCACTAAAATCAAATCCCAACCAAACTCTAACATAAACCAAATCATAAACAAAATCTATCAATTAAACTCTGAAAAATCTTAACACCCACCCTCAAACTGTAGCATCGAGAGTTTTCCAACTAGAAAAAAATCAATTGCCAAAAGAAAAAAGGAAGTTACTCAAATCAATAAAGGAGCTAAAGAATTCAATCTAAGCCGAAAAAACGGGAGAGAAATCAATCTAATCAACAAAGGGACCCTAAACAATATGACATGTCCTAATTCATTACAAAGTATCAACTCAAGGAGCCTATATATAGGCTATCAAGAATATTAAAACTAAAATCCTAATCAAATATCAAAACTAACAAAATCAAATCTCAACCAAACTATAACATAAACTAAATCATAAAAAAAATTTATAAACCAAACTCTAAACAATTTAACCGTCTCAATAATTTGCATGAGAAAATACACATTGGATGACTTCATATGTAAAGTGTATAAATATTGTTTGTAAATAGGACCTTTATTAGTTTCTTGTAGTTATAGATAACAAGTTTTATATAGGTCATAACGTAACACCTCCAAATTAGAAACTGTCATAATCCGGAAATGTCACCCATTTACTCTTACATATTTTGTTGAAATTGGGGAAAATAAAAATTTGGATATTTTAATACAAAGGGTTTATAAAAATTTCGACAGAGTTTCCTCGGTAATATCAATATGTATACTCTGTAAACAATCAGAAAAGTTCCCACCAAACATTCTAATACTCCACATATAATGAAATCACCTCAAACCCCACTAATATAAATTTCCAGCTAAATACTCATTTATTTAAATTCCGGCGGAAGCTTTTGAAATTAAACGAATAAAATTTAAACATTTAACAAGTTCATAAATCAATAAAAAATTTAATTAATCATAAATATCCCTTCAAAGCCTGCTCCCAAACGATCTTCACATATCATCTGGTCAATTATTACTTGAAACGTAAAATAAAGAAATATGGGGTGAGCTACTAAGCTCAGTAATTAAATCTTATGCATGAATGCGTGTATCATGCACTATATGTCCTGATTTTCAAAAATTCACTTTGTTAAAACTTTCCAAATATTTTCATTTCATCAAACTTTCCAAACATTTCCGTTTCATAAAATTGTGAGCTCACTTGGTGTAATGCCTATTCGTTAAGCTCTACAGTGGGCAATTATTATTTGGAACCAATCATATTCTACCGGTAGAACTGCAAAGCATTTAACATAACTTAATCTTTTCCTGAACATCAGCTTGTAAAAGGTGAATAACACATGGATTCCCACCCTACAAGAGGGTTGGGTCGAGTATCCCGGTCCTCCACATCTCATTTCCTACTCGCACCTTATATGGTCTATGCTTTATACCCCTTTTCAAAATCCTTAATGTTTGGAAATCATTTAACGTAAAAAAACACATCTTTCTAAAACTTCATTCCTCAAAACATTTGCTTTTCCAAACTTCATTCTTTAAAAATATTTGCTTTCCTAAATGCATAATTATACCCATGCCAAACGTTTTAAAATACTATAGACTATATACACATGCAGATGGATCATATAAACTTTCCAACATGTCATCAAGTAGAAAAATTCACATACTTGAAATAAAACCATAAATCATATCACATAAAAGCAATCCAATTATAACCATGAACTCACATTCTTCACATTCAATTCACCTATGAGCAACTTAATTATAATAGCAATATATATGCATTAATGAGAATGTGAGAATTTACTTATTTGAAGTCCTTGATAACTTTGGTTACTTTAATTCGCTAGTGGGTTGCTTTGGTTACCCATAATGTCAATGTGCCAAAAGTATCCTAATATTATTACACAAAGAATATTCATTTAACTAGTGTTCACCATTAATACGTTCTTCATTTTTCCTATGAGTGACATTAATCAATAATTTTCGAGTTTAATTTCCATGTCAATAGAAATCGAACTACTAATATCATAATTTAATTTCATGACTAYTAATCGTTCTTAAAACAACAACAATAATCATAATTACAATATATTACTTATTATACAAATCCTAAATTTCACCTTAAATTATATTCTAACATATTTCTAATAATTATATACCTTTTTTACTTAATCTTACTAAATTAAATTTCACGTTAAACATATTTTATATTTTTTTCTTAATTATTATTGCATAATACAAAACCTAGGCCATCCGGTTAATTTAAATGAAGAAACTAATGATTCACCTTGAATCCTGAACCTTAGGTGTGTATCGAGTTTAAGATGTAATGGCATCTATTTGGAAAAAAGGCACTCCAGGCTTGCAAACAAGTGGCGAACAGTGGCTTGGTTGCAAACAGACGACGCCTGTATGGAACTGGTTCGAGCAGGTGGCGCACGATGCTTAGTCACCTGGTTGCTTGGTCACCTGGGCGTCTGATCACCTAGGCGCCTGATGGGCTTGGCAATTTATGCTCCAGCAATTTCTTTTTCCAATCGGGCAACAAGTTTTCAATGACGAACTCCGACGAGGAACAACCGGATGGCAAGCAGAATGGCAAGTAGTGATGCTTGCAAATTTGGCCGAGCAGTGGTGGTCGTGCTACAGCTTCCTCCAAACAACTACGAATCCGAGTAGCAACCGTGATGCGCCTGGTCTTGGACAACAATTGCAGGTGAGATTCGATTGCGACGAAGTGCTCTAGCGATCTGTGATGCGTGCAGATGGCGAGCTTTGGTGCTCAGGGGCCAGGGATCTGGGGAGGTCAAGTTCAGTTAGCAGTAGATCTCGCAAGCAATGGACTCCAGTCGCCTCGTTGGAAGATGAGCAAGGAGAGAGAAAAGGGGAGAGAGAAGTGTTTGGCGATGGCGGTTCGAGGTGGCAGAGGGAGAGGGCGGTGGCTGGGGTTTTAGGGTTATGGTTCGTTGGTTGAAGAAGATGAATTGTAATCTTCAATTTAAGTAGTTTTTTGAAAAAAAAAAACTAACTTAACACTAACCGAAATTCCTTCTTGAGCCATTTTTATTCCTTAACAAACTAAGCCCAACTAAATTAAGATCTATTACCTTCCTTCTAGGCAAAATCAAATTCTAAGTCCAGTCTTAGATTTGAATAAGAAGAAGACGGACTCTAACGGATTAAGTCTAAATTAATTAACTAAAAAAATTTTAATTAAATTAAACTAATAAAATTTTGCCTTTAAATGAATATACTCACAACATTAATGCATACAAATAATAAATCAAAGAAATAATTATTTATTTTTAATTGGCACATCGAACGTTTTGGCTTCCAAGTCTCCTGCTGTGAAATACTCAAGCAACTAATAATCATGAATGTAATCTAAGTTTTGGATTAGAATATAACTTACATAATTATCTATAAAGTTCGAAAAAAAAAATGAAACTAAATCTCTAGTATTACACATAAAACCTCTTTTCAAGGGAGGCAGTTGGTAGTTACATGTTGTTTCCATCTACCTCTTAAACACTTCAATTTTGAAATGTTTGAGATTTTGATAGGAAAAAGTATCAAGACCAACCATCATTCTATTGGCAATAAAATAGCTGGTGATATTTCTATAAATGAGTTAGGAAAACATTATAGATTTTCTTTTTGTTTTATCCCATATTTTGTGATGTCATTTTTAGTGTTTGCTCTTAATGAACCTTATTGCTTATATGCAATTGTCAAATGAGATAATTTTAAGACCTTAGATTATTTAACGTATCACATATGACTTAGTACCATATGATATCACCGCCTCATTTATAGAAGAACTGATTTATTTTGACTGTATGGTTAAGTGTTAGGCATGTATGGTTTAATTTGGGGATTTTACTTGTCTAATTAGGTAATGGTATGGGGGCATCTGAAATTTCAATCTTTACTCAAACTTTCCTCTAATTTTTTCGACACCTGAAAAGGAAATCTCTAGCTGATCACCCATTCTCCATTTCAAAATCCACCCATTCTCTCTTTTACATTACTTTTACACCATCTCAAGACAAACTAACATAATCTCTTCTCTATTACTCTTTTTCTTCGAGTAACGCTTGTGATGGATTCCAATCGCAAGGTTGGTCTCCCCACTGGTAGAACACTGCAAGGAAGCGAATCTCCTCCCTCTCGCTGCTAAGAATAACCCTAATTACTCAAAATTTTTAATTACTTTGTACCTTGGTACCTTTGCCTCATTCAGGTGTACAGCTTCCTATCTGACCCCATCCACCTTGATTGCTCAACCAAGACCACCAAGTATATCATGATCTTCGTAATCATCGCATATTGTGGATGGTTCAGGGAACATCCCTGGGGATCCACATACAGACTAGAGAAGGGTCTGTTCTAGTAAGAACTAGAATTCGCAGAATGAGTCTCTGACCACCCAGGATCCTCCTTGTCCTATGGTGCCTGAATCTCCTCTGGCATGGGGACGAGTACTATACCCTAAATCACACACAGTCCGAAAACAAGCTGAGTCCACAATCAGCCTAACTCTAAGATGTCCACTATAGTCGACCAAAACCTTTAGTTGCCCTACCTCTGTCACCGATCTATATTACAATATTGAAAATATTTATTGCAATCTCATTTATAATATTATGAAATCTAAACATACTTCTAGGCACCCAAATGGGCCTAACACACAATTATTAAAAATTCAGCGATGAGGTTGCAAATATTGGTATTTTATAAGTCACAGAATTACTTATCAAGAATAAATACCATTATCATTCCTATGAAATTCAAATGCTASTTTACGAAATTTATTAGATTAATGCACAATTACTTAAAAGTTAGGAACTAAAGTGTAAACATTAAAAATTATGTATTAAACGTAGTTGTAGTCCTAAAATAAAATTATATTTACTTCTAGAACTATTTTTAGTTTATGAAATTTTTCAGGTTAATGTGAAATTATTAAAAGTTTAGGGAATACACTAAAGGTATAAAAAATTATGTATTAAACGTACTTGTAGTCTTATAATAAATTTATATTTATTTCTAGACACTAAGATTAGCTTACGAAATTTTTCGAGCTGATATGCAGTTACTAAAAGTTTAAGGAACAAAGTAAAAGTGCGAAAAATTATGTATTAAATGTACGTGTGTAGTCCTAAAATAAATTCGTATTTATTTGTAGACGCTATTATTAGTTTAAGTTTTTGAGTTAGCTTGCCAGTTTTAAAAGTTTAAGGATTAAAGTGAAAAGAGTAAAAGTTATGTATTAAACGTACTTATAGTTCTATAATAAATTCATATTTATTTCTAGATACTATTTTTAGTTTACGAAATTTTTGGCTCAAGTGTAGTTATTAAAAGTTTAAGAAATTGTAAATACTAAAAATCATGTATTAAATATATTTGTAGTCCTATAATAAATTCTTATTTATTTCTAGACAATATTATTAATTTACAAAACTTTTCAGGTTAACGTACAATTACTAAAAGTTTAGGGACTAAAATAAAAATATTAAAAATTATGCACTAGACGTAGTTTATGTCATAAAATAAATTCATAATTTATTTTTAGATCCTCTTATTAATTTATAAAATTTTTGGGCCTAAATGAAATTATTAAAAACTTAAGACTTAAATTGTAAATATTAAAATTTATTTATTGAACGTACTTATAGATTTTACGATAACTTTAATTTATAATCTTCCCACGAGATCCAAAAGACCATTATTATTTTATGAAAGTTCGGGCTAATATATAATTATTAAAAGTATAGAACCTAATGTACAAATATTATTGGTTATAAATAACAAAAACAAATTAAATCATAATAAGACAAAAAACAAATTAAATCACAAAATAATAATGCAAATATAACAACAAATAGAATTAAAAAATAATTGCAAAAATTAAAATCGTGCTCTGCACATGCCAAACGAAGCCGACCAACTTGCGAATGTGAACAACTCTCTTTAAAAAATTCAAAAAATTTCAACTACTTTTTATCTTTAAATGAAAAAACGTTTTAGGTCCAAATCATCTTGAATTTGAGTCCAAATTTATGATTTTAAAGAGAGAGATACAGGAATTTCAAGGAGATGTTAAAAAATTTGGCAGAGATAATGTGAGGGGCATTTTGAAAAATATATTTAAAATAGTGTTGCATTAAACAATTTTAAAAGTTACGTTTAGCAAATATACTATACATAGTGATATAGAATAAAAAATAACTAATGGTGTTAAGCTTTCCCCATTTCTTTTTACTTTTTTGGATCCGTGTTTAAAACACGAAGCCGTCACACTCGAACTTTAGAAAACAACAGCCATCACCAAAATGCTATTGCAGTACCTTCTTTCTTCTTCTCCTCTTCTTCAACCAAAAAGCATTCAACTATAATTAGGAACCCCTGTCTATGCCTTCCACTGAGCGCATCCAAATCGGTCGGAACTAAATAACTCTTGAAATTAAAGGAAAACGTGTTATTATCCTTTACGAGAAATGATCTAATTAAATATTGTTCTATTTTAAAAAATCAATAGGTCCCAGTATATATAAACCATACCTGTTGAAAAGGGCCAATTCTAATTCAATGATCCGAATGCAGAAACTGGAGAAACCAAAGGGGTCTTATCAAAGATTTTGCACTTTTCTAAATAGAATTTGCTTTTGGAATACTCCATTCTCTCTTCCGTGCCTTTAGGCTTTTCCATTATCTGGTGAATTGATCCTGTTACTTTGTAACCACTGCCGACCACATGGAAAATCATTTGATAATATCTTTTTATTGCTTATATGTAAAAATATAACATTTAAATGATTTTCTCATATAAATTGATAAAAGAAGTTGGATATTAGTAATATCTAAGTAACATCGTGTAGCAGGGTATTTAAGTCATATTATGTTAATTTTTTCAATTTGATGGTAAAAAATAATTCTATCAACACTAGAAAGTTAATTRTCGTTCCGTTCTAGCTTTTTCTCCATACTCTGGAATGGGAAGAGGTAGCATAGCTACCCTTAGGCTAGGGTGGGCTACAGCCCCACCTTTTTTTTTTTTTTTATAGTTATTTTTTAAACATTTTCTGTAATCAGCTCAATCAATTTTTAAGCTTCTTCAAATTCTCAGACAATATTAAAATCCAAACCTCGAGAATACAATTGGATCRTTATGTACTTGATGTTGTTGGTCTTGAAATATTTCAAGATTTATCAACTATTATAATTGAGATAAATAAGTCGAAAATACTTACAATTTGATTGAATCGTACTTTACTATTTTGTTATAGTTTATAAAATATAAATTTATTTATTGAATCTTATAAATTTATTTGACATTTTGGTTTTCTTGTTTTAATTCTTTCTGTTTCTACTACAATAATCAAACAAATATTTTCAACTATGAAACTTGTTAAAACAATTATTCCTAACAATATAGAAGAAGAGTTCTTAGTAAAGTTTATGGTAGTCTACATTGAATCGGAATTTATTGAAAAAATTAATAACGATATAATAATTAATGGCTTTGATTCTAAGAAGAATCGAAAACCACAACTTAATAGAACTTTCCTTTTCATTTTTTAAAAAATTAATATTTTTTGAATATTTTTATTTATATTTTGAAATAATTTAACTTATATTAGATTAGAGACCGTTCTTACGAGCTCAAATATATTTTAACCATTAGAAGAGTGGCTTTTGAAAAATGTTGTTCAAAAAATAAATAAATTATTTTTATTTTTTCAACATCATTAATAATAAAAAATATTTTTAAAATAAAATTTTCAAGTAATTTTTCCAGAAATGATTGTTTTTTTCAATCTTTTTCTAAACTAAAAATTATTTTAAAAAGTAATTGAAAAAAATTCGRTAATCGACAATCAATCCTAGATAATTTTAAATCTTAGCTCCATCTTGGATAGAAAGAGTATTCCACCCCGTTCGAATGGTAGGGGTGATGTCTCTATAGGACCAATGGGGTCTTAAGCCCCACGGGAATAATTCTTTCTTTTTTTTTTTTTTTTTGGTTCAGAAGAAAGTTAGTATAGAATTTTGAGAAGTTTAAACTTGAGCCCCCCATTTTATAAAAGAAATTAATGAAATTCTTTATTTTTCTTCCAAAAAGATTATCTCTCTAAACCTAATTCATGGAGAAAAACACATTAAGGAGAGAAAGGAACATTTATTAGCAGCAAGTGAGAGATTAATTTATAATAGAGGAAGAATATATATTATTACAGTACATAAATAAAGAATGAAAAATCTAACTAATGGATTATTGTTTGTACTGGAGTCCATTTGATCACACTCACCTTTTCATTAATGGAAATAACAAAATAAAATCTATGGATTTTATAAATAAATGCATAATATTCATTGCATTAAACTTATATAAAGTCCATTCTTTATACCTATATCCAGAGAACTTACAATGTGTTACAAAGTGAAAATGAGGAAATAAGAAGGGGTTGATATACACAAGCATTCCACAAGTATCAAATTCAAAATTTCTAATATGGTAAAAATATACATTTTTTGCCACTAAACACTAATTTGCTTCAATTGTCCGTTTAAGATGAAAGGTGACAATAGTTTCTAATATTATTTAGTCTCATCTCTCTAGAATTAAATTTCCGACTCCGCCATGGCTTTAGACATGAGATATGCTTAGCAATCACAATATGCAGCTAAACAAAATTTGTGGTTTAAAAGAGTGGGACAGTGGAGAATGATGGATACTTGATGAGATTTGTATTTGAAAGATGACAAGTTGGGTAGTGTTCTTGCCCTAATGAGCTGTAAAAATGCACACATGAACGGACGATTACGGAGCATACATAATCATATGCCCATAATACGTTCTATTCACTTTCCTCTCTATCCGTAAACGATGCAAAATTGCATGTTTCGTCTATTTTCTTCTTCTTCACATTCAACAGCAACTTCACTGATGTATTCTTTTTAATAGTTTAAAGGCAATAAATAAATAATAATTAAAAATAAAAAAATATAATAGTGACAACAACCTTTTACTCTTGAGAAGTTCCAGAATTGATGCAATATATGGAGTTGCAGTATTGCAGACCAAACTCTTTGTGCATCAAGAAGAAAACCAATCCCTATAAGTTCTGGAACCCGGTCCTGTTGGAGCCAACCCAAACCCCAAATACTAGGTTATGCGTTTGTCCAATAACAAGCAGTAACTTGAGAAGACAAAACAGTGGGACCCGACCCACAAGAAAAAAAATGGGTCCAAAAATGACTTTTTATACAGTTATAGAGGGAGCAGGTGTGGTGTCACCATAGACAACCGTTGAACATCAGAGCAGCAAATGTCTACATCTGTTTGTGTGTATTAGGAGAAGAGTTTGTGAGTGGTTATGATCTTGAAAGATGAGTAGAGGAGTTAAGGGAACAAATGAGTGTGCTTCTATTTATATTGGTTGGTATTATTAACACTTTAACTCAACATCTAATTCATTTTAATCACCGAACATATGGATTAATGAATAACAATAACTTTGGCGGATGAAATGTTTGAACCTAGCAGCCTTGGGAAACTCTATTGGAGAGCAGCTAGTATTCCTCATTTACTCTGGGTACATTTTTCTGCACGAACCTGGAAAGCCATCCAATTTGGATGCCAATTAGTACATGATCATTTTTAGTGGGATGCAAGAAAAGGGGATAGAACTTTGTTCTGGAAATACGAATGGTTACCACGTGGTCATAGCCAATATGAGATACCAACGTATGATTGGAACCTCTATGTTGCAGATTATTTGCATCCTTTCAGTGATGGAAGATGGAGAAAATTCAACAAATTCTAGCATCCACCAGGGTTTACATTTGCTTTGCACTCTTTCCATTTTTCCCCTTAAGGTCTTGGGGGAGGCCTTAGAGAAAGACTGCAGAGAAGAAGGTGAAATGCCTTGAATAAGAATAGGCGATAAGATTAGAAAGAATATTATATATAATTGTTGTTCTCTAAATTTAAAAATATAAAGTAAAAATTTAAAATGTTAGAAGAAATAGACCCATAAATCTCATTATCTATGCTTCAAGTCAATAGACTCCAAATTTGTATATATGGAATGGATGTATGGGTAAAAATTACCGTGTCTATTTGTTTAGTCTCATCATGTGACTGCTGGGGTGGGTATTTTGGCGTGGGACGATGCTTTAAGGAATAGTAAGGTTGCCTAAAGGCCAAGTATGCAGCCTTCACTTCTCCTTTTCTTTCTTCTACTTTCGTTTACTTTTTTTACTTTCTTTCCCAACATTTAAAATGTATGCATTTCTTCCATGAATTTAAGCTTACTTTTATCACCTCTAAGAAAGTGAAAAATAATCTATTATAGTGTTACAACTGATTTATGAGCATAAAAGGTAAAATATAGTATTTTAATTGATATAAATCGTCTCTAAACACGGATAAAAATAATAAAATAATTTAGTTTAAAAATATCGAATTTAAATTGAGTTTGATCATGTTTTAATAGATTCTATAAAATCTTTAAATAGCTTGATGAAATAAGATGAGTATTAAATTGAGACTTTTTAATAAAWGCATACTTTTTAATTGAAAAAAATTAAAATTTAAAACYGTGAATTAAAATTTTGTGATATTTTCAGGAATGATTTAAAAGTTACCCTCATTAAAAAGACAAAATCTTAGGAACAGAAAAGTACCACAAAACAAGTGATAGCTGTCCTTACCTTCTCCAAGAAGACTCAAATTATTTTTCTTACACACACCACGAAGGGCATTTCCGTCATTCTTGACTCTCTGAATCTGAAATGTCCCCAAAGCCACTGTAATATCCCTTCTCTCTCTCTCTCTCTCTCCCCTCTCAAATCACACCGCTTAGCTAAACCACACTGTTCCCCTACACACTCACACTCTCTCTCTCTCTCTCTGCTTTCTCTGTCCTCTTAAATATATTCTTCTGGAGAGAGAAAGCTCCATCACAAAAATAAATCACTTCTCTTAGTTCGCTACTGCTATTDTTTGAACTCAATCACTTTCTCTCTCATCAAATTTTCAATCACAGTTTCTTTTATTTACAGTAGAACCCTACATTAACATTTTATATATCTATTACATRAAAGTGTAAACCCACTGCATTTTCAGCTCCATCTTCTCTTTCTCTCACTATATATATATATACACATATAGATTTTTGTAGTTAGAAGTGTTGGTGCTTCAGAGGATTTGGGTATTTGATGTGAGAGGGGGAGAGGAGAGCAGACGAGAGATTAGATCGGAGATGGCGGAGGTGACGGGAGAAGGAGGGGTGATGGGGGAAGTGGGTTATGGAGAGAACAATGGGAATGCAAGGGTGGTGATGCCTGTACCGGAGGCGAACGCGACGCCGTTAATGGTGTCGGCGTCGTTTAAGGAGGGGAAAGGGTCGACGTCGAGGAGGAGAGCGTCGGTAAGGCCGAGCCTTGACGCCGATGAGTTCATAAATCTGCTTCACGGTTCGGATCCGGTGAAGGTGGAGCTTAATCGGCTTGAGAATGAAGTCAGAGGTGTGTAATGCCAGCTGGATCCGACTGGATTTGGTCCCGAACTCCGGTGTTTTGATGTGAAGATAATTTGAAATTTGAAAATTTTCTTGTTGTTGATTCTGATGCGATGTCGTTTTGGATGCAGATAAGGACAGGGAATTGGCAGAAGCTCAAGCGGAGATCAGGGCCTTGAGGTTGTCTGAGAGGCTTAGAGAAAAAGCTGTTGAAGAGGTTTTACATAGTTCTTCTTTTGATACTTTTTGTTGGTTGAAATTTAATTTTTTTGGCTTATGAGTTATTAATTAGGCAACGCAAGGGGTCAACGGGGGAATATGGAGGTTTTGCACTATTGGGTCACATACCAATTAAATAGATATTTTGAAGAAGTTACTCTTCGTGCTTGGTTAATTTGCTACTCTTAGAATATTTTTGAGATTATGGGTTGCATTTGGTTAGTAGATTTAGGGAAAGAAGGGAATGGGTTTGATTTCATGGGATTAATCACTTGCTTYAATTCCCTCTTTTGCAAAGCAGGAATATAATAACATTAGAATAATGGTTACTTGGATAATAATGATAAGGGAAATTGAGGTTAAAAACTTGATCTGCCTATACTCTCCTAATGAGGATTTATTTTTTCACTTTTATCTCTATATTCCTGGGTTTAGTTCCATCTGGAATATCTAGTCATATTGTTCATGAGTAAATCAATATTATTATGTCCTATGAATTTCTGACTATGTTTGAATCCTATTTAACGTTTCTCGTTCTTAGCCTAGACAGCCAATCCTGGGGATTATACTAGGCCTCAGAAACCAGATGCTATTTTGTTTTAATTCAGAGTTACTGAAAAGCCTCTTGCGTTGCTTAAATTGTGATAATTATAATCTAATTAATTATTACTTTATGTGGAACTATAATAGTTGGATTGCTTTTGGTTGTTTAGACCATATGAGTGATGATCTATTCCAGTGATAATTTATTTGGTTGTGATAAGGTGACATATCTTGAGACTTAAAGGAACTCATCTAATTCTTTATTTGGTATTTCTCAAAAGCAAGGTATTTTCTTGATGTTTTCATATAAGTTGAGTGTTCAAGTTCCTCAATTTATTCGGTAAYGCTCTTTCTGGTTAAGGCTGAGTGATGAGTATAACATATAACTGGCATATYGATCTTCACACKGATAGATTTATTCAAGTTAATCTTCAAATGGATGAGTACTCTTTTGTCATAACTTGTTGCACTAACATATAATTTTCATATGATATGGGTGAGATAACCTAGATTTTATACTACTTAAATTTGCAAATCAATTAGGTTCTGGTTTTCCCTCCTGACTGATTATTATGCACACGCTTTGATTTGTGCGTGCTTCTCTGTGTCTCACACACAGAGTGAATAGAGCATTAAAAGAGGAGAATCAAATGGAGAATCTCATTTCTGCTTAAATGATTTAATGTAGGGTCTGTTTAATTCTTTTATACCGGTGTATAAAACAAACTTTGAAATTGAAGTTTATCTATCTRTCAAGTTCCAATAAGGGGTCAGTACTGCTAAGAGTGAAATTTGGGGAATAGGTATGGACATTTATGTAGTGTAATGCATCATTCTTAAACTTGTTCGGTATAGATGTGTTAATGAGATTTTTATCTAATTTTTGTGCAAGGTTCTGGACATGGATATGTTTTAGTAGACCAGCACATGCTATTAATGTCAAAGTTTATGTTTCTCAATTAACGGCATTGGTCTGGTTTGGGGATGTTGCATTTGGGGGAGAGGGGGACAGAAGCCTCAAATGACTACTATTAAATGTGAAAATTGTAAGAAATCACTCAGAGTTGTGAACCCTTGTAGTAATTAGATTTTCAAGCTTGAATGCAGGTAGTGGATCTTTGTAAACAATCAAAGCTAATTGATGAATGCTGTTTTTATTTAACAACCACGTCAATATTATGGAGGCAAATGTTTAGTATACACCATTGTGTGTTTGCCCCCAATTTGAACTTTTACCTGGAGCATTCTTGACTGMTAGTGCATTTGCTTCTTCCATGAGAGGATTTTCTTCACTCTTATCTAAWTACACTTTGTATGTTATATTTTGTAGTTGGTTGAAGTTTGACTGGGTTTTGTTTTGATTCTTTTTTTTTTTTTGGGAACTGTAGCTGACCGATGAACTGTCAAAAGTGGAAGAGAAGCTCAAGTTGACTGAATCTCTACTAGAAAGCAAAGTATCAACTGAAGCTCTGTATCTTTAGTTTCTTTTGTTTAGCTAACCGAACTATATATCATGACAAGCAAAAATTTGTCCTTTGCAGAATCTTGAAATTAAGAAAATCAATGATGAAAAGAAGGCCTCCATGGCAGCTCAGTTTGCTGCAGAAGCCACTCTTCGGAGGGTTCATGCTGCTCAGAAAGATGATGATATGCCCCCAATTGAAGCCATACTTGCCCCCCTGGAGGCTGAACTAAAGCTTGCTAGACAGGAGGTTTGCCATAACTTCTCTTGGGATATTTTGTTGCTTTTTGTTTCAAGGATACTCAAATTAAGGATCTACTCATTAATTTGTTGACAATTGTTAATTCAGATTGCCAAGCTGCAAGATGATAACAAAGCACTGGATCGCCTCACTAAATCAAAAGAAGCTGCATTACTTGAGGCTGAGAGAACTGTTCAAGTGGCATTAGCAAAGGCATCTATGGTGGATGATCTCCAGAACAAAAACCAAGAGTTGATGAAACAGATAGAAATATGCCAGGTTCTAATCTAACTTGTTTTGTTTTCGAGCATACCATCTGAAAATCTGTAGTTGGTATTAACTCTTGCTTCAAACATTTGTAACAGGAAGAGAACAAAATTTTAGATAAGTTGCACCGTCAAAAAGTTGCTGAAGTTGAAAAGCTTACTCAAACTGTGCGTGAGCTTGAAGAGGCTGTTCTGGCTGGTGGTGCTGCTGCTAATGCGGTACGGGATTACCAGAGGAAAGTTCAAGAGATGAATGTAATGTCTCTTGGTTTGACTTGTCTCTATATGTCCTCACCAATGATGGGTCTTTAATCTTTCTACATGACCAATAACTAGTTTATGTTCTCCAGGAGGAAAGAAAAACTCTTGACCGGGAGCTGGCCCGTGCAAAAGTAACAGCAAATCGGGTGGCAACAGTTGTAGCTAATGAATGGAAAGATGCTAATGACAAAGTGATGCCTGTAAAACAATGGCTTGAAGAAAGAAGGTTTTTGCAGGTATAATGATTTTTTCTTTACCTTTCTTTCTTACTCAATCTTCCATTATCTTATGCATTTGGCTTGTGAAGGTTTATTAAAAAATCTCTTTGTCACAGGGTGAAATGCAGCAACTACGGGACAAGCTTGCCATATCTGAGAGAGCTGCAAAATCTGAGGCACAGCTGAAGGTTATAATTTGGTTTAACTTGAAGAATATGGATATGCTTTCAACTCAGCCTAGAGTTGTTCTATTGCTGAATTTTGTCATGAATTTCAGGAAAAATATCAATTGCGTCTAAAAGTTCTAGAAGAAACATTGAGATCATCAAATTCAAGCATTCGCAGCACGCCTGATGGAAGAAGTTCAAGTAATGGTCTTTCCCGCCGCCAATCACTTGGTGGAGCTGAAAACATATCCAAGTTAACATCCAATGGATTTTTGCCAAAGAGGTCACCGTCCTTTCAGCTGAGATCTTCAGGAAGCAGTACTGTGTTGAAACATGCAAAAGGAACATCAAAATCATTTGATGGTGGTTCACGTTCACTAGATAGGGGCAAAGTTCTCTTGAACGGAACTGGTCCCAACTTCAAACTTAGTCAGTCATGTGATGGAGCCAAGGATAGTGAGCCTCAAAGCAATACCTGGAAAGAAAATCAAGATGAAAAGCCCAGTGATCTACAAACAACAGATACAGAGGACACAGTTCCTGGTCTTCTGTATGATTTACTGCAGAAGGAGGTGATTGCTTTGAGGAAATCAAGTCATGAAAAGGATCAGAGCCTTAAAGACAAAGATGATGCCATAGAGGTTGGATTCTTTCACTTGGAATTTCGTAATGATCATAGTTCTCACGTCCTAAAGAGGAAGATAATGTGTATCTCTACTGAAGTTTAAAATCTTTCTTATTATATTAGATGTTAGCAAAGAAAGTAGAAACTTTAACCAAAGCAATGGAGGTTGAGGCTAAGAAGATGAGAAGGGAGGTAGCTGCAATGGAGAAGGAGGTGGCTGCCATGCGTGTGGAGAAAGAGCATGAAAATAGAACCAAAAGATTTGGGAATTCTAAGGGTCCATCGAACAGTTCTCAATCACTCCCTGGAAGGTAAGCCTTTCCTTTGTTAAATTGAAATTTCTTTGCATTCCACGGTTCTCTGGTATTCTGAACTTAGTGAATAAGGATTTGATGCTTCTAAAACACGATTCCTGTTATGTTTTATGTATTTCTGACCTAATGATGTTAAACTAGTTCACATAATGGTAGTAGCAGCATGTTTATGTGGATTGAGTAGCCTTTCATTGCTTAATTTGTTCCGAATAAATACTATAAACCGTTAATCTTTGTGATGCAACTGGACCACCGGGACCTACAAAGGCTTCTCCCTTCTTCTTATTATGGAAGTAGCATTATTTTGTTAATTAGAGCATGAAAGCTAAAAGCATCTCCTCATGATCGAGTTAACTGTTATTGCCCCATCAAAGTGATTGGCCACTTTATCATAATGATGAGGCTCTAATGGTACTTCTTGATATGGTTCTTGTTTTGGATGTTTAATGTTCATGGATTCCTACATTTTTATTCATAAAGAGAACATTATTTGACATTGAAGTTTAAAAGGAAGATAGTAGGTTATCATTGAGGTTTTGGTCCCTGATTTATCTAGAGGTGTAAAAAGAGGTATTTTTCCTGTTGAGGCAAGTTTCCTGTAAAATTGTTTTTGGATTTTGCTTGTATTACATACTATATTCACCAACTTGTTGGTGCAAATAGTAGASCAAAGTTGGTTTAGGTCTTATAAAGAGGTATTATAGATTGATGTTAGTATTCTCTTCTAGTCCTAGTGATTCTTCCTTCCGAATGACTCAGAATATATCAACTTTAGAAAAGCTTTTCTTGAATAAATTTATGATGAATACATGACTATTGAAAGAGGTTACATGAGAAAATCAGGAAAATGTTTAGTTTAAGGGAATCAAATTGTAGTGCAGTTCTTGCATCTTCAGTTTCAGAGGGATAGAAAACCTTTAACAAACATTGGTAGGATACTCTTCATATAGATGAAGCAGGTTCTAATGTGAACTTCAACGGATATTTTCATGCTATATTTGCCATTTTCGTAGAGATTTGAAGTGATAATCTATTACCTTCTCTGCAGAAATGTATCGCGAAGCGGGTTAACACGCAGCACACAATAACAAAAAGCCAACTTGAGGTTACTAAGGAGCAGTTCTGCATAGACTTTGTGTTGGATCCTCCTTTTTTTTGTTATGGTATTGCTACCCTTATTGTTGTTTGTAAAATTCTACCAAGCATACCATGTCTGTCAGCTGTTTTCCTTTTGCAAGAAAAGCAAAACGATCATTAGAAAGGTGAAAAAGCCAGTAGAACTAATTGGTATGCTTCTGACTTAGAATATGATCCTCTGCTTAGAAAATCRAGAAGAAAGAAAACCGAGGACATTGAAGTTGAGCTAACCTTTTGGCAGGAATTATTTGAGTGGCAGTGGTTGCGTGGTTGTATAGGTAGATTATTGGCTATTCCTTTGCCCCACTTCTTCAAATCTTGTTTGCAGTCTATATTTGTAATCTGCAGTTAGTGTGATTGTTATTGGTTCAGGTTTGTTAATATTCTTGTAATCAGATAAGAATACCACATTTCCCATCATCATTTCCTCATTCATCTATAGTTCTTAACTGATTACTCATCTGACGGGACAAGCGGAATCTGCATCTTTTCAGCATTGTATTTCATTCTATCTGCTTATTCTTGAAGGCATTAGCTATGCTATGGTTTGCTAGTAATCGTGATAATTACCGTCTCCCGATCTAGGGGAATATAGTCAATTTTGGGGAACTTCTCCATTTACGTGTGAAGACTTCTCCATTTACGTGTGAAGAGGCGTCAGATTTTCCATAGCAGGGTATCTTTTGTACGAGTCTGATGGTCTCCTTTGCAAGAGAGACCCCAAGATGAGATTTAAGTGAAACCCCCATTTAGATACGTGGAGTTCTGTTGAGGCATTTACATAGCAAGAGATTGGTCCCAAGAAGAAGGTATATGAGCAAAACTCCCTTAGACAGTTGGGTTACTGTTTAGCTAATAGCTGTCGAGACTTTGTAGCGAGGAGGCGAAGGAATAAGGGTTCGAACCTTGTAATTTGAAAAGAGAAAATAAAAGAGGTGGCTACATATATTACTTGGGTGGGATATCCATAAGCAAAAGGTGATATGAAAAATTAGGATAAACGTGAATTAATTAATTACCTTGGATCTAAAATTGGCCTTATCTTCTTCAGAGATGCATGTGCATGGTCACTTTGGCTTTGATTTTTGTCAGATGATATTGCTTWGCTGACGAGGTTTCACGTGCTTTCGAGTCYCTTTYGAAGCAAAGCTGGGGCATATGTGAGAAATATCTATTTWAG
Organism: Rhazya stricta; assembly: GCA_001752375.1. Classification (NCBI taxonomy): domain Eukaryota; kingdom Viridiplantae; phylum Streptophyta; class Magnoliopsida; order Gentianales; family Apocynaceae; genus Rhazya; species Rhazya stricta. The sequence goes on from MEJB01000044.1 coordinate 1,821,321, forward strand.
TTTTCTAATAAGCCTTGCTAGYGCGCAAAAAGGAAATATATTTCTGTTWGGTGATCTTTATCTCTGTTCGCTTGATAATAGGAAAGCCTATAGGCACTATGCGTTGACTAAATAGCCTTCAGATTCTTGRTTATTACTATACTTGGGGGGTATTTAGATTAGACTTGAGTTAAGAAACTTTTTATTTACTATTTCAATTGTCATTTGTTTTCTATCTTAGATTTTATGCCTCTGGTTTGAAATGTTATTTGTTTTACATTTTGGATAAAAAAATGTTGCTCTCAAATAAGATTTTTTTCCTCCAAATATCATTAAAAAATAAAATGCTAAAAAATTTCTTACAACAATGAATTTATCCCAAAAGCTATCGTGAAAACCTATTAACTGTTGTGAACTTAGCCTTTTTCCACTTTCTTTAACACTGTTGTCAGAATGGTGGTGTCTAAAAATGATGGTTAATCGATCGTAATATGGTTTGAATAATTGATTTCCCAGCCTTTTAAGACAAATTCGAATGGTAAGAAGTGGTAGGTAACCATCACAATTTGAGGTAAAATCAATTTCAAATCACGATACGTTCATAATCAAATATGAAACATCAATAGTTAGTCGATTCTTGCCAGAAGGTAATTTTCTTTTCATTTTTTGTTTTAAAGAGTTAGGTTCAAATTATGTTTATTTCAATTTGGATTAATTTATACAATAAATTTCTTTGTAAAAGTTTCTCAGTAATTTCTAGGTTCATGCTACTCTTGCCACTTTAATTTAACAATCTATTTAACAATTTATTTAAATAATAAAAATATTTTAAATTTTAAATTCTAAATTTTAAATTTTATTGTTTAAAGTTTAGAGTTGGGTTAGATATCAAAGAAAATAATGTTTAGAGTTTTGATTAATAATTTATTGTGATAAAATTTATAATAAAAATCTCAGAGAGTAATGATGAAAGTTAATGGGATTATTATGAGAAATACAGTTCCCATCTCCCAACTCAAGAAAAGATTTTTTTTCTCTCCTAGACTCAAAGTCAAATCCAAATAATGCACCGCCCGCCCATCACCATACCACCCCAATTCTCATCTGGCTACATGGGGGTCCCTGGTTTGTTTTTAATGACCCTGATGTCTCACTTAAGCCTAATCAGGGTTCTTGAAATGGTATTTTTGGTCTCCTCTTTTGGATAATCTGATTGGAATTGGGTTTAATATTGCTTCTTCACCTCAAAAAATCAGCATCTATGTAATTGCACTCAAGATATTTATGAAATTGTATAGTCTGTTCAAAGTTGGACCAATTTTTATATCTGGTCAGAGTTATGCTGGAATATATGCATCCCTGCTTTTGGTTATTATCTGCTGCAAAAGAATGCTAATTTGCCAATATCAAGACTGTTGAATTCGGGTGATGTTGTAACAGGAAATGGACTGGTCCTTTTTTTTTTCGCTCCCACTTTTTGGATCTATATTGTATGTGAATATCAACAACTATCGACAAATATTTATATGGTAAGAATGTCCACAACACTTACAGCATGTATTTTGGCAAACCTGATATCGATAACTCTGCTGATAATACTTGCCCTAAACGTCAAAGAAGGAAGAATAAAGTCATCCTAAAAGAAGTAGTTTGTTGTGTTAATGTCATATACAATAGATTGGAGGTAATCTAGTCCTTATTACTTCTTAGATTTCCATCAATTCACTGGTACAAAATAGGGAGAATAGAAGCTCGGGGCATGAGACTAAACCGTGTCTTGCTTGCACAACATCAATCTTTCGTCGCATGTAAATGAGTTTCAATAAGTTTGTGATATATAAAAATTTCATACAAGTAAGTCTATATAAAATGAAATTATGTCTCTTCTAATAAACCAAATAATAAGTAGTTATCGGAACCGCCAATCATTCTTCCAAATTCTACTCCAACTCACCTTATCAGCCATGGTAGGGGAAGTGGCACTTCATATGCTTCCGGACAATGGACTGGTTTCAATTACACTAGCAGCAACTTATGCCCTAAATGCCCATTTTGGATTGATCAATGAGAAGCAAAAAACATTGTTGGAAAATCTTTTACTGGAGGCTGTTGAATTGACTAAAACCGGAAATTCGAGTGAGGCTAGAAATGCAAGATCTAAAAGGTACGATGTCAGGAAGCACATTCTTATCAACAGAAATTAGTAGGCTGTCTTTGGACCGAAGGTTAATGTTTAACAATTCAGTGTTAATGTTTAACAACTCAGTGTTTGCTTACAAGTTTTAAGTAATTTGTTTTGTGATTTGAACCAAAAAAACAATAGAAGTACAAGAATGAACCGTGGCATTACATGTTAAAGGATTCTTGCTATGTGAAAAGAATCTCCTCTTCAAATTAGTCAATGATCCCATTATTCATGCACAAATACTCAATCATTCCTGTGCTTTAAATAGTCAATGCGGCTGAATAATCGTCACTTAAAAGACATTTTCAGTATGTAATTTGAGCCATCTTATATTTGCATTCAGACTCAAAATTCTATTGGGATCGTTCTGGTTTGGGAGATGGAGAAAAGAGGAGAAAATAGGGAAAAAGGGAGAGGAACAAAATTCTTAACTTGGACAGCCTGCGCAGCAAACTTCAACATGGTAATTTGGACTTCCCAAAAATAAGATTCAGAGTMATTCAACTCTTCCCATRGGCATGATTTTCATTAGTTGGTGCAATTCTTATGAAAGGCACCATTTTAGGTCGAATGCTCTCTTTCCTTTCAAGTTTCTTTGGAAGTCTTTTCGTTTTGAGAAATGGGACTGTGGGAGAGAGAGGAGAAGAAAATAATCCCAAGAAAACGGAGGGCTATTGAGGTCTGAATCTAAAGGTTGTGGCTACCTTACACTGAGCCATTGACACTCTTGGCCCAAATAACCAAACAAATCAGATGGACTGATTCTAGCAAATCTGCCAACCAAAAAGTAAAAAATCAAAAGCTTTCAGACTCACTGAGCCAAGCTGTTCCTTGAGTTGCTCATTTCTGTTTCATCTCTGCGCTGGATAGTGGTTTATGAGAGCTCGTTTAGATCAAAGGATTTTCAAATATGTCCATGCATTTGTTCAGATGATTTTAGAAATATTTAGACAAGAAGTTAAAAGCAATAGCAGTTGTCAAGCTCTCCTTACTCGACAAAAGGGTTTTCATTCAATATCACTTAGTTCATATGCCTCTTCGTTCTTCCATTTTCCCATATAATAGCAATTGTACACTTTGGGCATCGTTTTCATGAGATCAAAATCTAATCATGTTACCTGAAATTTCTAGCTTATAAGAATTGTACCATGTATGAAATGTACAATTGTTCATACCAATAATCACCTGATGTTCGTCGCTTAATAATAAATTGGATATCGGGTCAAATTTGGTTCAGGCTACGCTATCACTATTGGCAGAATATGAAGACTAGCACATATTAGAGTAGGCAGCCGATGAGAGGAATAAAACTCAGCCGACAAGGTAAGGTGATATGCATCACCCAGAATAAGTTGGTCGGTCAAGAGGGAGTAGGAGTTCAATAAGGAGTTTTCAACAACTGCTCTGGTCAAATAATTGGGCATGAGGCTATCGCAATTCCATGATCTTAGAAGATGATACATCATTAGAGTCTCCAACTTCACGATCTACATAAAGGAGGATAGGATCATACTACACCAAGTTTGGTGTGAGCAACATGGACCAATCTCCACCATTTTTGCACGGGGCCTTTCTGCTATGGTGGCTGTCTACAAGTATATACTCTACTAGCTATGTGGGGGTGGCAGAYTACCATTTCTATGTGGCTCTGCTGATGAATGATTAGCCCCTTCCTTTGGCCCCACAASTTTGTCGAGAGCAACATGGACCAATCTCCCTCCATTTTCGAAAGCGAGCACCAGACCTTTCTGTTGTGCTGGTTGTGTATGTACTGCTCGGCCTCCTATGTGGCAGCGGCCGATCACAACTACTATGGGGCTCTGCTGATGAACGATCAGCCCCTTCCTTTGGCCTCCCAAGTTTTTTGAGAGCAATAGGGACCAATCTCCCACCATTTCCCAAAGTGAGCACGGGACCTGTCTACTGTGCTAGTTGTGCAAGTATGAACTAGTCAACCTCCTATAAGGTGGTGAGCGATTACCACTACTATGTGGCTCTATTGATGAACGATCACCCGCTTCCTTTGGCTTCCAAGTTTGTTGAAAACAACATGGACTAATGTCCCACCATTTCCAAAATCCTAATGTGTTGATTGTGTAAGTATGTACTTTGCTCAACCTCCTACAGGTTGGTGGCCGATTACCAGTACTATGTAGCTCTGCCAATGAATGATCAACACCTTTCTTTAGCCTCCCTTGTCTTGTCTCTGCTTTACTGAGGCTTGAGTTAGCTAACTGTGGCTTCGCCAACAGAGGAGCGAGGCTGCATTTGGCTGGCCCCATTTCTAGCTTTCGCAGCTGTGGGTACTTACCAGTATATTCGCAAAGTTTGGCAACCCTTAACAACGAGGCCTCTAAGAGGAACGAAAGCAAGCCCCATGAGCTACAGGCTTTAGCCTATGCGAGCGTTATCTATCAGAACCAAGTTGCCCCTGGGCTGATCTTCAAACCTATTCTACTCCAAGAGGCGTATGTAGTCGCGATGAGTCCTGCACCTTATTCGAGGAAGGGAGGATGGAGTGACTGGTGAGCCTGTGGTTAGTTAGTTCAAATTATGCTGAGGCAAGGGATCTAGCTTAGCCTACTAAGCTCCCCGACTTTTGCTAAATGCCGTAGCCCGGCCCACGGCCTCATTATACCAATACATCAACGAGCCGACTACCCCTACTACTGCGCCTAAGTAGTCGACTTGATACAGAATTCTGGCTGACCCGCAGCTCAAAAGCCCCTTGGCTAATCGCAGGACGTGTCGAAGCTGATGCTAAGAGCTTGACGTGCCAGATTGCCCAGTGTCGACTTGAAGCAAATTTAATTTTCTAGAATTTCAGCGCTACAGACTGATAAGCTATTTCTAGCTGTTTGAGCGCCTGCGGGGAACCGATGACTTGCGGCGGGCCGCAGTGAGAACTCTGGCCAAATGTTTAAAAATTGGGTATGCGGCTACTACACTTCCACGTTTACTCTACTCTTTTGTGCGTTGGTTAAGCCTAGCATGGCACTTCCTCGACACAAAAAACAGCATCTGTCGGCGTAGCCTGCCTCCGATCGACTCTCCTCCTCAAGTGCGTCTCCAGCCGCATCGAGCCTTTCTCCAAAAAAGAAATGGAAAAATGAAGAGCCTGCTTTCATCTCAGAGTATATTGGATGCAAACAATCGCTGGTTTCTTGCTTCAAAGATGATTGGTTTCTTACTCTTTTCCTTTCAGTTTTGCCAAGTCAACCGCGAAACGAGCTGACATTGGATGCACTTTCCTTGACTTGCCCGGTCCGAGAGTTGCTTCAGTTGGGGTGATGAAGTCGAAAAAGCCCTAGAGATTAGCCGACAATTCCAGTAGTTATCCACATTGAAAGGAAGGTAATGTGTTCATTCTCCTTCACTATTCGTAATATTTGTGTCTTCAAGCTGACCATCCTTGTTGGTGTAGAAACCAGCAAAGAAAAGGTCTTGTTTGAGCACCTCTTCTATTTGCCCACTGATTGAGTCGTCCAATGAAGAGGAATAACAAGGAAGTTCCATCGAGGACCAAAGACTACACCTACTTTTCCTACTTCCCCTACTCCTGTTGTGGTTACTTATGACATGCTAAGCTTCTTCAGTTCTCCTAGTCATCCTACTGACTCTGTCAAAATAGCTCAAAGTCTCAGCTTTTTGGAGATAAAATTCAGAGAGGATATGCCAGTGGGTGAGGCTTAAAACTGAACGTTCTTTTGCTTGTGCCCGCATGACCCAATTCTTGTATACCATGAGTGTCAATCACAAGCTTCAATTGAAAGGGGCTGCAAAGTTGGAGGAGTTGTTTTCTCTTTCTGCTAGGCACAAGGTGCTTAGCGAAGTGTGAAAGAGCAACTACAAAATACCTCTTCTCACTCTRATCGGATTTCTTTCATGAAGGCTAATATTAGCCATTTGGTGGCTGAACTTTCGTCTAAAAGATARAAGTTGGCCTAAGATAGGGGGAGATTAGCTGATATGAGGGATGATTGGTCAGCTTATATAGAGAGGCCCAATAGAATTGGTCTCAACTAACTGATCTGGAGAGCCAATGTCTTATGTTGTGGAGTGAGGAGGAAGGTACTTGGCCCGGAGGAGTGTAGGGGGACTTAGGCTTATATTGGCCTAGTACTAAAACTTATAAAATCCCAATTAGTTGAGGAGGCAATCAGCCAAGTTGAGGAAATTAGATGAAGTCCCATTGTTGGGGAATCATTTAGCGAGCTAAACCATTGGCACCCTATGCTTTTAGGATTGCTACTCAAACTCTTGCTGAAGGTCTAATGATTTTGTAATTGAGGATCAGCTAGACAAAATGATGACTGAGGTTACTGAGGCTTCACCAAATCTTGCTCCCCCATGAAAAATCCAAATGTGACATGTACTGTAGTCCTTCCAATTACTGAGTCTAGTAGCCAAGAGGAGATTAACATTGTTCCTTAGCGCTCTGAAGCTGAATGTGTTCTGGGCTATTTCTGAAACTATTTTTGCTATTTTTTCCATTTTTCTTTTCTACTCGGCTGGTATGTAGCCAAAAATAACTTTTATGTTTTGCCAATYAGTTAGTTGCTAACCAAATAATCTTTATTTAATGACTTCTTTTTCTGTCAAATCTCAATTCCTTCCCAAAAAGAAGGATAATGTCGTTTTAAGTACATGCCATTCATTGCTAGCTCCAATTCTTTACCATTCGGCTGCATTAGTCGATAGGCTCCTCCTGGGATAACTTTGCTAACTAGAAATAGTCCTTCCTAACTAGTTGACTATTTWCCGAATTTAGAGTCGTTAGGTGCAATCAACAAGATTGTTTTCCGAGCTATATTGCCTTCTTGAGAAATTCTGGCATGGACTTGTCGATTATATGCCTTAACTACTCTCTACTTGTGCCTTAAGATGTGTTCGAAGGCTACCCACCTATCCTCGTCTACCTGGTCCAACGCCATTAGTAGAGCTTATTGGTAATCGACTATCAGCATGTCATGTTGGAATACTACCATAGCCGATCGCATGATGAATTATACCAAAAGAACTATGTCTTTCCCATACGTCAGCCGATAAGGCATAAAAATTGTAGATGTTTTAAAGGGAATTCTTGTATGTCCAAAGCACCTCTGTAATACCTCATGCCACCTTCGGGCATGTCCTCAACAACTTTTTTCACCATGTTCATAAGTGCCTTGTTGGTTGCTTCCACTTGCTCGTTAGGCTGGGGCATAATAAGGCGTTGAGTGTATGAGTTTGATTTTGAATTGTTCATCAAAAGTGGCCATTTTGTCTCTGGTAAAGATGGTCCCCTAATCGGCTTTGATGGACTCTGGAACTCCAAAATGGTGGATGATATGATGTTTGATAAAATTACTAACAGCTTCATGAGTTACTTTTGCGATCGTCTGAGCCTCTATCCACTTGATGAAAAAGTTAGTAGCCACTAAGATGAATGATGACCTTTAGAGGATAACAGGTGAAATTTGCCTATTATGTCCATTGCCCAACCTGTGAACGGTCATGGCTTGACTACGGAGTAGAGCTCTTTGGCTGGGATATTAAAGAGATGTCCATGCCTTTGACAAGCGTCGCAGTCCTTGGCATAGGTGTATCAGTCGAGTGTAATGGTCGATTAATAAACTCCATGCCGATGCAGGGACCATCTGAGCTTTGGCCTTTACTGACTCTTGCTTATTTGAACACTTCAAAAGCAATATTTCTTGGCTCATTTTGAGTAAGTCATCATCAATAACTAAATAATTTAGAGCTTTGTGTCTGAGTTGTTTATTAAATTTAACCAAGGATTCTTCAAGTAGGCCGKGATTTTTGTCCTCCAGTCAGCCACATCTCAGCTGTCGATGCAAAGGACCGACTGGTGCAAATGAGCCGATGTAACTCATAACARTAWGTCCTTATAACTTGATGCATACTAGGCCAAATTATTGGCATYTTGGTTCTCTTTCCTTGGTAAGTGCATGAGTCTCTCAGTATAGGTCGATCAAATTGGCATTCATGCACCTGTATTCTCTTGCCAACTGTCGAATGACTAGTTGGGAGTCTCCTATAATTTGCATGGTTGGGCTTTCATGGATATTAGCAATAGTAATCCCATAATCAGAGCCAAGTGTTCGAATTGGTTATTGGAGCAATTTTTTTTAGTTCAAACATAAAGCTGCCCTTGAGGCCAGTTGGGTTGATGATTGTAATGTCGATCCCTGCTCCGCACTGGTTTGGGAACCTTTGAAGGTCAGTCTCCAAGGCTTAATCACAACATAATGTTGTACCTTCGCCCAAGGATTGGTTGTATCAAAGCAAGGGTGCTCAGCCAGGAAGTCAGCTATGGCCTGCCCTTTAATGGCTCGTAAAGGCACATAATTCAGCGAGAAAGCTACTAATTTATTGCCCATCTCATCAAACTATCTTGTAGGACAGGCCGATTCAGGAGAAAATGCACCATTGACTTCCACCAGTAGCACGTAATAGTCTAATTTGGCATAGACATGAAAGAGCAAGAGGCATAGATTCTCAACATGAGAGTACCTGGATTCTGTATCATTGAGGGATCCCTGAAGGTAGTATACAACTCTCTTGATCCCTTCATCATCATCCTGAGCTAATAAGTAGCCAATTGAAGTGTCAGCTATCGATACTGAAGTTCTGTTGGCTTATCATTTCTGGGTGGAACCAGGACTAGTGGCTTCATGAAGCTTCATTTGATCTAGTTGAAGGCCTTCTATTGTTATGCCTCAATATTAATGTTTCTACTGGTCGTAACTTCAGTAAGGATGAAAAGACTTTGAGTTTCCWAGCTGAATTTTCCARAAATCACCTCAGGAAATTTCTTTTACYGATTAGGCTATGCAATTCCTTCTTGTTTCCTGGGGGTCTTTCCTCTACTATTRCCTTAGCCTTGTTGGAGTCCACCTCAATCCTACTTTAATGTACCATAAATCCAAGGAAATGTCTAGCCCATACTCTGAAAGCATACTTAGTCATATTCATCTTCGATGCATGCTTAGAAAGGACTTWTCCAAATAGGCTAGATGMTGYGAGAAGGTAGYTGATTTGACAACTAGGTCATCAATATAAACTTCCATSCTTTGGCCAATTGAGTCACGAAAAATGATGTTCATGACCCTCTGGAATGCTGTTTACTAGTTCTTCAATCCGAATGGCATCACCACCCACTTGAACAAATTGATAGCTCTTGGACATCTACAGGCTATTTTGTGCACGTTATTATCGATTGTAAATATTTAGTTATAGTCGGAGTAGCCATCCATAAAGCTGAGAAACCTACTTCTTGCAGTTGAATTGACCAGCATATCTACAATGGGCATGTCATACTCGTTTTTAGGTGTGGCTAGCTCTAGATTTCTAAAATCAATACAAACCTTGACTTGGCCATTTTTCTTTATGACCAGTATAATGTTTAATACTGATTTTGCATTTTTGGCATTTCGAATGAATATGCATCGTAAGAGCCRTTCCACTTCCTTCTTAACCTTTGGGAAAAGAGCTAAGTTGAATCACCTAGCTAGCTATTTATGAGGTGTAAATCATTCCTTAATCGATAGATGATACTCAACCACCCTCCGATCCAACCAGCATTTCATGGTAATCCTTGGCAAAATAGTTGCTGTATTGTTTGATTAATCCAATCAACTGCTTTCGCTGTCATTCCTCCAAAAGAGTGCTAAGCCACGTTAACTTAGTTTTTTCCTGGTCTTCCAAATTAATGTTAATGAGGGGATCTAGRGGTATGAATCCAAACGCTTMTTTGAGTTTCCATTYGGCCTSAAGGGCATCTTGTGTAGCCTTTGGCTTCAACAAATTGGCCATCTCTATCTGAATCTTATAGATAGCCGAGTAAGCTTTCAACCTGTCGAAGAGTATTCTTTGGTTGCTAGGCTTTTCTAACCTCATCCTCCTATCTATGGTTGAACTTGTGTCCYAAATATAGCTTGAAAAAACGTGACGGCTYAAACTCTGGAGAGTAGAGGATAGCCTCAACCATGTGGACGTTGCTTGAGAAGGGGTTAGGATTGGTCGTAACAATCTCCACTTGATCGCAATCTCAGAACATGACTGTTGATGTAAGGTGAAAGACACCCATTGTTGATGCATGTATCCAATCTCATCCTAGTAGCACTGTGTAGGCTAGCTTAGCCACTATCGAGCCAATGGTGATGCTCATGAGTACTACTTCTTCTTGTCTAGATCCTCCCATGAAATTAGTCATTTGAATATCAGTGCTCATAAGATTGATTGTGTCTTACGCAGACGCTTCAAGGTGGCAACAGCCATGACATTGAGAACAACCCCACCGTCCACAAAATACTTAGCTAACTGGAAGACCATCCAGGTGAGCCTTGATATACAAAGACTTGAGGTGATTTACCATCTCCTTGATCGGTTCGGGGAAGACCATTAGTTGCTCGGCTGAGAGAATATCGGCTACCGGAGTAACTAGTTCAGCCATGGCTTCCCCTATTGAAAGGATGTCGCCAGAGAATATCGGCTACCGGAATAACTAGTTCAGCCATGGCTTCCCCTATTGAAAGGATGTCGCCAATTAATGAACTCTCTCGATTGACATTTTGAATTCAATTGGGAGTAGACTAATGACATGACGCCTCGGTCTACCTGTATTTCGACTCACCTAARGTATTCCTCTAACAAAGCTTTATGCTACGCTTTTTGTCTCTACTCCYTTCTTTTTTAGGTTTTGGTCTACCACAAGGGTAACACCAGACCTGACTCCTCCTGAAGGGCTAGGGCTTTCTCTATTGTAGTCTCATCATTTAGATGGAATTTAGCTATGCTCTTGTTCACCGGGAAGGTTAATTTTTTTAAGATGGATGGCTTGTCATCTAACTAGATAAACATAATATCTATCACATTTATTTTTCCATGTCAGCTTGATAGATTCCTAGGGGGCTTGGATTGACTGCTTCGAAGTCTTAGAATTGGTTAGTAGCAAATTCCCTTAGTGGAATTACTTCTTAACTTTTATAACTATGGGAGCCTCTGATTTGCCATTGCTTGGTAGTGCTGGAGGTTGCCATCATGCTAGTATCGGCTGATCAGAAAGGGTCAGTGTCAACTAACAATTATTGAGGCTTCTTATCCGAGAAACGAAAATGACCTTCCTGATAGCTTTCTGGATGATGTTTCGGAACACTACGCAGTAATTAGTACTGTGGTTGAAAGTGTTGTGCCATTTTCAATACCTCTTACCCTTTAATTCCTGTGAGAAAGAAATCTTCTATCCAGTCGAAAGTTTGATCTGCTAGTCATAGATTTGGCCTGCCTTGCATATGTCAAAGGAGTAGCTAGGCTGATTGCCTAGCTTAGCTTCCTCTTTTCCTTATAGTGGCCTCAGTATGGGGTAAGTATATGGTATCCCCTTCAATAGCTCGGCTGCTATAATTTCAGTTGGTTCGTCTTCTTCGGAATCGACTATATCACTCACGATTGAAATTAAATCTTGTCCTCTGCTAAATTTAGCATTTCTGGACTTCTCTTTTTTCTTTGATAAATTCTTCTGCTTGTATGGCATGAGAAAGTAGTATGGAAAGGCTTGAGAAATTCCTCAGAGATGAGTTTCTCCTTCATTTGTGTATTCATTTTCTCGATAGCGATTCAAGCACACTTAATCTTTATTCGCAGTACAGTAGGAGACTTTCCTCTTATTCGCTGAATCTTTCCAAAAAATCAGCGACATCTTCAATAGGCTTTTGCTTGATAGTCAACAAATCTACTATAGAAACCTCTGCTACTGGCCGATAGAACCTTTCATGGAACAATCGTTCCATCTCGTCCCGGCCTAGCTATGCACAAGTTAGAAGGTAGGCTAGCGTACCATGTGGAAGCTTTCTCAGTTAAGGACAAAGAGAACAAGTGGAGTTTGTGCAGATCGTTAGTACCGAGCTCTTCGCATTGAGCTGTGAAAAGGCCGATATGTTCCATCGTGGTTTTGTCATCATCTAGCCTAAAAAGTAGAGAACTCAGGTGATTTGTAACTTGGGGGTAGAGCAGTCGCATGGTCTATCCACTATGGATTCGCCTTCCTGTAGACTAGTCGTTCGTTGCCAATGAGGTTTAGGTCAAACTATCTTCTCAGTGCATCAACTATTACGTTGGCATCGATTGGTGGTGGAGTTTATACCGAAAAATTTGTTGGTTGGAAACCAAAGTTCGGAGGTGACTATCTCCCAGCTTGAAAAATACAGTAAAAAACTGAGGGTATCTCTCCTGGTAACCTCTCTCAAGAGGAGGTATCTGCTCTTGTACTTGCTGTGATTGGTTTCCTCAATTCATTATCGTACAGCGAGCATTGTTGGTCTGAGCTTGGCCAGCAGTATAGTGAGCAGCGTAAATCTTGCCCTCACTGCATGCAAATAGTATTGTCTTGGTGAATCGGGGAAGTTCGAAGCTTGGGGCGAAAAAGAGTTTATAGTTTCCAGGAAAGCAAAGATGGATAGCTATCCTTATGAATAGGGTTGCCCCTTGAGCGAAATATGACCCATCGGCTTAGATGTGTTCCTCCGGGTAATTGAAATTGGTCCTTGGGGAAATTGCGACATGGGTTGTACCCAGGAGGTGGGGTGGAATGGAGTACCTCAAGCCTCCAAGTTGAATCAACCTCTGGATTTCATTCTGCCGCATGGGTCTAAGAATAGTGGCAAATTGTTGAACTGAGTTTTGCATCAACTCACTTGTACATTGTTCTATAGTGAACCTAATAGCTAACAAGGAGGTGGGAATCATCCACTCATCAGAAGGATTAGCCAATGTAGACATGTCTTGTCACCAAGGGGTTGTTTCTTGTTAGGGACCCGTGTTTTCTAACGTTTGTCGTACATCACTCACAACGTCGAACTTTAGCATGTTATTTGTAGATGTCTTGTTAGCCCGAAAGGGCTATTTTGTTCTCCAGTCATAATCTTTCGACTAGAGTGCAGTATCATGCACATTTAATAGGTCTCATTGTGCGTGACAATTGTGTTGGTGTGCTATAGTTTGCCTAGCCGAATCAGATATCCTGATCATGGTGAACTAAGCTTTTCAATCCAATGATGCCTGAGTTTTGACTAGCTAGCTGTTTGATCAGCCAATTAGATTCGTAGCGATCTCTTTTTTGTATATAGGGTCCTTTAGTGCTTAAGTAAGCCCTCAGTAAGTATCCAAGTCAACCGACTAACAATATATATGGATGGATTCTTAGGTATCGACTAAGGATGTGATCAACTAAATGGCTGCAATCTAAGATATGCAAGGAAAACTGAATAAAACAGATATAAACTAATAAGAGATGATATGCGGCTAGCAAAAACGACTAAAATAAGTCATAAACAGTTAAGCAAAGACAAACAAGCTAATTTCTGTTAAGAGACTCGAAACAACTGACAAAAGAAAGTTTTTAAGAAACTCTATAATCACCTAAGCACAAGTGAAAACAAACTTATGTTATGAAAACGACAACATTTTAAAGCAGGTAAAAGAATGTGACTTAAGCAAAACAATAATTTAGCTAAAACTAAGGAAAGCTACAATTAAGTAAAATACGTAGGAAAGTTGATAAATTGAAGCAGTTTAAATAGATTACACTATTGAAACTGTAAGAAGATTAAAGAGCTCAAAATGACTTGAAAAATAATAAATAAAGACTTCAAGTACCATAAAACATTACTGAAAACATAACATTACCTAGAAAAATAGCTAAAAATGGATACTGGAAACAACTGAGAAATTATTCATAAAGCTAGCTAGCATTACTAAAATATAAATTAAAGACAAAATGAAGATGACATGCTTGATTTTTGGGTTGATGAGTGTGTTATTTGTCTCTTTCATCTCCACTTATTTATACTTAGCCAAGATGTTAATGCCTGTTAATGCCGGTTTTAGGTTAAAGGAAGTTGAGGCCACTAACCACTTTCCATCTTTTGCATGACTTTCTTGGCACACATCCCTCTTCTTCGGATGGTTAGTAGAATATATCCTAAACTTTTGATCGGGTGATTTTGCATTACTCAACCAATTGCCTGTTGCTTTTTTTTGCTGCTTCAGCTACCTTTCCCATTTTGTCCTTCGATTGATCTGTAGTTTTGCCTACCTCCTACATTTTCGGCCTTTAGATGTTCAGTTTTGCTTCTTCATCCTCCAAGAAAAACCTCATGAGGAAACTCTGCCGAGCTAGCCATTGTCCTTTTCTCAACTGTTGACATTAGCTTTGTTTAGGTGTCAAAAATATCTATATTCCCCCAGTGTATCCATCTCATCCATTAAGGGCTTTTTGAAGTTACCTCAACAACCCACCACCCAAAAAGGGATCACAGATTCAACAATCTTTGGACATATTGGACTTCACACCATATTATGTTAAACTTGGGAAGCCCAGGCCTCCTAATCTAAGGTCATCCAACCCAATCGGCTGAGCCGCATCGAATTCTTTGCCACAAGCAACAAGAAAGCAACATGAAAAAGCAATGATTTTTCATTTTTTTTTTCCTTTTGTGGTACAAGTCTTTTCAGATTCAAAACCTCCTATTAAAAAAAAAAAAGAAAAAGTATCTTTTTATTTCCTAAAGATAATAATCAAAATCCCTCAAAGATCCATGCAAGTCAAGGGAAATCTAAATACCATCTATGCCTACTCCAAAATTACCAATTAAGATGCTAAAAAAACTACTTAAAATTTAAAAATTTAAGTATGTATCGATTGAACATAATCATATAGATGTCATACTTTAATCTAACTTAAACCTTTTAAAATTTGAATATACAATTAACCTAATGTTCAGATATTTATTTTATCATGCATGAGATTATATTATATTTTTCTTTCTTCCTTTTTCTCTTTTTGAATAAATATTGCTATCTACTTCCTGCGAAATAGAAAGGGAAAAAAGAAAAGAAACTCATCGTGACAGTATCGATCTGTAAAATAAAGGAGCTTTAAGCTTAGTCGGCCATGATTCCGCCGTAAAAAGGCATAGCAGCGGCTGTGGCAGATAAGATTATGGCCTCTGCGCATGGATTTTCAAGAGAAAGAACCATTCTTGAGTGCATAGGGGGACCAAAAAACAACTCTCTGTAGGCATGTGAGTTGGATTTGAGCAGAATAATTAGACATATAATTATTGCTAGCAATCATCATTACTACCACACTAAGCATAATTTTAGTTTTAATTATTGCACTCTTTGATCTATTAAGATATAATATGTCATGTCCAGTGATGATTGCTGCTACAACAAAGCACTGATTTTTTTTTATTTTAATTTCAAGTTAAACTCAACATTCAATTTAGAATTAATTAGAATATTTTACTTGGGAGAAGCAAAATTTCACATATTTATATCATAAATTCACACATCTAGTTTAATAATTTTGTATTATGCTGTTATTAGTACCTCTTTAATTTTTGTCATATTAAT
Source organism: Rhazya stricta (assembly GCA_001752375.1). Lineage (NCBI taxonomy): Eukaryota > Viridiplantae > Streptophyta > Magnoliopsida > Gentianales > Apocynaceae > Rhazya > Rhazya stricta. The sequence continues at coordinate 1,836,904 of MEJB01000044.1, forward strand.
TAATTAACTTTTATCATTTCTAAACGACTCTCTTAATCAATATAAATGCAAATACCTTYCTAATCCTACAAAGGGATTTAAAGATAATAAATGATGTGAATATTCATAAAAATATTGTACGACTTGAAGTGATATTTTTAAGAAAATRAGGGGATTTGAGGTTTATTATTTAGATTGATTAAAGTGGTAGTTTAGGAATAATAAAAGTTGATCATTAGTATATAAATATCAAAGGAAATCATACAAAGAAACTATTAATTATTAATTAAGGGTGTGAATTTTAGGATTAAGTATAAAAACTTCCTTGAAGTTCGCTCAGTTTAGCCACTTCCCGTTTTATTTTCGTCAAAGTTTGCTAGTATATGAATTCAATTTTTGGGACAKTTGRTATTTGTAGAATTAAAACAGAGTCTATCGCTACTTGTAGTGTCATTTTTTAGAAAAGATTTGGGCCAAATCACACCAAATGGGGATGAATGATTTGATTTTCAGACTTCTTCATTCATTTTACTTTTAATTGAATTGATTATAAAATGTTCTAATCAAATTCATAATTAATCCCAATTTTTAAACTTCTCATACCTATTTGTATCAACATGCCTAAGGGATCATCCTACACGAAGCTAATGTCTCCTCTTGTAGTATATTTCTTTTGTTTTAAAATAATTGTTATTTTGAATTATTTTTTTAAATTACTTATTATTATAGAGAATTAAGAATACATTAAATAAAAATTTATAAAAATTAATGATTTCTTAATATGTTGTAATCTTATCAAAAAAGACACATAATTTAAAATTAATTAAGTATAAAAAAAAGTGAGTGATCCCCAACTTTAATTAATGGCTTTCAAGACAACAAAGATACTTTAGTCAATGATCTACAACAAGCTAGCATATTGCTCATAAATCATACATGAATCCTAAGCAATTTTGAGGGATCCTATGAGCCAAAATGATTAAATGTCTTTCTCAAGAAAAAAAGAAAAAAGAAAAAAGAATTCCACGGCAAGGGCATTCCGTGATTAAGCCAAAAAGGAAAAAAGAAAAAGGAAAAAAGAGTGCAGGTGCAAAATTGCTTTTCCAAAAGCAAGATTTGCACCGCCGTCTACTATGGGGACAGTTAGCCAGCACGAGCGGAGATAATCTCCGGTATAGGGTTGACTTCACTCCTTTTGGTAGCCAAAGCTATAAAAAGGGCGGCTCTGATTGTCATTGGCCATCAAGACCACCATGGGAAGCAGTTACAGAAGTAGTCACAGTAACCTCAAGAATGCACTAATAGCATGTCTTGCTCCCCTTCCCTCCATACTCTTCTACTTCTCCTTCCTCAATCACTACCATGATAATCCCAATTCCCTCTCCCCTTTCTGGAATTGGTGTTACCAGCACCCTCTTCTTCTAGCTCACATTCTCTTTTTCCTCAATGTCAATGTTCTGTTCTGGGTCATTGGCTTCATCCAATCTAGCCATTGGGTAGTCTATTTATTTATTTATTTGTTTATTTGATCTTAATCTATGGTGTTGTTGTTGATTTTTGTTAATTGGTTTGTGAAATTTTGTTGATTTCAGATGATAGATGTGTACTGGACTGCGATACCAGTGTTGTTAGTACATTACTATGCAACTCATCCTCTTGCAGAAGATAACAAGTACAATGTTTGGAGGTCAAGGATTGTGATATTTTTGACATGGGTTTGGAGCATTAGGCTCAGTCACAACTACTTTCGCCGCGAAAATTGGCAATGGGGTGTCAGAGAGGACTGGAGATTTACAGATATGAGCCACCAGTATGGCAAACACTGGTGGTGGGTTTCTTTCTTTGCTGTTTACCTATCTCAACAGGTAATTATCTTACTTTTTCCTAGTATTCTCATGGAAATTTGGTAAGATCCTTTGAATTGAATAGAAAGTCTTTGCAATTTCAGCTTTTCAGGGGTAATGGGCAATGGACAGAATTTTAGACTCTTACTTTGTTTATATACTGCAATCACTATATGAAATGTCTCCATGAACTCCACGGCATACCTGAGATGCACAAATTAACCCTGCCAAGAATGTATAGGAGCTACATTCATGTTCTTTTTGCTAATGTATAGGAGGTTGATTCACTGATGATATCCTGTGTTTCTCTTTTGGAAATAATCCAGTCAAGGTTTGTTGACTTGATGCATATATAGTTATGTTGTGTATAAGAAATACAGAATGGAGTAACACTGAGATCAACATTATGTCTTGAACAAATCTTGTATTGCAATAGTTCTACTAGTCCTTGTGAAGTTTGATATTTCAGAGTCCCAAGTACTTAACTCAATTTTGAGTACCTTAATTTTGCTCAACCTGACTTCTGAGTGATTGACACCCCTCTCTGTATCAGAACTCATGTTTGTTACACTTTATCGTTAAAGATAATAAATGTGCAGTCTCTTAATACTTCATTTTGGGTATCTTACTATGGCAGGACAAAAGCYACTTCTGCATCATTACTTGTTATCTTGCTTTCCGCATGAGTAATGAACCTGGGGCTAATGCCATTTCATATTTGATTATGCAGGTCTTTCTAATGGGGATATGCATGCCTATGTATATTGTCCACTCAGTAAACAAGGAATTGACTATCTGGGACTTGGTTGCAGTAATTGTCTGTTTGTCTGGAATAATTGTTGCTTATTATGCAGACACCCAGCTTCATGATTTTGTGAGTAGAAACAATAAACTGAAAGAGAAGGGCGAGCCAGCAGTTCCCCACCTTGACACTGGTCTCTGGCAATGCTCACGTCATCCAAACTATTTCGGTGAGCAATTGTGGTGGTGGGGACTAGTCATCTTTGCATGGAACCTTGRTTGTGGTTGGACCTTTGTTGGGGCACTTATTAATAGCATGTGCTTAGCTTATGTAACAGTGCTAGTGGAGAATCGGATGTTAAAACAAGATTACAGGGCTGCAGCATATAGGCTATACCGGAAGAGGACATCAGTGTGGATACCTTGGTTCAAGTCATCCTTGAGAGGAAAAGATAAGAGCACTTGAATTGCCAATAATTCTTGTATTGTATTTTAGAATCATATGTTTCTGCATGACCACACCTCAACGAGTTCTTCTTGTGGCATTTAGGAATAGAAGTGTGAATATCAGTGTKTATTTGTCATTTCAAACTTCCTTGTTGGTATCTGGTTGGAGAAATATCCACAAAAGTAAAGAATGTCGTTCTCACGGTATTTGATAGCTTAATTTTACTTCTGCTGGATTCTCCATGCTGCATTAATTATGCTACAGCATCATGATTTACGTCTAAGTCTAATTTGGAATTTTGCATCTTATTATTTAATGCACTCAAGAGGGTTGGATCGCTGCAATTGAGGATCAGTATTGATCCATATTTTGGTCAGTAACTATCCAAAAGTGGATGTATTCATACTTCCGTGGATTCTTTCCATTTGAATTGATAGTTTAATTCTCTTTTCTCTCCCTTCCTACCAAACCTTCACCATCTTATAATCCCAAGGCCTTTTATTGCCTTCACCCACAGAAAGAAGAAAGGAAGGAGAACGCAGTAGGGAGGGAGAAGATTGCAATGACATGACTAAACAATATGCTGAACTCTCTTCTATTTCATGTGCTTGCTTTCTGTGATTGTAAAACCTGATCTATTGGTGTCGYCTCTTGGCCAATAATGCTGCAGTGATGGGTGGAAATCTCTAGATCTTGAAGATTAGCAGTCACATTTTGAAATCTATGTTTTAGTATCAGGACTAGAAATGGATCCAACGATGCAGTGAAGCATCTCAAAGAATTCATATGCAGTTTTCCAGTCCATTGAGGCACTAGACCCATACTTCAGCTTTCAAAATTCTCAGTTAATACTTGGATTATATCCAGAGACTTATCTTTGACAGGCTAGAAATTAAGATAGTTTGTTAGCAAGTCTTGCATTTCAGGTTTAGGGAACTGAAGGAGACTTTCGCCTTAGTCTCCTTGTGTGCATCTTGGGCAATATGGTTACTGGATACGGTCCAATACACCAGAATAACTACAGCATGGCTCATTTGAGTTATCGCCATAAACTATAAATTCTGTTTAGAGTAGCTTCAAATGAAGTTTAAACATAGCAGCTTCTGAAAATCATTTCAGGAAGATTAAAAATTGGCATTCTTCAACCAACCACAAGTCTTTTCTTTTCACTAATAAAGGAGATGCAGTTCTAAAACTATCTTACTATTCCCAGATAATACTATCAGGGACCACTTCTCTCCCCATGGGCATTATTGTTTCACTAATCTGGTGCTTTGAACAATCAAAATGGTCCTCTCAAATGAGTGTACTGCATTTTTATATTTCCCAAGTTGGTCCTTTAGGCTATGACTACATCTGCAGTTCTGGAGAATGTTGTGAGTGAAGTCTAATCTTGCAAGTGTATTTTAGACTTTTCATACGTATACCATTGTTGACCTAGTTTTCTTTCTATTTATTTGCTTTGGCTGTGAGCCGCCACTGTGGAATGTTGTGAGCGTGCATCAGTGTGTGTGTGAGTCTGTGAGAATAGTGAAAAACAGAGAGAAACAGAGGTAGACAAACGAGAAGAGGGAGTTGGGTGTAAACACAGAATTCTTCTTGAGATTATAGTGATTGTTTCTTGCGAGCAGCAAGTGGATATACCTTCCACATATTGGAGGGAACCACTATAATTTCTGGTGTCCAAATCTGATTCAATTTCTCTCTCTGTTATACACAATTTCTRAAAATTGAGAAAGGAAATACAAAACTGAAAACCAAACAAGGCCTAACAGAGAAATACGGTATATTTTCAATAAACTTCCCAACAACACCAATCCCTCCAGCCAGGTCAGGTTTCTTTCTTTCTTTTTAATCATAAACACACTGAAATTTGAAAAAGAGCCCTCATTGAAAGCACTTTCATGATTGGGCGTAGGCACACSTTAAAATTGAATTTGGTGTAGTGATATTCGGAATAAAATGTGGGCACTTCTTATTTGAATTCTCCTTTGGATTTCTAGGCACACCTTAAAATTGAATTTGGTGTAGTGATATTCGAAATAAAATGTGGGCACTTCTTATTTGAATTCTACTTTGGTTTTGTTGCTCAATATTTAGGTTCATCCTTGTTTGAGAAGGAGTGTACATGGGTTACWTAAAGTTGTCTTTGATCTAAAAAATGAATCTAGAGAAATTATATAAAAGAACAATGACAATAGCTTCTAATGTTCAAATAAATAAAATAAAATAGTTAAGAAGATTGCGTTGCCTCTCGAAAAGCATATTTCTTTAACTTCTTTGGCTAGACATCATCTTCCTCAATTGGCAGAAATGGGACATTCTYGCCCATTTCATCAWTATTATATGCTTGAAAACCTTCGTAAAAAGGACTTGAATGATGACCATTGATCTGAAAGGTTTGACTAGCTTTCATACTTTAGATCTCAACTGCATCATGAGAAAAAATGTTATAATAAGAAATGGGCCTATCCATCTAGAATGCAGCTTACGAGGATATAATTTCAACTTAGAATGATAAATTAAAATTTTCTATCTTTTAGAAATTTTTTTTGGAGAAATCATTCTATCATGGAAGACATTTGTTTTTTCCATCTACATTTTGGGCTCCCATAGACATCATCACGAATCTCTTCTTATTCTTGTAGTTGTAATTTCCTTTGTTCACCCGCCTTATCCATCCTTATATCACAATTATTGACATCCCAATATGCTCTTTGTTCTAGCTTACTCGGTAGATGACATGATTTATCAAATATCAAATGGCGAGGGGGTATACCTATTGGGCAAGCCTATTTGGTTTGGCTCCCCAACTATTTATCGAGTCCAACTACATTACATTGCCAGAATCCATGTTGGAATCAATATTTTCAACTCCAAAAAAAGAATTTAGTCAACCCAAATTACAATTTTACACATTTGAGCCCGCATAGAACCTTTAATTATTCCTCGCCGAAAAAAGAAAAGAACTTAAATAAAAATACTTAATAGCATGGCGATACATTCATACAAAACTTCTACCCCAAGCACACGTAATGGAATTGTAGACAGTCAAGTGGTGTAGTATTGACCCATAATACAAAATCTCTGGGTGTAGCGAATTGAAAGCTAGGTAGTGGTAATTCTAAAGATTCCTAGAGGGAAAAATAAAGATGTCTCCTATGTTACCCATAATATGTGGAAGTATCGACGTAAGCACTTCGAATTGTTGATTACTCGTCAGAGATGGCTTAGAACCAATAGTTCATTATCTAAAACCCCTATCGCTAAGTTTTTGACTTTTCGGGAATATCTTAGCTAATGAATTGGACGTTGTTGTTCTTGTTTCTTTAGTACCTTAAGTGGTTCCTATACCGATTATGTTCCTTGGATTGTTTACAAGTGGTATTCAAGCTCTCCATCTCTAATTAACATAGTGGTTGAAAGATTACCGCGCTGCGTCTAGCCTTCAAACAGTTTTGCTTTAACCTTATTCTGGATGTACAATGCAATTTCGGTAGTAATATTTTTCCTGGCTGTTTGAGAAGCTTAAATGCACCATCAAACTGTATACTCCAATTCCTATTCAAAATAGTAATCGTCTCAAGTATAGACTTGAATTCTCTATTGGATACCTTATCTTATGCACGTGTTTGTGGATGATTGGAAGTAGAACATTACCATAGGAAGGAGGAAAAGGCCCTAAAATCAATTTCGATACATCAAATGTTTCACAAACAAGAATAGGGTTAAGTGGCATTTGATCTCTATGATCTAGATTTTCAGTTCTTTGACATTGTTTACAAGCCTTACAAAACATATAAGAATCACAAAATAAGGCAGGCTAAAACAATCCATATTCGAATACCTTAGGGGTAGTTCTCTTAGGTCCAAAATTTTCTCCATATGCATATGAATGGCAAAATTTTGGGGATTTCTTGTTTAGAGACACACCTCCAAATAATTTGATCAAAATAATATTTCCATAAATAAAGGTCATCCCAAACATAATATTTAGCATTACTTTTAATCTTATCTTTTTGGGCTCTAGACAAATCACTTCATAGTGTTCTAGTAACTAGATAATTAACAATATTAGTGTACCAGAGATTGCCTTTTGAATAGAAAAGAGATGCTCATATAAAAAATTGTCTTGTAGTGGTGATGTCATTAATCGACTAAGGTAGTTGACAATCAAATTTTCTCAATGCTTCTTGTCACTTATCTCCAATCAAACTATAAGAGTATCCATTGAAGGAGTCTAGGTTTTTCCTCTTCTTTTGGGACTAAGTATTTTAGATCTGCATGATTAGAAAAAAAAAAAAAATTACTTTCACACGAAGCAAATATGAATGGAATTTTTCTAATGCAAAAAAATATCTAAAAGTTCCTTTTAAATTGTTGAATAGTTGCACTATGCAATATCAAGTGTTCTTGAGGTGTAATAAATTGCATGGGAGACTATCCCAACTCTTTGCCGGAGAATAACACCAATTGCATGGTAACTTGCATCACACATTATTTTAAGCTCTAATCTTGTCGTTGAATTGCTAGTGTTGAGATCAACATCTCCGTTAAAATTTCAAATGCTTCTTTTCATGCTTCGTCAAATTCAAGCACCATGTCTTTTTGCAACAATCTACACAAGGGTTGAGTGATTTTGGAAAAGTTTTTGATAGAACGCCAATATAATTATTCATGCCTAAGAAAAGATTGAATTGCTCATGCACTTGCAGGGTAAGGTAGAGACTTAATCATGTCTAATCTTAGCTTTATCTTCTTCAATTCCCTTAGAAGATATTACTTGTCCGAGAATAGTGCCTTGATAGCCATAAAATGACAATTTTCATAATAGAAAAAAGATTTATTTCTACGCATCTTTCAAGAACTCTTATGAGGTTAGCCAAATATGTATCAAAAGAATCACCATAGATTGTAAAGTTATGCACAAATCTCTCATTTGCAAAAGAATAATACAAAACAAGGGAATACAAAATAAAGTATAATCTTGTAAACTTAATAGAAGTGTTACAATATCTAGAAGGTTCTCGATTTGAGAACTTTGAATTTGTTTATTCTTCTCCTTGGGATTTGATTTCGAGGGCTTTGTAGTTTGATTTTAAGCTTGATTTGGTAGGATTGGAAGTTTAAGAGAAAATTGAATTCTTCCTTCTAGCTCTCTCCAGTATATGATTTTCTGACCCTTTCCTCTTATGCTTTGTCGTCTATTTATAGGCGATTTGATTGGTCGAGACCCTTGAACATGGCATCATTTGATTGACCATGTTACATTTTTTGGTTTTATCTGGTTGAACCTTGTCATACTTGATACGTGTCAGCACCTCATGGGTCGAGATATTGAATTTGTCAAAGCTTGGTTGGAGTATTTCAATTTAGCATTTATTTATTTAAATAAATTATGAAAATTTAATTTGATAAAATTTTCATACTTACAAATTGCCCCATCACAGGGCAAAGTCCAAAAAATTATCCTCAGTGAACAAGTTCCAAATCGTTTTACGCCATCTATTTTTGGGCTGATGTCATGAATCATCTTTTTGTCAAGCTGCATTCCTATATGGATCGGCCTAAGGAAACATCATGGCCTAACCTGACTTTTTGAGCCTCTCGTTTCCCTTCTTTTTATTTATTTTTATTTTTTTAACAATCTACATATGCATGGGAATGCATGGATTTTCCTCTTTATTTGTTTTTGAAACTCTAGATCAAGATAAAGATAAACCAAAAAATATTTGAGTTGAACTTGAATAGAGATATCTCAGTATTTGGATTGGACTTACAATTTATCTGATTGTGATAGATCAAATACTCCTAATATAATTCTTGTTCTCTTCCAATACGATTTTTGTCTCCTTTCATAATCCTAATACAACTGGTTCTTTTGCCTTTGTTCGGCTATATATGTAAACTTGAATGATGTTTTTCACCACTTTGTCCGTATTAGAGAAGAGATGCCAATTATTGGTTTTGAAGAGATTGGGTAACATGACACATACCATTGTATTTTTTACTCTTTCTTGGTTCTTTTCGTCCCCCCTGATTCTTCTAAATTTGATTTTTGCGATTGCCACTATCAATTGAATTTTTGTATTGATTAGTCATTTTTCTCCCCTTCTTTTCTTTGATGACAAAATATCTCCGCGACTTCACTATTGCTGATCTGAAATAGGTTTGCCTAGTTTGTGGTAATTTACCTTGTGAATTCACCTTCTTTTCCTTTGTTTCTTCCCTTTTTTCATAGGCTTCCATCTTTATTTATTTTTTTTGTTTCCTGCCATCATTCATGCGTCATCCTTTTTGGTTCAATTACAGTAAATGATGATGGTGTGCATGACTTCCACCTTTTCAAAATGATAGTGTGCATGCTAGTTGGTTTTCTTTTTCTTGTGTGACTCTAGCATGTATGTACTGCATTCTTTTGTTTGTTTCTATTTTTTTTTTTGAATTTAGGTTGGTAAGGACTCTTCGGTTAAGTGCTTGCTGCATCTGTTACTAATATGGTTGCAGAATAGTTGATGGTGTCTACACCATACCTCTTTTATTCATCTTTTGTAGTAATTTCTTATCTTATGATATTTCCCCTTCTTTCCAAAGGCTCTGCAGCAAGATGTTGCATGGGTAAATATTTGAATTGTAGCCGCTCATCATCATCGTAGGTAAAATTTATTTGCATCTATTATTTTCCTTCTACTGCAGTATCCATGGAGCAGAGTGCTATAAGTGATTGTATCTGGAGATATTCCAGTAGTTGTCATTAGACCCATGAACATCCTTGCATCATCAAGCATCCCATTTTTGCACAGGCCATCTATCATAATRTTGAATGAGTAATTATTTAGTTGTACTCCCTCATCCACCATATCTTTAAGAGCTGATTAGGCCTCAAAGAGCTTCCTATTTCTCACCAAACCATACAACCAAATGTTATAGCTATACACATTTGAGAAAACACAATTTCTTTTCATCGCTTCAATCAGTTTCCTTGCTTTCTCCAAACACCAAGGAGGGAGCTACGTCATCTTCTAACTTGAGCAACCATGGAGGTCAAGGACTTTGAGAAGCCAAATCCACACATCTTTGCTTCAGATAGTGGTAGGGGATTCAAACCAAGCCGTTGTCCTTGGACATTCATCTAGTGGCATTGACATATATTACTGCAGATCAATCTTTCCTTGAGGCATATTTCCACGTTGCTAGGTGATCTTCATTGCCCAGCAAGGAAGTAATTGTCTCGTCTTCAGTCACATCAACTCAAAAAATATAGTTGTTGTTATCTTCAACTCATGATGCAAATATGCGCCAAAAAAACATTCATCTTTCTTTTGCAGATTGCAACCTTGACAAGACTTCTTGGAATGCCCCAATCACTAGCTTTGGCGACACCACGTATACATAGAATTATTGGGAATTTCTCGAGGATATTTCCATAAAATATAAGGATATTCTCCGCGACTCAAAAATATATAATGCTAGTATGCATCTTTGTTCACATATGATCATGCTGCAAATGTTATGCGTGCTTTTTGTGAGTTTTGGTGCCCTTCGATGAATACATTGCACACTTTAATTGATGACTATCCATCTCAATTTGGAATCAATCTACTCTTAGTGGTCTTGCTATCTATGGTTCCTTCTACGATGAGATGGTTCGTTTTGCTAAGAAACTTTATGAATTGGACGATGAAGGGAACAACTTGCTTCAAAAAAGTTGTAAGTTCCCTTTCTTCGCTCTCGAATACTTGCTGATGGTGATCTGCATGGAGAATCCTTCGAGGATTGGATTCAATTTTGGTTCAAACGTCCAACTAGATATTTATCACCTTCTTCGAGATAATATAAAAGAAGAACTACAACAAAACTGAGGATTTTGCACAATTCAACAGTATTATGGACAATACTTGTTTGACGAATGTGGATGAAGAAAGCGAACCGTTTGATATTCTTAATGTTCCAAAGTCCTTAAGGGGAGAAATATATTTGGCTGCATTTTTATCTCGCTGGATTTGCAAATTTGTTCTTGCTAGAAGAGAAATCAACTGCATTCATCCTGGTGACTTCAAAGTGGTAAGTCTCATGACTTTTGGACGAAAATTCTCAATTGCTATACTAGATTTATTGAGTATCTGCAATGGTTCGAGCAAAATCTCACAATCTCCAATTTTGAAAGAGTGTCGAGCATCATTTCCAATTCATTATGTGTACGCATAGATTGCTGAGTACTTTGAAACCCACTATGAAAGCAATAATTGCCCTTCAGCTGCACAAATGGTTAAGTTTCATGGCCAAAAGATGAGCAAATATTACACTTCTTTTGAGGCACGAGACATCTTCAAACATATGGACCCTTCTTCTAGAAGTTGCAACTGTATGGCTGGTGATGTCACTTTTTTGCGAGGTTTGTCAAGTAGAATACCATAGTAAAGATAATCGATGATTGGTTGGCACCACTCTTCCTTCCCAATATCACAGGCAGAAATAACATTGCGTGGTCTGCATTTTCTCATTCATCATCTTTATTTTCTTCATCTTCATTCTCTAGTAAAGTGGCACAACCCAATTTTGACAAATTGATATTTGATTATGTGGATTAGGCAAGGAAATTTTAGAAGCTAGTTTTGCTAATGCATCCACTTGCCTATTTTCATTCCTTGACACATGCTTTATAGTTACATCACCGAGCCACAACATCATTTGTCTTGTGTATTTGCAATAAGGAAGAAGTTCGGATTTCTTCACCTCGTAAACATTGAGGACTTGATTAATTTTCAACTTTGGATCTCCATAAACTTAAGCTAAAATAGTTGCAATTCCACAGCTACTTCTAACCCAAGAATGAGAGATTGATATTCGCAACATCGTTTGAACATCATGAGTTTTAGAGAGAATGAATAAGTTAAGAGATTACATTCAGGGGTAACAAAGGTATTCCAGACTTGATGCTATTTTGATGTGTGGCTCCATCAAAATACATCTTCCAGGGAGGTAATATTTCAACCTTAAGAACCTCTTCATTTGGCAAGTCGTCAATCAACTCCCATTTAGTAGGTATAGGATGATTAGCCAAGAAGTCCCCTAACACTTGCCTTTTCACGACTTTCTGAGGAATATAAGTAATCTTAAATTATTGTAATTGTAAGTACCATCTGCTAACCGATCAAAAAATACAAGCTTAGTCATGACATACTTTATCAGATTCATTGTTGAGATATGACGCACTGCATGACCTTGGAAATATTGTTTTAACTTCTAGATTGCGAAATGAGAGCCAAACACAACTTTTCTATTAGTAAATATTTCAACTCTTTTGGATTCATTGTTCTACTCAAATAATAGACAGCGTTTTCCTTACCCTTGACATTTTTTTGAGAAAGCAAAGCTCCAATAGGACATTCTAGCACAAAGATGTAAAAAATCAAAGGCTTTCCTTGTATTGGTTCAGCTAAAAGAGGTTTCATTAGCTAAGCCTTTATAAAATGTATCAATAGTTTTCTATTCTGTCAATTTCATTTGTTACTCGACCAACCATTARGAGAAGCAAATACGACCGCCGGATCCCACGAGTGAATCGAAAGTTGGAAGACCCACCCATCGAGTAGGGACGAAAGTCGGCCCCAAATTGATGGGTTAATGCGAGTTTATCCATGCGGTGGTCCCCCTCGGACCGCCGGGATCCCACGGGCTGTTTTTTCTTTTGCAGCACCTTGACATGACAAGCTTTCCCCAGCCCTTTCTCATCAATGGACTCCGTACTCCGCAGGCGGGACACTTAACTTGTTAGCTAAGTGAATTAGACAAAAAGAAAAGTAGCTTTGAAGTTTTCATTCTGTACATGCTAGATCACAAACTCGATGGGGCTTTTTTTCATCCTTCCCTCACAGGCGATTCGAACCTTTTAGCATTATAACTTTTTTTAGTAGGCCGTCAAATCCTAGGGCTTAGCCCCGGACAAGTGGCGGACTAGGACTACTGGGGTATCTAATCCTATTCGCTGGAGCCAAGAGCACTTTCATTCCTATAGAAATCATACTTTTAGCATTGCTACAGGTTTCATCCCACTTAAAGRCACTTCCTTCTGCATCAATCAAATAAACGGTTGACATCTACTAGCAAGATTTGAGATGAATCGCTGCAAATATGACAGTTTACCTTGTGGGCTTCGTACATCATGCACCCCACTTGGCTTTGGCATGTTTCGTATTGTATCTAACTTGGCTTGGCCAATTTCAGTACCTCGCTGGTGGACAATAATGCCCATAAAGTTTCCACAAGTGACTCCAAAAGTGCATTTCAAARGATTCATCTTCAACTGATAGAGGCATAGATGTTAATAACTTTCCTCAATTCTTCTAATTGATCATTCCCCTTTCATGACTTTACAACCAAGTCATCGACATAGCATTCAACATACTTGTGGAAAATGTCATCGAAGATTCTCTGCATTGCTCGTTGGTATGTCACCCCCGTTTTTTTTCAAATCAAATGACATCAATTTGTAGCAATATATACCCTTAGGAGTGTGAAAAGTAGTCATCTCTTCATCCTTTCATGCCACGTGTATTGGATTGTAGTCAGATGATCCATCTATAAAGGATAATGTCTCATGTCCAGTAGTGGCATCAACCATGAGTTTAGTAATAAGAAGGGAAAAATCATCCTTCGGGCATGTGTTGTTCAAGTCTTAAAGTCATCACATACTCAAATTTGAYCTTTCTTTTTTCTTTACAGGCACGATCCTAGTAATCTATGTGGGATACTTAACCYCCCAAATGAATCTAGCCTCAATAAGTTTGTTGACTTCTGTTTCGATTGAAGGGACCAATTCAGGACGAAACGCCTTTGTCTTTGTTTAATGGTCTAGTTCCCTGTCTAATAGCCAAGTGATAGACTGTGATTTTTGGTCTAAAATTGACATTTCTTTATATATCCAAGCAAAAAAATCTCTAAATTTCTGCARAAGATGAATATATGCCTCATTTTCTTTTGGAAATAAGTGCACACTTAAGTAGATTGGGTGTCAATCTTCTTCATTGCCCAGATTAACTTCTTTTAATTCGTCCAGTAATTTTTATACCTTTCTTAAGTTTAGGAGTTGCTTCTCCAGCATCGTATGCATCTAAACTTTCTTAATCAACAATGCTGATATGATACATTGAGACAACCTCATCAATTTCAGCTGGAGGAGTAAGCCAAGGAGTGTTACTCTATGAGACAGTGACATGATAAGATGAGCATATGCTTTCTTCATCATCTTTTCTCGACCTTGTATGAACTACATTTTGGATCTTGGCCTTTAGAACATTGTTGTAATCCAGAAGAAGTGTAGTTTTTCTCCTCGTCCTAGATTATTTTGCTCCAGCACGGTGTGAAGATTTCTCAATCTTTTGTATGGGCTTGGAATTTTCAGCTACTCCAAGTCTTTTGAAAGCAGAATTTTTGGTTGATCTTTTTCCTTGAGGTCCCAACCGTTTAATAACTGGTACATGAGAATTTGCGCAGTCGATAAAAAATGGATTTGTGACCCACCATTGAGTGCTTATTTTCTACAGAGCTTATAACAATTGCTTGCTCGCTTTATTGCTATATGTACGGGAGCAAGTTGCTTAGGCTCAATACCGACATGCAAACTTTCACAGCTACCCATTTCTCTTTCACATCTTCTATGTTTCATTCAAGCCACAATCCTATGATTCAACAATTTGAGGGATGATTTTTCTAGGACACTTTTGACTTTGTGAATCATACCCAACTTTAGTAAAAAGTTTGTAAGCGTTAGGATCAAATCACTCCTTAGTCCTTTGGAAAGTAACAAACTATATTCCAACTGTAACTTACCTTAGTTCGTGCAGAACCCTTGAGAATAGATTTTGAGGGCTTTATCGCTTCAATTCTGTCAAAGGAATAGTGAATTATTTTACAAATTTGACTTTAGTGAAAGGGGATTGACCTTCTTTCCTCATTGACCTTGGGATGTAACGAAGAACAATAGATGCTGGAACAAGTTCCGTATTTGCCTTACCACTTTATACATTGCCCAAGAGTTTCTCAAGACATTGAAGTTCTTTCCTTGGAAGTTGCTGAGGCTTAGAATTACAATACTTCTTCCATGAGCTTCCTTTCTTGGCACTGTTTGATCAAATGTTAAACTTCCCCCTGAATTTTGCATTTGCATTTTATGCTTTAGTCTTTGTGARGGGCTTATCATCAACAATCTAACTTCTTTACAACAATATTATCAAGGTACTTGAAACATTGGTGAAATGTTGAAGGTATGACTACATTGTCATGAAGCCAAGGCCTCCCCAACAGCATATTGTAAGAAGTTTTAGAATCAATCACATGGATTAGGACAATTGATAAATTTCGTCAATTAGCAAATCTAGCCTAAGGTGCTAAGCACTTTTTGACCTCCTTGATTTAAAACCATCGATCATGAGGCGACTCTGCAAGAGTTCATCTGCAGAGATAACAAGTTTTTTTAGGACTCACAAAGGGAGGATTGTAACTACAAAACCTTTATCCAGCAGTATTTTGTTTATTTTCCTTTCTTGCGCATAGCCAAATACTAAGTGAGGTTGGTTATGAGGCTTTGATCCCAGTGGCATGTCATCATGATTAAACATTATTGCCACCATACATATGACTGCATTTGAAGTACACCCCTCAAATTGCACAGGATTATTCTCTTGGAATGAATCATTTGGAGACGACTGGTAGGGATCATTTACCTTTGCTTCACCTGTGGAAAATAAGAAACAATTTCGTTGTCATCAAATAATAGTTTTTGAAAGAACTCTCCCATTGTAATAGAACATCGATACTTTGTGTTGTATGAAGCCTTTGAATTGTTGGCGACTTTCTTAGGAACAATTTTAATTGGCTTAGGTACATTCCTTCTTATTATCCTGCTTTTTTCAACCAGTTTCTTATTTGTAGATTTCTTTTCATGATACCTTTGATGTTTCACAATTGTTTAGCCTTGAAAATCAGAATAATTAGTTTTGCCACATTTATGAAGAGACTCAATATTCTTGAATGGCTTTGCAACTGCATCTTCCATTGGGTTAACTGATTTATGACTAAATTTATGCAAGGACTTTATCTTGAACTCTATCACATCGAATTGCCCAAGTTTAATCTCAACAAAGTGTTTAGGTTATCGCAAAATATGCATATCTCTGACACTAAAATATCTAGAGGAGAGAACATATGGAGTAATGCTTGTTTGTTTAGCAGTCACTTTATCCTCCTCTAGCAAGATGCCACCCTTGCGAGCCAATTCCATGAATTTATCCCTTAAAGATGAAGCATTTCTCAATTGAGTGGCCAAGAATATGATTATATTTGCAATAATTTGGATCTCCTATTTGTCTTGCTTCTTCTRGCCGCTTTATTTCAGTTAATCTAATCATCCCGGCTTTAACATGTCATCAAACATTTTTGAAATGTATGAGTCAAGAAATGGGTATTCTTTATTTTGCATATCTTTCAGAGTTATTCTTTTCCTTCCAACATCTGGAGTAGCATCTACCCTCTCGGTAAACTTTCTGTTTACTTTGGTAGATATCCTGACAGACATCGTTGTTGTTTCCATGGATTGTTTAGCTTCAGATTTGGAAGATGGCTTGTTTATTTCCTTGAAATCCAGTTTTTCCTTCTTTCGTGGCTCAGCTACAAGAATCCCCTGATCTCCATATGTTGTAAAGCTCAATTCTTTATCATGTGCTCCTGTAGCCAACTCTTCACATTCTTGGTTGGATCCCTTTCAATATGTATTAATTGGAGACCCTAATGCATGCCTTGGAGCCAATCCCTGCAATCTAAGCACAAACTTCTCCATGAATTGATGTAATTAATAATGGGCCCATCCTTCTATTGCTTGCTATTCCTAATTCCAACATGCTTACAATCCGAAAGGTGGTGTAAAAATTATTAAGGAACTCATTCTCCAGCTTATCCCAACTATCAATGGATCCAACTGTGAGGTCTCTGTACTAGTCGAACGCGTTCCTTTGAGAGATTGAACGAACTGCTTGACAAGGTGATCGCCATCCATACTAGCATCGTTGCAAGTCTTAACAAAATGTGCAATGCGCTGCTTAATATTTCCCTTCCCATCAAATTTCTAAAATTTTGGAGGTTGATAACCTACATGCATCTTCAAGTTATCGATCCTTTTGGTATAAGGCTTAGAATATGCAAAATAATATTTCGTACTCCCTTCGTACTTATCCTTTATCGTGCCCATGATGAAGTTCATTAACTGGTTGTCCAGGATCAACACATCTGATTAGACTTGAATGGTTGGTGTTTCCTTTGAGGCTCTCATTTACTATTACAGATATGAAAATTTTATTGAGTTAAATTTCCATAGCTCATCTGAATAATTGAAAAGTTAATTGTAAATGCTTCCATTAAAATTGAAAAATATTTGACATCTTAACTAATGAAAGATTGACATGTGTCAAGGACGACAATGTGCAGCCAATGAAAATCGAGGATGCAGCTAGGCAGATCAAGTAATGTCACCTTACTCTTAGATGGGACTCCAACCAATCAAATCAATTCACTTTTCCTATAAGTAGAGGCCAAAACATAAAAGGAAGAGGTACTGAAATTCATATTGAGAGAAGCTTAGAAGAAAGAGCACCAAATTTCTCTTTAAAACTTGAGATCAAGCTGCGAAGCTTTTGAAATATTCTAAAGAGAAGAATCAACAGATTGAGTTCTTGACTTGAGAATATTTTAGAGATTGTAACACTTTCTTATCAAATTTATAAGATTATTTTTTTGTTACGCATTTCTCTTAGTTTTCTATTATTATTTTGTAGACAAGATATTCTTGTAAACAAATTTTGGCAGATCCAGTGAGACTACCTCTATCGTTCATCTCTTCTCTTGAAATAAAATCAAGTCAAATTCATCAATGGCCCCCAAGAAGAACATCTCGAAGGCTACCCCTTCCAACTTTGCAGCAATTAGTGTTGCTGCCAACTCAACCCTGTCGACTACATATGCAAGACCTATGTGGATTAGGTAGTTATATGCTGCGGGAAAAGAAGTTCAGGAGTACTTCTCAGATGATGAGATCTTCGAAATACTCCAACCCCATGTTCAAGGATGTTTCTTCTCAAGAAGGAAAAATGGGAGTCGACTCTGCTATAAGAACAATTATGTATTTATTGAATGCAGGAACCAAACCCCAGAAATCTAAACATGTCGATGGCAGATCTACTTCAAATTTGGCGCCAGCTACTCCTCAAGAGGATCCAAGGCTCGGTGTGATGGCTCATGAAGATCCAACCACAAATTTATTCGCTATGCCTGTTATGATGGTGAATATCTCAACTGTGGAAGAACAAATCTCAAATCTGATGAAATTGGTGAAAAGTCTTGAATAGCACACTCAATACTTCGAGATGATATTTATGACTATGCTAATATGTCTGGAGGATTTTCATGTTCACCCCAAATAAGATATGACCCTTATGAGTATGACAATCCGAATGGGGGATTTCTAGGTCCATTACAATGAGAGTACAATTCTTATGCAGATCCCTATAACCCAAGATGGAGAGATTATTATGATTTCAATTATGGAGCACAATAACAATTTTTCAAACTTCAATCAACTCTAACGAAATAAAAGATAAGCATCCAACTAAAAGATAAACATCCGGACATCAAACTTCTGCCAAATATAATTGACTAAAAGATAAGGATCCCATAAATTCACTTTACGAAAGTAACTTCTATGAAGCTTACTAAAAGTAAAAAATATACAACATAACACAACAAGCAACTTTATAAAAGTTACTTTATGAAAGTAACTTTCGTAAAGCTATTTTTAGAAAAGTAAAGACTATAAACCATAACACAACAAACGACTTTAATAAAGTAGTTTTAATCAACATCATGATAGTGATAATAATCTTTTGAGAAAGTTTCATCTCAATACAGGTCATATCCATTCCATTTAATTATGTGGTCATCTATAGGAGGACTTTCTGTCATACCGGAACCATGTGGCTCTTCTTGAGTATCATGTTGAGGACCAAGATATGTTATCTTCGGAGTAACTCTATCCTCTGRAGGTATATATGAGGTAAATTTCCATTCACAATAGAAACATGTTGGTCAAGCTGTTGTAGTCCTTGATGATCATTTTCGATTTGTTGATAAAATCTGTAAACTCCTTTGATTTCAGACTGAGGTCTTGCTCTATAGCCATAAGTAGGTGATAATTTCTCTTGATGAAGTTCATATGGCCTTTTCACAATTAGATACAAAAAAGGTTGATTTGCTTCTGTATATTTACCTAGCCATTCTTCACTAGTTTCATACCACAACAGATAGTGCAAATATAATTGTCAGAATATTTTGGCTTTGCTAAGAAGGTTTAAGATCACGAATATTAAGTTTAACAGTATGATAAAAGAAAGTGGAAACACACCATAGGTACTAATATCCATTTTTAGTTAAACCTGCTAAGACATTAATAACATTTTTCCATGGATATTCAAAATCAAAGATAAGGTCAACAAAGGCTTCCGGTCTTTCTTTAATGTATGCATGCTGATGTAAAACAGATGTTCTTCTGCATGCTTTATCAATTTAGGAATAAAAGGCATATCGGGGACTCCTAGTGGGAAGGATAAGTTAATTTGGTCAAGGTAACAAATCAAAGGGATAGGTTGAGAACATTCCTTTGTAAGCAACACAAGAGGACTTATCATGCTTTTACATGATAGAACATTTTTTGGTCTAGATAAAAGATCAGCTAAAATATTATTTTTTTGTTTCACATGCTGAACTTTGAATTGATATCTAGAGAACCAACCTTTCCATCTTAACAGCTAACCATATGGAATCATCTTGTTTTTAAAGTCAAGAATTTTAAAGAAGGATGAGTTATCCATGAAAATATGAAATTCATGTCCTATCAAATGAAATTTAAACCTTTTTACGCCGTACTTGACCACCAAGGTTTGTTTGATTGTTGTGCGGTAGTATTTCTCAGGCTATTTGAATTGACCACTTGCATGTCCACAATAGTGCTGCTTCCCATCAATTTCTTCAAGTAACAAAGTTCCTTAGTATTTATCACTAACATCCGGCTGTAAGATGCTGAGACCTGTGGTTCGAATTTTGAGAGGTATCAGTGCTTGCATAATTCTTTGAGTTTGCGAACTGCATTGAGTGATGGAAGGATATCTCAACATTTTGAGATTCCTAAAGAAGAAACACCCAGATCTACATTTTCACAATTCATGATTCATTCCTATAGATCATAAGGATGCTAAGTTTCAAAGAAAAGTTCCTGTCAGCTCATTTTTTCCATCTCAAAAGATGTCATACTCTAGCCATGTCAATAGACACTTTTCCTAGGACGTTGATAAAATTGTGTATGAACCAGATTGTTCATGTGATGAGTATGAGTCTGATGAAGATTCTTCCAACAAATCCAAAACAAAAAAGAAGAAAAAGGCGTGTAAGCTCAGGACAGATTATCCTAATGATTTAGAAGATGATGAGCTTCTACAACCATAGAATATTATTAGATCTCCCATAAAGAGGCGAAATATTTATGAAGCTTTGTCGAAAAGAACCGATCCATCTTCATAAGAGATCTTCAACGGTTCAAAGCCTCCAATTTTGTTCAGATCAAACACATGCAAGTCTCTTTATGTTAAGGAAGTTCCTCAGGTACAACCTATACCTTGTATGATTTTTTCATCCTCCGAGTTTCCTCCATTGTCCAAAAAAAGAGATGAATAAAGGCAAGTTAGGAACACTCTTTTGGTGATTGAGAAAGGAATAGATCATTGTCGAAGAAGCATCTCAAATCAAGAATCCGATGAAGTTCTGAATTGGCAAACATAAAATTCTCTTGCTCAAAATCAAGCACTACACAGAATAGACTCTAAGATTGATAGAGTTTTT
Organism: Rhazya stricta; assembly: GCA_001752375.1. NCBI lineage: Eukaryota > Viridiplantae > Streptophyta > Magnoliopsida > Gentianales > Apocynaceae > Rhazya > Rhazya stricta. The sequence goes on from MEJB01000044.1 coordinate 1,857,856, forward strand.
TTTGATGTAGAGACCATCACGAAAAAGGTTGATCCACTAGAAAAAGTTTATATCTCCATGACTGACTGATTCAACAAACTTGATAGAGATCTGAATGATATGATCAGAATAGGAATATTTGGTCCTATCTTTGACAGAAAATAACAAGAAATAAGGAAGTTGAAAGCTGAAATTCAAGATGCAGATTGACATAGACAATTGCAAGGTCTATCATCTCATCTTCCTCAATCCTCATTACCTGTTACAGAACAAAGGTTAGAACATCTTATATATTTCCATCTGTACGTCCTTCTACTCATTTTCCACCTGTGTTCCCAAATTTATCAATTTCTCCGCAAGGTTATTATAATCTTGTTCTTTCACAACTCCCAGGATTGCTACTAACCTTTTTGTTGAGTGTAGTGAACAAATGAGCAAAGAAAAAGAAGAACATAAATAAGCAAGAAGACTGGCCAAGGAAAATGGAAAAACAGGAAGAAGAAGATCTATTTAAGAGAGAAGATTTTCAACCGCTTGCTATTGATACACCTAATCCTGTTTCTCTTATTCGTTGTCATGATGAACAAATAACTCTTGCTTCTAACGATTCTCTTGATATAGAAATAATAAAAAGAATCATCTTCTGATAATGGTTGTAATATCCTCAAAAGTGATGATTCAGAAACAATGGATATCATTGCTGCCTGATGGCTAATCCACAATCTTCCTATGTAGAGGAAAAATTTGATGATGAAGAAGAAACTTCCTAGACACAATCTACTCAACCACCGCTTGAGCCTCTAAAGAAAGAATCTTCTTCAGCAAAGTTCATGGTTCACCACTGATGATGTTTCAGTTGGGGAAAAAAAAAAAAAGAGAAAGACTGCAAGAATTCATAGCTCGGATCAATTCCAACCTACAGAAGGGAGAATCTCTTCCTACTATCCGTGCTGAACTTTATGCAAAATTAACTAGTTGTATGAGTGATTGGTTTTGTAATCTAGGACCATATCAACAAAATAAATTGTTTGGATTATCTCTTGATGATACATTAACTTTATTATATCCCATCCCCGAATGGAAAAGAGGGGTGGATATGGTATGGTATCATATGGAGTTGCATCCCTTTATTAATTGCTTGGCATTTTCCATGACTGACCACTTGTCTTTGTTGATGCATTATGCCTTTGTCTTATCTCTTTCACTTGGGTTTATCTCTATTTTATGGCCTGGCCCCACATGCCATTGTTGCTGGACCAACTTCTTTCTTTTCCAGATATTTCGGGCTGGCCCGATCATTGTTACAATTGATAAATAGGGCCTAAACCAATTTCAATATACCGAGCTTGTCTACACCTTTGATAGGAATTTTTAGGTGATCCAACACTGCATGCTAGAGAATTAAGACATGACTTTTTCATAATGAACTTTTGTTCTTGGAAAGTAATTGATTTAAATAGACATTTCAAACGCATGTCTACAATCTTTTATATTCTTGGTGGTACTAATGATTTGAAACAAATTTATGTTACTTCTTTACCCTAAGAATGACATGCTAACATTGAAAACTAACCCTTGAATCAGGAAAAGGATTAAGTCATTTGGAGTGGAAGAGTTGTACTAGGTTACTTTGTCAACTCGAGAAAGACTATGTGTAATACCCGAAATTTTTCCTTTATAAATTTTTGTTTGATAATGTGATTTGTCTGCCAACTAGGGCTGAAAATTTTCTATGTGATTATTATTTTGAATTGCACGTTTAATAAATACGAAAATATTTTGTTTGTCGAATTAGAGTCATTGGTCAGTTAAGGGCTAGACTTGTGGGCCTATTCATTTCTTAGTCAGATGTTCGACTTTTATCGAAAGAAAGCCCATTGAATTTAATTTAAGGATTTTGGTTAGTTACGGATGAGAAGGCCCGAAAGGTTTGGGTTATGGCCCAAAATATAAAATTTAAAAAAAAGAGAAAATATAAAAAAGAAAAGGAAAAGAAAAACCTAAAACCCTTTTCTTCTTCTTCTCCCCCGATACTATTGCCGCCGCTGCCCCATTCCCAAAAAACCTACTGCCGCCCTGCACTGCCGCTGCCACCCTCTTTGCTATACATACCGTCTCTTTCTCCTTTTGCCGACGTAGCTTCACCGTTGGAATTCCAGAGCTGTCACACAGATCTGGATCTTCCCTCGCGGCTTGGTTTGGACATTGGACCTGGGCGTCTTCTGCAACCTGCGTAAGGGTCTGCCGCCCAAAATCGAAACTTGCTAGTCCTGTTGCTGCTTGACAAGAGCTCCTCGATGTCGTCTGTGTGTGTCACTCAGCTGGCTCGTGAACATTTGGCCAGAAGGATCCATGCATCCGGCCGGAGATCGTCTAGATCTGGACCACATAATGCCTCTTAGATCTGCCGTCGATTCTCTCTGCCTATCACRCTGCTGTTGCCCACTATCCGAACTCGTTGGAGCTACGAATCACTACTGCACATTTGCCATCTTTTTCTTTTTCTTCTTCTCTGCTCCATCGGAGTTGCCATAACCGCGCCAAGGTTTGATCTGTGCATCAAAATCGTGACTGCTCGGGGAAGCCTTGTTGGGCACCGCTCGCTGCTCGCTGTCACCTCTGCTCTCTGTCTTTGTTGCTGGTGTTGCCGAATGTTGCCACTGCAAATCCACAGTCTAAAGCTGAGATCACGACTCGCGATAGACTAGAATTTTGCCCCGTTGCTGTGTGGTCATTCAGCAGAGGCAGCCAGCGCCCAGTAAGTGCCCAACGCCCAGTGCCCAGCAAGTGCCTAGGGCCGAGGCGCCCAGCTCCTAGCCACCCGGCCACCCGGATGCCCGGACGCCAAGATGCACAGATGCCCAGTATATGTCAATTGGTGGGAGAACATATATTAGAGTTAATACTCGAACTAAGGAGTTTAAATTGTACCTTTAAAAAAACCATAATAATTGGTAATGTGGGAATTAAGTATGGATTAATAAGTGGCAAATGATATTTTTGGAATAAACACCGAATATCTAAGTTGGGGCAATCGTACTAAATGGACTTTCCTTCTATAATCACAATTAGGTCGTTTCGAGTACCTAACGTTGAGAACAGTCGAGGGATATCACTTAGCAATTCCGATAAGAACCCTTTAATGTAAAGACTCTCATTAAGTAAATTCTCACATTTCACTAACGCATATGAATTGATGTATCTAAATCCCTTTAGATATATTAATATGCTGTATATGGGATTCTATGCAAGTAAACTCCCGTACCCGCCTATCTCTTTTGTTGTGTGTTATGTGGTGGCGGTATAGGATTATGTTATAAAATGTGTTGATTGTGTGGAATGTTTTTACGTGTTTCATATCTTGTACTGTTATTATGTCGAATGGTATGTTAAATACAATTGTATGCATTTCATTTGATGGGCATGTAGTTAGTGTTCTACGTCATTCCTGGCATGAGCCATTCATACATTTAGAAAGTGAATAGTTTAGTAAAGGAATTTTGAAAGGGAATAAATTCTATAAATGTAACATGTTCAGGAAAATGTTAAGATTTTCGAAAAGGAGTGTAAACCTTGCTATGAAAGATGTGAGTGGGAAATGGGGCGTGGGGGGCCGGCGCACCCGACCCGACCCTCTTGGAGGGTAGGGAAATGTAATTTTCACCTCTTTGGAGGTGAAAAGAGGAAAGGAAAAGTAATGTAATGTTAATTGCTCGGGCAGTTCTACTAGTAGAAATGTAATCGGATTCCAAAAAATAATGACCTACTGCAGAGCTTAATGGCTAAGCGTTACACTCAGTGAGCTCACGAATGTAATGAAATGAAATGTTTTGCAAGTTATACATTTTGAAAGGAAAGATTTTGTCAAAAGGTTACGGAATGAAAATGTTTAGAAAGTTTTCATTGAAAATGTGAAATTTTATAATTCATGACATGCAGGGTATATCTATGCATTCATGCATGAGATTTGCTTACCGGGCTTTATAACTCATTCCATTTCTCTCATTTTCCATTTTAGGTGATGTGTAGCCAGATGGTGCGAGGAGGTCGCTTGTGGGCAAACCATGATATCCTGAAGCATATTTTAAATAAATTTGACGGATTAAGATAGTTGTTGACTAGAATGGTTTTTGCTTATCATTAAGTTATTTCTTATTTGGTTTAGCTACCTGTGTTTTAAATTCTTTTGGGTTTCCACAAATTTCGGTTTGAATAAATGTTGGGTTGGTAAAAGGTTTGTTAGAACATATTATTTATTGTTTGAATATTGTTGAGTTTAAATGGGTAGTTATTGAAGTTACAGAGGAAAATGTTGGATTTTTATAAATTTTTGACAAGGGTTAAGATTTCTTTTATTTACTGCATTAGTTGATTGTTTTACGAGTAAGGTAATGTAATATTCTTGGCCTAGGACAGTTCCGAATCTGGGGTGTTACACTATGTCATCATTAACAAGTAATTGCTGATTTCTTTCATAATGAAAAACAAATTAAGAAGACTTGTTCGAAAGCATATGAAATCAAGACGGTTTGTTCAAAAGCATGTCATCTGTTGGGTTGAAATTCTCTTTGATTACATGTATGACCAGTTATTTCGAGCATATGTGAGTGTCCCCCTAAGGACCTTGAATGATGAACATGCATGAATCAACCTAAAAAGCCACTTATAAGTGAGATTTGAGCCGAAATGAGTTTTTTTATTTTTTTCCTATATGCTCACTTTTCTTTGATTGAATAGTTATTCTAGAACTGGCATCATTATTCATGTCAAGACCATATTAGCGAGATTTATACACCAAAATGATCAAGGCACTTCGGAGTACCTTTTTTGGCTTTCGACTAACCAACCTTGAAAATTACCCCTAGTAAACCGTTTTCAGCCTTACATCCTTTTCTTTGATTAAACCACAAATATTTAACCCTTGACCATTTTGTTTTTTTTTATTATAGACCATCTTTGAACCCAAATGTCAAAGAAATGCATGACTAGTTGTTTGGGAAGTGAATGCTTGGTGGAACACATAAGTGTTGTTGGCAACCCTAGTTGGAATTCTCTTATGAACAAAATGATGTGCTCAATAAAAGCAAAAGAAGAAAAAGAGAAATGGAAGTGAGAATCGAAAAACAAGAGCAAAAAGAGAAAAAGGTGATTGCAGGTAGTAGCAATGTTATAATTTGATGAAATGTTTTGATCTACTTTGTGATATGCGAAAATCAAGGAAAAAAGCTACGGAGTATTGATAAAAGAAGATCCATAAGAATTGAACATCATTTGATTAGTTGTGCACTCCCTTTGATGTTTTTAAACCCTTTCATGTCCTTCTCGATGTGATATATGTCCAAACCTATGGTAATTTCATTTTGTTTTTTGTCAATTTGAATGATATTAACCCTTATATACTTTTGAGTGATTAAGAGTACTTATTTTTGTGATATTGATTGAGAAGTGTGTGTTTTGACTTTGACGCAATTATTAAAGGGGCTAACATTTGCTTTGATTGAATGCTATGAATTGCATGTGATTGCTGTTAATTACCAACACTTAAGGAGAGATTGGTTGTTAGAGGGCCTGACAACTATAACCAGCTTACTTGCAACAATTATGTTATCTTTCCATCTGTGATGGATTGAATAGAATCAAAGTGGAATTAGGAACTTTAACCGGATCTTTCCATTATATTATTTTAACATCTAATTTGTTGTTTCATGCTATTCTTGTGATTTGTTCACTTTAGAATAATTGTTAGTTTAATAATTTTTCCGAACCATTTGTTCGTGTTTTAATTGAAAGAAGTTTGCTCACTTATTTCCTAAGGAAATGACCTTACTCTACACTAAACTATTTTATTCATTTGAGAGTAGGTTAATTATTTTTGGTAGTTTAACGACACACCACTTGACCGGATTATAAGTCAGCTAAAGGATACTTTTCCTATCTRTTTTAGGACATTTTAATTCGGAGTTATAGCTGTTTAATTTTGGACCTTAGGTAAGTCCCTCTGCCTTTTAAACCTCTCAAAACTGCACATTTTRTTTCAAGCATATTCTAGATATGTTTTTAATGAAATTCTTATGCACTTGAATGTGAATCTCTCTACTCTATGCAAAACCTCGGAATGCATGCAATTCTGTTACTCAAATGAAATGTTTTGAACATATTTGAACTATCAAGCTTTTGATAAGCGCTCGTGAAATCCTTTATAAGGAATTACTTTATGCTTTTCTAGGAATGGTTTTACTATGTTTTTGAAGTACAAGTGTGCATTGATTTGAAATAAAAGTATCGATTTTCCAAGTCATTTTGAATATTGCAAATGCTATTTGATTGATATTGAGACTTGGATTTGATTTCGACATTGTGATTGTGGACATTATAGACTTGTGATTTTGAACTTCGTGATTGAGGATTTGTGGTTGTGTTTGTGGATCCGTCTATGAAAGTCCTCTGTTGATTGTCTTGGGAGGCTAGCCAAGTGATGAAAGTGTTGTACTTGGCTGGATACTAGTACAAAGCACCTCTTGAATCAGGAGGTGTAAGCCCTAAAGTTAGGCAATCATGGCTAAATACTGCCTCARTATCGAATCAATAACATGCACAATTCGGATGATAAGACTTGTTTCGATTTCTTTAAACTCTTAACTGCTTGCGATTTCAATATTTCGATTGTCTATTTGCAAATTTCCTCGGTTATTTTTTGTGAGTCCCTTCGGATATACGACCAATTCCTTAGCACCCTAGCTACCATGTACACTTGCTTGTGTTTTTTATCATGAGCAGTTGAAAGTCATTCGTGCAAATTTGGGTGTAAGGCTGTAAATCCAACCCCACCAAATCAGATGGGTAGTACTTGGGGATTTTCTATCCCACTTTGTGATATGAAATATTTTGAAATTGAAAAGCTCTTTTGATGTGACCTCAATCAGTTTTTGAGCTTCAGCATGGTTTAAGCATTTGCGACTCTGATGTTGATGCATTTTGAGCATTAAATACTTCGACATATTTTTCCACAATTGTGATCATTCATTTTTTATGTACCATGCACACTTGAATGTTTTGAAATGCACATGGTACACACCTCGGGACTCACTGAGTCTAGCGCACTATTTTCTAATGTTTCTAGTGACAGGTATTGATTACTAGAGCTAGCAGAAAGTTTGAGCTTTGGAGGTTTTGCAGGAACATATCTTGTGAAGTTCGGTTTGCTGAGATAGTTCTAGTTTATATGTCTATTTATCTTTGGAGTATGCACCTTTCGATTTTTTTGCACTGTAATTTATTCAAAAGTGCAATATCTATTCTRAAGTTTTTAAGTTACATCCTTTATATTATGAGATTCTTAGATGCTTTGGCCATACAACCGTTCAATTGTTGAGAGATAGGCGGGACTCATTCCTTCCGAGTGGAACCTAGGGAAGGGTGGGTCGCCCCAAATAGYACATCTAAAATTTTATTAGAAACAAGAGAGTTAATAAGATCAATCCATTTAGAAAAGTGAGTGAGTGAGTGAAATTTTCCAAAATCAAGTCCCTAGTAATGACTTGACAAACATTTAGGGAATTATGAATATTTCACCAGCACTAAAAGTGTAAAGAAGTGGAAATCCACCCAGTAGGTTTTTAATCATCACCACCTCTCCACTAATCAAGATAACCAAAATCAGAAAAGGTCAAGTAGGACTTTAAGCTTGTAATGTAGGGCTAATGTGTAGGTAGGTCAAATGGAAGACAAGGAAAACAGCAAGAATAAAGGAGTTTTGCAATAATCAACAATAAAACCTTATAACTCCCTTTTCTACTTTCAAATTTCTTTACCACATCTTCCTTTCTTAATTATTTATCAACAACTATCAAAAGTCACAACTTCTTTTCTTTTTCATGCCTTCTTTTTCTTCTATCTCTTTTCTTCATTTGTCTTTATTTTGAAGATTTATAACATATTCAGCAAGAGAATACGAGGTTCATGCTTTCACCTCTTGAGAACCCATTTTGTTTCATAATTTTCTCAACAACTTTAACCCTTGAAGTTCTTTCATCAACCTCAGACTTCATCTTCTCAACATYCATTAAATCCTAAAAACAAGAGAAGATGCATAAATTCTCTTACAATGGAAAAGGCAAAATATATGCAAATCTAACAAGATAACACATATAAGGGTGTATCCAAAAAAAAAAAAAATTCATAGGCTCAAAAAAGGAACTAGGGATATAATATAGAACGAGTAAGCTTGAAAGGCTCAATTGACTCAAAGATGACCTAAGACTTACATTCCTATATTAATAATGGTCATCTTTCTATTTTGCCTCGAGGAGTGACAACAAAAAATTCTAGAGTGGTTGTGTTAGTCATCATAATTACCACATTAGTGTGTCAAACAATAACTATTCACAAAATAATGGCTAGATGYTCTAGAAAGCAAAAAAGTAGGATAGATCAAATTAATACTAAAATTTCCAAGTCAAACAAAATGGTCTTTCATGTGTGTTATATCATCAAAACATGTAAATAAATCACATAGAAAGCTCAAAAATTTTGAAAATTGTGGGAAAAAGAAATAAAGTTACAAAAATGCAATAAAAGCAAATAAATAATAATCCATTCTTCCACTACCCAACTTAGAGCTTAACATTGTCCTCAATGTTAATCAAAGAACCGCAAAAGTAATGTTAAAGAGACTTCCCTTGTTGTAAATAACATTGCCCCCTTTGGAATTCGACCATGATTGAGGTTATTTCCTATAAAAAATCTAACTAAAAATTAAAACAAAAGAGAAATGCATTAGCAATGAGAAAATGAAAAGAAGAAAATAGAAAAAGTAAAAGAAAGAAGTTATACCTTATAGTCTCTAGCTCGACTTCCCTTAGATCATTATGCGAAAGTAGGATAGGGTGTTCTCCATTTCTCATTCCTCCAAGTAATTTACAAATTTTCATCAAAGATAGGTGATTTCATCTTATTAAGCAGTGTGTCCACACAAGAAGAAATTAAAACTTTTTCATCAATATTTTTCCTCTTTCCTCTGGACTTCCTAATCCTTTGTTTCTTAACCTTAAGATCTAAAGGAGTGCTTTTAACACTAGGTTTAGGTTTATGTCCTCTTTGTTCAAATTCTACAAATGCAAATCCCCTAGTGTGCCCTACATGCTTAGCTTCGAAGAATTAGACAGCTTTGGTTAGATCTTGCTAGGGGTATTTATGCATCTTGAAACTGTCATACTCATTCCCAACTCTTAAGGTTAGATCACCCTTCTCCACATCAATTAAAGTTTTTCCAGTGCCTAGGAAAGGTCTCCCTAACAATAATGGCATCACATGATTATCTTCCATATATCCAATACTATAGAATCTACTAGGAAGATGAATTTGTCAACCTTGACCAATACATCCTTCACTACCCCCATAAGCTACCTAATAGACCTATCGGCTAATTGGAGGGTCATGTTTGAAGGGCTTAACATTTCCTAACCTCAAATGTCAAAGGATGGATGAAGACATCAAATTTATGCTAGCCCCAAGAGCAAAAAGCATATTATCAAAATAACTTACTATATGACAAGAAAAAATGAATTTTCCCGAATTTTTAAGTTTAGGTGGGAGTTCATTTTGAACATTCCTGGAGCCATTCAAGAAAATAGTTTCATAATCAAGGAAATTTCTCTTGTTAGACAGAATGTCCTTCAAGATTTTTTTTCATATTTTGGCATTTGAGAAATAGCCTCAGCAAAGGGAAGATTTATTTCTAATTTTTTCAATCTCYCCAAAAACTTCCTAAATTAAAGATTCTCCTTAGAAGGTTTGACAACTAGGACAAATGGTAAAGAATTTTAATCTACTTCCTCACTATCCATTTTACCTTTACCCCTCTTTTCTTTTTCAAGCTTAAATGCAACACTAGGTTCCTTAACCATCACACCCAAATCCTTGACCTTAGAGGGTTCCTTTTCTTTTGAAGCACTTCCTGAATCACCATTAGGATCCTCTATCACCCTCTTACTTCTTAAAGATATGCATTAGACTCCTTAGGATTGATATCAGTGTTACTAAGCAAGAAGCGGTGAACTATTTGACTAACAAATTGGCCAATTGTCCTACTTGATTCTCAAGATTCTTAATAGAAGCCTCTTGGTTTTGAAACCTAGTTTTTGACTTGTGATGTATTTACCAACCAAGGTTCCTAAATTGGAAATCTTATCTRATGGAAACACGGGGGTTGAAGAGGCCTAATATTCGCATTGGAACTAGAGCTTACATTTTGTTTGAAGAAAAGTTAGGGTGTAGGTATTTGAGTAGGCATTATTAGGTCTAGCATTAGGCCTATATATTGCATACCTTCTAGGGAGTCTGGAGGGAACTTGGGGTTAGGGTAGTGGTTTTGTGGGCAATTAATACTCTCATGAGTACTCCTACAATGTTCACAAGTGATTTTTCCTTCCTAGAAATGAGAGCTAATTGGGAGAGAATAATTTCTGTGGCATCTAATTCCATTACACCATCTCTCCTAGCTATTTTATTCTTCTCATTAGGCCATTCGATGCCCGCCAAGGCCATTTTTCAAATAACTCCCAAGCCTCTTGAGGTGGCTTTCTTATTATACGACCAAGATGCCCCACTCATCCCAGTGTAGAAGATTTTGATTTGCATCCACAAAGGCAAGGAATGGTGATGACACCTTCTCAAATAATCTTTGAATCTTTCCCAAGCCTCACTCAAATACTCCCCACTATCTTGAACAAAACTTGTGACATCATTCTAAACCATCATGGTTTTGGAAGGTGGAAAATACTTATGGAGGACGGTGGAGACTGATTTTCCCATGTAGTGATGGAACTGGATAAGAGAGAGTTTAGCCAAGCTTTGGATTTATCCTTGAAGTGTGAAGGGAAAGAGTCTCAACCTAATGGCTTCATCACTAACACCTTTTTGCTTGAAAATATCATAAATCTCTAAGAAGTTAGAGATGTGAGCATTAGTGTGCTCACTAGACAAACCATGAAATTGCATACTTTGTTGGATCTCTATGAAGTTAGAGATGTGAGTATTAGGGTCCTCCCTATGCAAACCATAGAATTGCACACTTTGTTGGATTATTTGAATAACCGCAAGTTTGATCTCATAGTTGTTCATGGCAACTTAAGGACTAGTGATGTCAGGATAAACCCCTTCCACCATTGGGGTGTATATTTCCTAAGGTTTTTGACCCTCTCCTCATTCCCTTGATCATTCATATTTTTAGAATTATCAAACTCATGCCATCTCCTTATTTGACTATTTACCCCGAAATCAACAATTGCACTTTCTACTACCTTGGTCTTATCGCTCTCTAATGTATTTCCTACTGTCTTTAAGAATAGTACCAAGATCCTTGGTATTTGTCTATCAAGAAATGTTGGAAGATCTAGTACGCATCAAGACAAGGAAAACACATAATTCAAAGCAAAATAACCAAACAAATAACAATAAATAAAAATAATAAAAATAAAGAAAATAGTCTAATCTCAAGGCAATTCAACAATTGTATAATATCAATCATAAATTCCCTGTAATGGCGCCAAAAACTCGATCGACAAAAACTATATTGGTGCACTTTAATCCTAGCAAATATATTAGTATAAAAAAGTGTATAGCAATTGAGTCAAGGTCGATCCCAAAAAGATTTCTAATCAAGTGCCAAAACTATTGAATTTCCCTAATCTAAACCTATCAAATGTGATTTAATTAGACTAATAACTAGAAATGAATATGCAATCTAAAAGTTTCAATTATGAAATTCATTTGCCTAAAAAAAATCTATCGTGATAAAAGAGGTTTGAATTCAAACGATGTAACTTCTATTATTTATGTAATAGGATCTGAAAAATTTGGTAGACCAGGTCAGGCAAGATATAGTTTATACCATATCTAATTGATATAGGCATTTGAGTGCGGGACTAGGGGTTGCTGAGCTGACTATAGAACTTCATTTTTTATAATCTAGTCATTTTTAGTTTTTATTTTTCATTTTATGTTACATTCTAATTAGGTTAAAAATATATACATCTATACAATATGTTTGTTGAATATAATATAGGTAAATAAAATGGCTTTGAAAAATATAGAATTAAACTATAATGCCAAAGACATGGCAATATTTTACATCTTAATTTGTCTATATGTATCATTAGGGTCACGAAAACTAGGTCGAGAAAATGTCAATGTCTTATGGTTCACAGATATTTGAAATTTGTTAGGGTAAGGTCTAATGTATAACATAAATATTATACATATCCCAGTTGGTTGCAAAGGAAATTGGGAGAGTTTAGGATAAGGAGAAGGTAATAAAATCTCAGTAAAAGAACTATCATTCGTATTCAAGCTTATAAATGTACATAATACTAATATATTCAAATGTTGTTTAAATACTCATGGATGGCAGTTGGAAGAGATGTCTTGGGTAAGAAAAACAACATACTAGCARTGATAGGAGATGGAGCCATGACAACAGGTCAAGCGTACGAAGCAATGAACAATGCAAGGTTTCTTGACTAATCTCGTAATAATCTTGAATGATAACAATCAAGTTTCCCTCCCYACTACACTATCAACAGTCTTGCACCTCCTGTTGGAGCTCTGACTAGGCTTTAACGAGTAAAAATCTTAGCCAACTCCAAGACATTGCAAAAGTACGTATAAAATCACCACACCAAAATTTATCCTCTTATTTCGTGCTAATTAAGATGTTTTACCGTATGCAAGGTATGACCATGCAACTAGGTGGCCAAGCTCAAGAAACTGCATCAAGAGGGATACGTACATGAGAGATGAGTGGCGGTAGGACTTGTCTATTTGAAGAATTAGGCATGTACATTAGTCCAATGGATGGCCTCAACATGGAAGACCTTGTAGACATTTTGAATGAGGTGAAGTCATGTCTGCAAGAAGACCTATGCTCTTCAACGTCATTACAAAGAAAGGAAAAGGTATTCACCAACTAAAGCCGCTCCCAACAAAATGCATTCTACAAGTTCATCACATTCTTCTTTTCCAATTAATTGACATCTCAAATTAAACTAAGAGAGATAAAACTGTATTTAATTCGCACTATATCAATCTGATTGTTTTATTTTTCTTTTTCTTTCTCGGCGGTGTGGTGAAATTTGAACTTGATAAAGGAAAACAATTCAAATCAAAGTCGCCGACAAAGTCTTACACGAATTACTTTTTTTGAGGCCCCAATAGTTGAAGCCCGGGAATATGATAAGATCGTAGCTATTCATGATGCTAATGGAGGAGGAACTAGCCTCAATTTATTCCACAAGCTCTTTCGCAAGCGATATTTCAATAATGGAATAGCCAAGCAACATACAGTCACTTTTGTTACTGGCCTAGCTACTAAAATTCTCTAGCCTTTCTATGCGATCTATTCATCTTTTTTACAAAGAGGTTATGATCAGGTGAAATATAAACCCACTTGCACATTTTGATGGCCATTTTAGGATGCCAAAGTAKAGATATCCACTTTGAAGATGATTTATGGAATTTATGAATGACAAAAATGTTAATATTTTTGGTGGAGTGAGTGTTTCATGATGTGGACCTCCAAAAACTACCAGTGAGTTTTGCTATGGATAGAGCAAGGCTAGTTGGAGGAGATGGTCCAACTCATTATGGGGCATTCGACACAACATCATGGCTTGTTTGCAAAATATGGTGGTCATGGCTCCAACAGTTGAGGCTGGACTGATGCACATGGTCACAACGATAGTAGCCATAGGCGATAGGCCTAGTTGCTTCAAATATCCCATAGGAAATGGTGTTGTTGCAATTCTTCCATCGAACAACAAAGGAACACCTCTGGAGGTAGTTTATAGTTTCGTGAACAATGAAGGAAAGAAAAGCCCCTTTTGCTTTCGACTTTTATTTTTATAACTTACTAGAAATTTCAAAAAATAGATTGGTAAAGAAAGAATATTGCACGTGGGAACCAGAATTTCCCATCCTTTTTAGGACTCTCTGTATCACTAGGTAAGTGCCTTGTTGTTTAGTATTTAGTGCTGAAGTAATTTGTTCCACTAGATTATCTATGTTTCTCAATGACATGGCTTGGTTCTGAATGGCTGCATCATTTGCTTCCTTGTATTCTTTTAGAAGTGCCTCCATAGAGTTTGGTTGTTCACGTTGTGTTGGCTTTTGATGCTGATTTTGTTGTGGAAAACTAGAAGGATAAATTGGCCTATGATGTTGATTTGGCGTAGCATTTCCTTCCTAGTTACTCAATGAAAAATTTGGATGTTGTCTTGAACCAGGATTATAGGTGTTTGAGAAGGGTTATTCCCCTTTATTAAAATTCTCAATGTAGCACACCAATTCCAGATTAGATGGGTAGGTATCAAAGGTATATGGATCTCCACAATATACACAGTTGACATGAGAGCTTTGGCATTTGTTGTGCAGTAGGCATATTTGTATTTTTCAATATATTGGTCAAAGATGCTACTTCTGCTGAAAGTGTTGTGATCCCATCAACTTCATGGACTCCTCGGACTCTTTTTTCTGAAGCCATTCTAGTGGTTGTCAACTGATAATTGTTGCTTACATTAGTCTTCAAGATTTTGTATGATTTATTATAATATTTTGACAATAGTGCTCCATTTGCTAAAGCATCAAACATAATCCTTGTCCGAGCATTAAGTCTATTGTAGAAAGTTTTCATCTGCATCCAACGTTGAATGTCATGATATGGGCATTTTCTAGGAAACTCCTTGAATCTTTTCCATGCCTTGTACAAAGTTTCATCTCAATGTTGTTGGAATGAAGTAATTTCATTTCTTAACTTGCATTCTTTGTTGCTGAAAAATATTTAACGAGAAACATTTTTRCCAGATTAGTCCAAGATGTTGCCAAATTTAGGGGSAAAGAATTCAGCCATTCCCTTAATCTATCTCTCTAGAAGAAAAGGAATTTACTCCTCRAAGTTGGAAGGGATCACTCACTTCCATGAACAATTGCAGATATAAGTGTGGATCTTCGATAGCCATTCCAGTTAACTGCCCACTGTTTGTAGCACTTGGAATATAACTAGTTCAAGTTCAAATTGTTGGGCTTGAATTTCAGGTTAACAATGCTTGAGTTTAGATCATGCAAGACTAGTATGGGTATTCTCGTTTGGAACGATTTCTATTATTTGGCAATGCTGCAGCTTTAAAACCCTAGTTGGGTTTATTATTGTGTCGTTCCTATACATTCACTTACTAGGCTTCCATCCTCAATTTTTTTATTTTCTTCTTGATGATTTTTCCTAGGTTCCTTGTCAAGGATGAGAGCTTTAGGCATTTGCAACTTAGCTTGTGCTTTGGTTTTCATACACTAGCACCCCCGAGTACAAAAATATGAGCTGAAAAAGATTAACAAATGTTAAAGCAAGAAAGTTCACTCCCCGGCAGTGGCGCCAAAACTTGTTGTGGTCTAATCTGATTGTGATTAATCTAGCATATACGCAAGTATACGCGACCCAAAAGTAATAAAAATGAGTAAAATGCTGTTCCCACGAGGATAGGTTATTGAAAGGAAAAATGTGTCACACTTTTGTTAAAGAAATAGTTGTGATGTTGAATCAATAATGTTCAATAGTTAAAAGCAACTGAAAGTAAATAATTAGAAGTAAAGACTAAAAGCATAAATAAATTGAAAAAAAAATTATTGAAAGCAGTAAGGGTTAAGTAAGTAACCAGAGAATAAAAGTTAGAGTTAATTTTGCATACTGTAGAACCAGTAAGTAGGTCCGAGTGGTTTCTCACACAAAACTACCTATTGTGCACTGCAAGACAAAGTAAGATGACTTAACCATATGTCTATGGGAGTCCTCATTACAATATCTCATTGATGTATTACTCTTTCCTTGGCAGAATAAGTTTCGTTATCTCTACTGAGTRCATAGAATGTTGTCTCAAAGAGCTATATAGGACTCAAAGAATGTTGTTCCTTAAGCYCTTAAATAATACTCTTGTAAATTTCACATAGAGTATTAACCATAAATCTATGGCAATAACACTTAGCTACTTTCCATTGTTGTTCAGTTCCATAAAAGGTGAAATAAGCTCTTAGCTCTCTAAGCCCTTAGTGGATCCTTTTTACAACTAAAACCATTTGATTCATTGTCATCAACCCCTAATTCGATATTCAGCTTTGTCAAGCCCTGTTTTAGAGTTAAGAATTTTGAGAAACAGATTCAAAGATGAATGAGAACTAATTTGAGACCTTTACTAATCTGCAAGAAATTAAAAGCTTTGTAGATTAAAACACTAACGGGTCACAACTAATAGTAAGGAYGAACTTCATCTTATCTTTCCTAATCTATGATTAATGTCAAGTAAATCTAACTAAATGCAATTTCTTCTATCAAAGAAAACCTCAACTAACTATCTTCTACTCTAACTTCTAAAACTCTCTCTTCTTCTTGTGTTCAGCCGATCCTATTCTAGACCCAAAACATTGCTGAGTTGGCAATGTTGTAGCTTTCAGCCTTTGAGAGCCAATTGCTGACTCAGCGAGATTTGTCTGATAGTGTCCATATTTTGATAATGTGGTCCCCACTAGTTCTCTTCTACTTTAGCAATACGGGAATAATTTGAAGTGAACTGTGACAGTTTTCTTTATGTTGTTTTTAATCTGATTCTTTTAAATGTCGGAGATTTGCAGCTCTTCTTTGCTCTTCACTTTTCATGGGCTTGCCTCATAGGCATGGATGTTGTAGCAATTTTCTTTATTCTGCCAAACTTCCTCGAAGATCAAGCCTTTAGTAATAATAAAGTATTTTCTAAACTTGTCAAACCTTTGAACATGCTATCCTTAAATACTTCTAACGTGGAGACACATATCACAATTTAGAGCTTAAAACACTAAGAGATTGATGTAAAATAAACAAATATAGAGGTAAAATAAAAGGACATTTTCTAAGGTCATCAGTGTGTAATTTTACAAAGTTTATACAAAACTCCGTTGGTATCACAYAACCAACTTTTTCCCAACACAAGAGAGGTGCATCCTCTYCTAGGGTTTTAAACAAGTAACCTCTCCTGTATGACAAGAATATAGAATTCACAAAGACCTCACCTCTAAAGAAGATGAGTTTTACAATAGAAGCTCAATATAGATAACTTCATGGATAGATAATACAATTGAAGAATCCCAATCAATTCTTTGAGAGAGTTCCAATGAAGTTGATAAAGCTCAATGATGTTTCTCAGATGAGATGTAAAAATTTCGCTCAAAACAAGTTGATTGCAAGTTGGATTTCTCAAATATATGTTTCTTGTATGTGTAATGGTTCTGATAGGCTTTTTATATGTGTTAAAACCAAGTTATATTGCAAGATATTGAAGGTTTAATAAAATAGACATTGTACTGGCCCGTTAGCACATATTTTCAAAATCTGCGATTCTAAGGGCACACATAGGCATCGTTGGTACTGTCCGTTAATATAGTCCTTAGCATTTTTGGACTTCCATGAAAATTAAGGATGAAGTGCATGGACAAAAGTTACTGTCCGTAGGTACGTACGATGGTAAGGAGGGTTCAACCATTTGTGGCAATAGTCCTTAGCCACATACCACAAAAATATCAAACTTCTTTTGGAATGCAAAAAATACTAGTATGAAGTTCTGTTAAACCTTTATAAGCTTTATAAACTTACATGTACTCTCAAAGGGATTAGTCACAAAGGAATAACCCAATCTATGTACCTCACATGACTAATCTATAATGTCTATTGTCTTTAACTCTTCAATACTTTATTGTAGGACTTGAGATCTTTAATCTCTCATTGTGAGTTGTATTTGCATTGAAATCCATCTCAATGGTTGTAGAATATCAAGATCAATCGTTTGAACTTCTTAACTATATAGCAAACTCACACGTACATTTAGTACTACTCTATATTTTGTTATTCTCAACATATGGATTGACTGTGATTAGACACTCAACCCTAATAGAAAGAAACACTGAACCMCTTAATCTAATATATTTTGAGTATACAAACAAGGGGTGGTAATAAGTACTTCCATAGTTTTGTTGATGATAGCACAAAATATTATTATTTGTATCTTCTTAAAAGTAAAGATGAAGCCATAGATAAATTTGTTCTATATAAAAATGAAGTTGAGAATCAACTCAATAAAATGATTAAGGTGTTGAGAAGTGATCGAGGAGGTGAATATGAATCATTTGTTTAGTTGTGTGCAAAACATGGAATTAGACAAGAGATACAACAACTTTCTCACCTCACAAAATACGGTTGTAGAAGGGAAAAATCATACTTTAAAAGAAGTTATAAATGTAACTTTATGAGGTTCTAGGTTATTATAAAACATGTGGGGAGAAGCTATAGCTAATTACCTTCTAAAGAAGGTTCCTCAACAGAAAGAAGAAAAGACTCCATATGAGTTATGGAAACAAAGGAAGCTTTCCTACAAATATTTGCGAGTGTAAGGGTGCCTGGCTAAAGTAGCAGTACCTACACAAAAAATGTGAAGATAGGTCCAAAAATTGTAATAGAATATTTGCATGACATTAGCGTGTATTGTTTTCTTGTATATAAGTCTAAAATATTAGACATGCACAAAGACACGGTAATAGAATCAAGAAAGCATCATTTTTTGAAGATGTGTTTCCACATAAGTCAAAAGAGGAAGCAGGGGTTCTTCTAAATGGACATGTGTTGACAATGACAGGAGGAAGATGAAGAAGATATAGAGCCAAGTTGTAGCAAAAGAATCAGAACAAAAAAATGCTAAGAGCTAGATTGCCTGACTAGCTATGAACGTTTTTGAAGGACATAAGTGGAAAGAGACCATTAAAATTGAGATAGATTCTATCTTGAAAAGCCATACCTGGGAACCAGTGGACCTTTGTTTGGGTTGTAAACCATAGGATATAAATGGATTTTTAAGAGGAAAATGAAAGCATATGGAACTATAGACAAGTACAAAGCCATAATATTAGTAGAACGCTACAGAAACAGAAAGGTCTTGATCACTTTGATACTTATTCTCTAGTAATGAGAATAATGTTTTTTAGGACGAAACTAGCAATTGCAACACTATAAAATCAAGAAATGCATCAAACGGATGTGAAAATAGCTTTTCTAAATGGAGATATAGAAGAAGAAATCTATATGGATCAGCCTAAGGGGTTTCTGCACCAAGACAAGAAAATAAAGTGTGTAAGTTAGTGAAGTCATTATAAGGCATGAAACAAGCACCAAAACAATGGCATGAAAAGTTTGGCCATGTCACGATAGAAAATGATTTAAAATCAATGAATGTGACAAATATGTATATGTCAAAGACATTGAAAATGGCTATGTCATTTTGTGTCTTTACGTTGATGGCAGGCTTATTGTTGGTAGCAATAATAAGATGATCAAATCAATGAAAAACATGTTAAACTCAAGATTTGACATGAAAGACATTAGTTTAGCTAAAATAATCCTTGGAATTAAAATTTCAAGATGGTCAGATAGAATTATCTTGAGTCAGTTATGTCAACAAGATTCTTGAGAAATTCAATAAAGATGATTCAGTGCAGCTAGAACGCCAAATAGATATATACAAGCCAACATGTATCAAAGAATAGAGGCGAAGGTATCTATCAAGTAGAGTATGCAAGGGTTATCAAAAGTTTGATGCATCTGAGGAGTTGTATAAGACTTGACATAGCCTCCACAATTAGCAAACTAAATAGGCACATAAGTAACCTAGGAGCTGACCACTGAAAATGAATAGTAAGAGTACTAAGGTACTTAAGATATACTCATTATTATGGGCTACACCATACCAGATATCTGGCAATTATTGAAGGAGAAAGCAATGCTAATTGGATATCTGATATAAAAGACTCAAAATCCACAAATGGTTTTGTATTCACGTTAGGAGGTGCAGCGATATCATGGAAATCCTATGAACAAATAAGTTATAGCCAGATCTATTATGGAATTTTAGTTTATAGCACTGGAAAAATATGGGGAAGAGGCAGAATGGCTACATCACTTCCTAGAGGATTATTCCGAAGTTGGTGCCAGCTATTTGCACACACTGTGATAGTCACTCTACAATAGTAATTCTAGACATATACGTCGTAGACATTATACCACAAGATAACTACTCTGAATTGGAGTTATTTCTGTTGAGTATGTAAAGTCAAAGGCTAAAATAGAGGATGYATTGACAAAGGCCTAAATAGAGAGTTAGTTGCAATAATTGAAAGGAATGGGACTTAAACCTTTGAAAGACTAAGTTGATACAATGGAAACCTAACCTAGTTGACTGGAGATTCCAACATCTAGGTTCAATGGGAGAACCTGATTGTAAAAACTTAAATACATCAATGTGGGGGTTATCTCCTGTCCATTTCTATGATATAATAATGATGCCCATAGTTAAATGATTAGTTGTATTGCTTTTAATGATTGTTATATGTTGGAGATCCAAGTRAAGGAGAACAGGCTACAATTAGTTAAAGAATCACCTATGTGAGAGAGAAGTGRAGCCGCTCCTAAGAGAATTGTGTAGGCTCAATTCTTAGAGACTCTTGCAGAACCAGATATATGTTAACGCCATAAACGAACATAACCATGAGAATTGAAATATGTCAAAAAGAAGCCCGTGTGAGATATGTCATCATTTACACAAAAGGTAGAATAGTTCAAGGACATCACATCTAATGGCCAGCTAGTAAAGTAAATATATTTTCACAAGGGAGGGTCCAAAAGATACTACCTATCATGTGTAAGATTCGGATGTTGAACTTTACCTCCAAGTCTTCCATGTTTCGTTTAATTTTCATTCATGTGGGGGATTTTTGAAAATATTATTTGAATGATAAACCAACATATTCAAAGATTGCATTAAGGCTCAAATTGGCAATTTCAGAGACTGCATTAATTCTGGTTGTTTTAGTCTTAAAACTCTAGCAAAATAAATCCAGCAAAGCACAGTTTCATAAAACTGTAGAAGATAGCAATAATGCTGACTGTTTCTACAATTTTCTAGACAGATTTACTGGACAACAGTTTTAGGAAAGACTGTAGTGAAGCTGGGGGGTTTTCAGCAAATTAAATTGCAAAAAACTATAATTTCTGGATTAAATTCCAGCAACAGTTTCAMCAGTTTTCTACTGTAATTTCCAGCATTCAAGTGGCAGTTTTCTGTTGTAATTTACAGCAGTTTCAGCTGGCTTTTGAAGCATATGTAAATGGTCATTTTCCACTAATCATACCCACGAATTTCCAGCAATTTCCTAAGAGTTCTAGACACAATTTTCCASTTTTTCTTATCCTTTTAGACAGAAAATTATTGTTTTTCGTTATAGAGGTTTAGATAAAAATTCTCTCCTTGTCCTCTTGCTAGTTTAGCTCAAGCAATGTTTCTGATTTGTTTAACGTAATCCCATTGTATCTTGGAAAATAGACATCATATTACATAATATATGGGGACGAATTTGTTTAAAGAAAATTGTGTTTACACATACCTCTGTAATTTGATTCTATATTAAAGTGTATATCTTCTTCTACTCCTTTTCTTTTGTTCTGAATTCTATTTTATAACTAATTCTAAATTCTTTATTAAATTATGTACTATTTTACTAACACATATTTCACCTAGGATATCCAAAATAACAAATTTGTGAGTTTGAGGAGTGTATAGACTTAGGATGCACATACTTTATTATTTCTAATCACCAAATAGACAAGGTAAAAATATGGTTTAAAATACCTTTGAAACTCATTTTGGCTTCAATCGGCAAAATGTAAAAGCTTAACGCAAGTAATCAACATCTAAGCTAAGTACAATAAAAGAATATACTAATTAAACAAGGTACATACCCTATAACCTATGTAGATCAAGAAGTCTCCTAAACTTAATCTCAAATTAGCATAATTGGAGCACTTTCGAACCATAGGCTTTATTCAATTGTTCCATAACTCATTCCTACACACAACACAAATAATTATCATCATTCGAATCAAGAAACATTATCAAAATTATCAAGATAAAGCCCTTAGGGAGACTGAAATAATTGATGACCTATTCCAATTCTATGTTGAGTATTCAAGAAGCTTCATTTGATGACATGAAAATGGTTATTACATTGTTGTTTGTTTTCTTGTTTGGTCAATTATGACAGGAGACTAAAATAATTATATATAATGACAAGTCATTGTTACACAGCACCAAAGTTGAATGAGAAGCCTGAAAGATGGGAAGCAAATTGATGGATGATGGAAGCCTCTGGAAATAATTTATCTTTTCATTCTCCTTCCTCTGAGTAGAATTGTAAATTTGATTATAAAGTGCATATTCAATTGTAGTTCTAAATTTGCCACAAAATTTTGAGTGGAATATCTTTTGCTCAAGTTTTCCAATTGGTATGAAAAAGGTGCCAATGTTCGATGCGATATTTAGATTCTTCAACGAACTTCTTCTCTTTTCTTGCTATTTTCTTTTTTGTTTTTTGCAATTAATGTACTTGAAATAGAGTTATGCTCAAGGATAGATATAAAATGGACTTAATTATGTAATCTTCATTTCACCTATTAAATGTGATACTCAACTAATAGTGATGATACCTTTAGCCATTAATCAAATCATATGAACTCTAACTAATTTAATTTATTTATTTTTTCCAATCTGTCTAGATGCTTGTTTAGGGTGTCCTATCTATTTTATTTCATGTGTACATATGAATTCAAGGTTTTGTTCTCTTGTGGGAGGTGGAGATCCAAGGCCTGAGAGATTACATGCGAGTTCTTTGTGATTTATGGAATGACGGATCAAAATTGAGTACTCAATTGGCGAGCTCTGACTAACTAATCCGTCTAACAAAGTGTGGTGCTTGGCTGATCCCCACTATTAGTACTCTTGACCTAGTCTAGGTAATATTATCAGAGTAAGATAACTTTTAGCCAAAGACTGGGTTGCCGGTGGTAGACCAGGAATGCAACGGCTAGATGCTCGCGTCATTAGGTACCTAGGTCTGATTGTAGATAACCGTACCCTTGGTTAGGAGGTTTAACTTGGGGTAGGGTAATCCTTTGTACCCTAACTAGAGGGTACAATTGATTGTACGAGGTGATAAGGTAGAAATTGCATGCGTAAATTTTGGAGAAATAAGGCCGATATTAATAGATCCCASGTTGTTTTACTTTGCGGTAACTGTTTCTTTATCAAGTGAATTAGTTCTAGCAGTAAATGTTTTTATCACTCCTCTGATGAAATGTCTTATTTATCAAAAGTTTGAAAACGACGACATAGTTTTATATACTGATTTATTACAATCCTGAACATGTATCATAACTTTATTTTCTAACTCGCATTGCACATATGCAGAACTCACTGAGCTAGCAATTACAGTCTTTCCTTTGTCTTTGTAGTGATATATATAGATCTAAAGACTTAGGATTCTAGGAGCCAGAGTAATTCTATTACCGGAAAGTGCTAGAGCAGCACTATCATTTTATTCTTCTATTTATATGTTGCATTTTCATTCTAAGTATGTTGTACCAACAATCCTTGTCTGGTTGTATTTCCAATTGTTTTATTAAGGGATTTTCTCTTTTCTAATGATTATACTGATTGTCGAGAGGCAGCCGATGACTCGTTAAGGTCTAGTCATACCTAGAGGACAGTAGGGGCATCACAAAACCAAGCAATTTTCTCAACCATAACCCCAAATCAATCATCCCAAATTTACTAATCATAGCCTCCCTTGCTTTGAAAGGGGTTTACCTCCTCTGCTATGAATCACAATCTGCAAATAAAGCATAAGTCACAAAATCTCCATTATACAAATCATTATCATTATTAGGTTTATGACCATTCCAATATTCTTGAGGTGTCTTTCCTCCATTTTTTTCTTCTTGGACACTATTTAAAATATAAACTACATAAGCAACAACTTCGGTCCAAAAATCTTTAGGCAAATTTTTTCAGTTGTCCTGTTCTACCTTTCAACCAATCCATTCTGTTGAGGAGTATATCTAGCTACTAATTGATGTCTAATACCATACTTTTTTCAAAAACATCTTACAAACTACATATCCAGGTTCCCTATCAGTTCTCAAAGTTTTAATAAAATATCAATTTTTTTCTCCATATACATTTTGAAACTTCTAAACACATTACACACCTCAGATTTATGTTGCAAAACATGCATCGAAGTCTTTCTACTAAAGTCGTCAGTAAAAGTAATGGAATACTTTTAACACCATAAGAAAGAGTCTCTACTGAACCTAAATTTGAATGAATTAATTCCAAGGGTGAGTTTGGTCTCCACGTTCTTCCTTTTCCAAAAGAATCTTTGTGCTTCTTTCCAATAATGCAGGACTCACACTTTTTATCATCAACATCAATAGAAGGTAATCCTGTACCAACTTTTTCTTTGCAAGTAAATGCTAACTACTAAAATTCAAGTGTCTAAAGCTCCTATACCACATCTAATAGTTATCAAACGTCACAGAACTAAAKCAAGGTAAGTCACCAAATGTCATATGTATAGGGAATAGGCGATTATGATTCATCTTTACCTTTACAATTAGTTTTTTATTCGAGTTATCAATAGTACAAACTTCTCTATTGAAATTAATATTGTAACCTCTTGCAGATAGTTGCGTAACACTCAATAAATTGTGATGAAGAATTGGAACATAATAAACATCAAAAATAAAATTCGAAGAATCATCCTCCAGAGTAATAGCAAACACATGAGAGCTATCTCCAAGTCTAATAGTAGTTTCAACAGATAAATCCAACTCATAAAATATATTTTTATTCCCACACATATGATTCTTATATCCCAAATCTAAAATCCATTCATTCTTATWATTTTCACCAAATCCAAAAGTAACCAACAATAGAGACTTAGGAGAATCATCAACTTTAGTCTCAGCCAGTTGTGGATGCAATTGTGCATTGCGCTCTTTTTTAAATCTACAATCCTTCTCAATATGGTCATGCTTTTTGCAATAAAAGCATTGTATTGTTGATTTATCATATCTCTGATAAGTATTATCAAACTTATTTTATTGGTAATTAAAATTACCTATACCACGGCCTTGAKCTCTACCTCTGCCTTGAAATCTGGCCCTGCCACGTCCTCTTTCTCTCAAATTTTTATCACGTCTCTGGCCCAACTTGGCATGAGTTGAGGACGTGCCCTTGTCCTTTTRTAAATCAACTTGAATGTAATACATTCTCCTCAGAAGTATTATCTCATTCTTGATTTAGAAATAACTTATACGACAACAATTCATCTTCTAATTTATCAACAGTTAATGCATCCAAATCCTTGGAAGATTTAATTACAGTCTTCTTGGTATGAAATTTGTTATTTAGGGATCTTATAATTTTACCAAAAGTATGAGAATTAGGAAGAGTATCTCTATTAGATCTCATGAACCCAAAAGTTCTTGAACTTTGTTAATGTAATCTTTAATTGACCCCGTGGGTTACATTCGAGTCAATTCATACTCACCTCGTAAATGTTGCAATTTCAATTCCTTGTGTATGTAGTCATCAAGATATTCCACATCCTTTTTGCTATACCAGCATACATAAATTTATTATGTACATTTAAAGCTATYCTCTTCCACAAGATATGTCTAGCTGTAATATCTWGACATTTCAGCTTCTACTTTTGTGGAGTTGACTGAATCTCTACGGAAGCTTGCTAAAATCCAGTTTGAATAATATTTCACACACCAATCAAGTCAAAGTATGTTTGCATCTGCATATGCCGTTGATTGGAATTATTTTTTCCCATGGAAGACAAAAACTGGAAAATTAGAAGTAGCCATCGACAAACTATCTTTATTGAAGAGCACAATAAACTCATCGAGTTTATTATTTAAATTACAAAATATGTCTATATGATTTCTTATCCTAAAGATTTAGACTGAACCTCCTATATATGAGGAGCTAACCAATTTGACTTCAAATATAAGTATGACTTCGTTTAAAATCTAATTTCGTAATTCTAAAACAAAACATAATTTAACTTAGATTCAAAAGAATCGATTGGAAAACCACTAATTGAATAGACCATCCCACTTCCTTCGAATTTTTGCTTTCTTCAATGCAATCTCTATTGCCAGAAAATCGTGGATATTGTTCACAAGCTCAAAAAAAACAAAGCGCCATGACTTCTTCAAAACAAGGATAGTGCAAACTCCCAAGAAGCCAACCACGAATTCAGGTCCAATACCAGCGTAAAACCATGGGAAATTAAACTTCTCTCTAGCTTGGTGAACAATAGGAGGGACATTGGGCAAAGACGATTTATCATCAACACAAATAACTGGAAGTGGTTTACCACAGAGCCCAGCATTTCCTCCATATATCGATCCATCGTTCAAGGTCTGAAGTTGATCCCCTGCTGGTATTCGCCCTGATAACTTATTAAAAGACAAGTTTAGAAAACTGAGAGACTTTAAATTCGACAAACTTACAGGAATAGAACCTGAAAGTTCATTTCTTGATAAATCAAGTGATTCCAATCGTGTCAAGTTGCCAATGTTCTCTGGAATTCTTCCCCTCAGATTGTTTCTGGACAAATTCAAACTTTGCAACCCTACCAAACACATTAATCCTTCAGGGATCTCTCCCTGTAGATTATTTTCTGAAAGTCCCATGGATTTGAGCAATGGCAGATTTGAGGAATACTCGAGGTTCCTTCCTTTCATGAAGTTTGAAAGTTGTGCGTAGTGGCGAGATGTATAAAAAGAGAAGGGGATCAGGTAGGCTTCTGTAGATATCATTGCGCTGAAGTTACTGAAGCAACGAGGGATGGGACCTTCTAGCTCATTTTGTTGCAGATTTAGGACATGAAGTTTTGAAAGTTGACAAAGTTGAGGAGAGATGTTTCCATGGAAGTGATTTGATTGAAGTCTGAGAATTCTGAGATTTGATAACTTGTTGCCAATCCATGAAGGTATGGTGTCCCTCAATGTGTTTTCACCGACATCAAGAATTTCCAGTTCTTTCAAATTTTGCAACGATTCCGGGAGCTCCCCATCGAACTTGTTTTTGTTCATGTACAAGTACACCAGAAACTCCATATCACCTAATGAACTTGGAATTTGACCGGATAGACTGTTGTTACCCAGGTTCAGCACGTTAARGTTTCTTAAGTTTCCGAAACATGACGGGACTTTTCCGGTCAATTTGTTATTGGAAAAATCAATCACGAGCAAAGTCTCGATGTTGCATAAGTAATCAGGGATGCTACCTATCAAAAGGTTGTCATTTAGGCTGATATAATTTAGAAAAGGCATTGTGCCATTACCATCAAGCAGGGGAATACTTCCTGTTAGAAAATTTCTTGCAACATCAATTCCAAAAACATCTGCAGGGAATGAGTCTATGGGGCCTTCAAATCTATTGGAACTCAAACAAACAAACCGGTAGAAGTAATCATTGGTTCTTCTCAACTTTGGTAGTTTTCCGGATATGTTGTTGTGATTGATATCCAAATAATTGATCTGAGAATGCATAACTTCAAACCAATCAGGCATTATATCTGAGATGCTCGAATTAGACATGATTAAGGTTTCAATCTCCCTTTGGAATTGAAGCCATGAAGGAAATCGAGGGCCCATGTTGGTGGAATCTGCAGATATATACCGGAGCTGAAATGGAGGGATCCATTTAGTGCTCACGTTCCAAGTTACCAAGCTTGAAGAAATATCAAGAACTTTTAGTTCGGTGAGCTTCAGAAAGTGAAGYTCATGAAGTGCACCGCTTAGGGGATTGTTAGCAAGGCCTAACTTCTGCAACTTGGCAAGCTGCCCCAGACTTGTAGGAACCGGTCCAGATATGTAATTGGAATGTATGTCAAGTACTTCAAGTGAAGCCAATTTTCCTAGGCATTGGGGAAGTGAGCCCTGCAAATGATTAAAGCTCAGATACAAATTAGCCAGACTGCTCATATTGCAAAGTGAATTTGGCAGCGAATTACTCAAGCTGTTTGATGAGAGATCAAGAAGAGTTAGAGAAGGTAACTGTGAAAGCTTATCAGGGACCGCACCGTAAAAGTAATTACCGTCAAGTTGGAGACTCTCGAGAGAAGTCAGATTAAACAGCCATGGAGGGATTGGGGAGTTAAAACCATTTCCTTGGAGATTAAGGGAAGTGAGCGATGTGAAATTGACGTGTGAAAGAGGAGCAATGGTATTAAGGCCAGAACTTGCCAAATTTAATGACCTCAAAGAAGGAAGCATGTTAATTGCGTATAACCAATCTGCAGCGTCGTCTAGATACACACCAGATAGGTCCAAATTCTCAAGAGAAGAAAGGTTGGTGATCCACCAAAGACTCTTTGAATTCAATGTATAATCTTCTCCAATGCGCCAACCTTGAGGTCCATCTCCAAGATGGAGATACTGTAACCTCGAAAGATTTCCTAAGTGAAGAGGAATCTCCCCTTGAAAACCAGTGTTTGAGATGTCAAGATGTCTCAAACTCTTTAGGGATCCCAAAAATGTGGGAATCTCAGTGCTTGAAAAGTTATTCATGCTCAGGTCCAAGTAATGCAACTGTTTCAACTCGAGTAAAGAAGGATTTACCTCACCTCCCAAGCAAGAGATGTCAAGATGTCTCAAACTCTTTAGGGATCCCAAAAATGTGGGAATCTCAGTTCTTGAAAAGTTATTCATGCTCAGGTCCAAGTAATGCAACTGTTTCAACTCGAGTAAAGAAGGATTTACCTCACCTCCCAAGCAAGAGCGACTAAAATTTTCAGAATATTCCGTGTCATGGAAGTACCTATATGGATCAAACGGATATCTGTTACTTAGATCAAGCTTCACAACGTGGTTCGTGCTGTTGCTGCAGCTTACTCCATGCCATGCACAGCAGTCTTCTCCTGTCCATGATGACAAACGATTTGATCCATCTTTGATACTCTCTCTAAACAAAAGGAGGGCCGTCCTCTCATTAGGAATGCATCTTACGTTTGAGCTAGAATTTGAGCTGCAAGCAACATAAATTTCCCCAAAGAAAAACAGAATATACGTAGGAGATAGTATGGCACCACAGGTATTTTGCATTTTTCTTTTAACTGAAAGCTATTTATTTTAGGTACTGTGGACAGGTTTTGTGGGCATATATATAAATGTGAGAGCCAGTCAACCAACCAAAATAGGACATCATTACTTGATTTTTTGGGAAGTCTTTGAGCTTGTAAGACCGTTACTGGAGCATTTTAGTTGACCTGCAAACAACACTGGCAATGGTTCACTTTGACTAAGGTCAAGTTCTGAGTGGCCGAGTCATGAAGCTAGTAATAGCTAACTCAAATTATTTCGGATTTGAATACAAAATGATTCACAAGAGTGGATAAAATCCTCTTAAATAGTAATTTGTTCCATTTATAATATTTAAATTCCTATTCTATTTAAGGGATACCAAATAATATAGCAATATTTAAATCAATAACGATTGGTTCCTGGACTATTCGTCGAGACTTTTGCAAATTCCAGTAATCACTATAGGTTCTTTTCTAGTTAAAAGAAATGCAATTCTCCGGTGTTGAAGAGAGACGACGACTTTGACTAATGCCTTCAGCGTTTCCATTTTCCAATTTTGAAAAAAATGCAAAACCAACTACGAAGACTTGGTCGTACCTAAAATACATCAAAGTTTAGAAATTTTGGRGGGATTTAAATCTAAAATAAATCTAAATTTAGAAATACTATAGGATTTTATATCCAAGCATCTGTACAACTCCGTCCTTTTTTCCCCACCAAATAATCCAAACATCATTTACTGTAGGAATTTTGTAAGTTTGAACTAATAGTCTCACAAATTAATTTTATCCTTAATTAATTGCCAATTAAATTCAACTAAAAACTTGAGTAAAAAACACATGATTACTCATAAAATCACATCAAAAAGTTAAACCGCAAAGGAAAAGAATCATAAACAAATTATTAAAAAATTGAATCCGTGAATTATGTTTTATCTGGATAAATGTAAAATTTAACATGTTAAGGACTGAACTATCGAGCTTTTTATTTTTTATTTTCTTTTAGTTGTAAATTAACTAAAGATGGAAATGGAATTCTTTAAACTTTATTAATTAGTAAACGTGTTAAATTTTTAAAATTGTAATATAAGATTCAAAGCCTTTTTTATATAGATTTGACCACGACTCATGAACCGCTGATTCAGGGTTTATTAAAATAATAAATTGAAATCTAATTTTAAAGTAACGGTTGATAGATGTTACAATTCTCGATTTTGATAGAGATTGATTTCAGCCAATTTGGCATGTTTACGGTTACAAACATGATTTTTAATAGAGTTTCGATGCTTATTTCAACTCAAAGTATAAATTTTCTTAAGCTAATTTTTTTTTAAATTTAAGTTAGATAATCTTCGATTTCTAGAATGGAACTCAATTTGAATGATAAATATGTGAGTCTTTCTTTCTTATCCTATTTTCACATTAGTAGGTATAAGTGACTTTTTTATTTTGAATGCTAGAAGATAACTCCTCAATTTAACTTTGTATACTATGAGTAAAATTATATTTCATTTATAAATTATTTATATTTTTTTAACATCACTAATTATYTTTAAAATATAAATATTTATTATTATTTCATTAGAAATAAAATTATAATATATATTCAAGTATTCTCGTAAATCTTTTACTTTAATCTTAGGATAAAGAAAACAGTTATAAGTTAGATTAATTTCATTATTATATAATAAATTTTAGCCCACTACTTTATTTTTATTGCATCAATCCATTCATTAGAAACATCATTATAAACATCCATATCATCTCACTCCTTAAGAGCTACAGCCATATCAAATAATTAAATGATAATTTGAATAATAAACTCCATATAAAATATAATTAGTCTTATTGAAAAAAATTTTAAAAGTTCTAGAAATGTTTTATAAATATTTCAAGTAATTGGAAATAAATATTCCCTTCGTCTTTTGGAATACGTCACAATAAGGTAAAATACATAAACTAAGAAAATAATAAATTGCTTTACGATTGCTATTAAAGTAACATATTTACTCTTATATTAAAAAATGAAATAATTAATGGCATGAGAGAAACATTTATGGTGTTAATTTGAAAATGACATAAGGACAGAAATAAAAAAATATATTTAATAGCGTCTTGAAAAGTAAAATGCAACATATTTTAAAAAATAAGAAAAAATTATATTTGTCGCATATTTTAAAAGACCGAAGATAATACAAACTTCACACATTTTAATTTAAAAAGAACATATAAAATCAAATTTATTATTTTTAGAATTTAAATCGTGGATTCATGAACTATCATGAATCAAACGCTAAGGTAATGGTTTTAAACTGTGAGCGGGTCAGGAATTTCATGATAGATAAAGCAACAAAAAGAGAATRCTTGAAAAGGGAAAGGTCAACTTTTGAAAAGTTGTTTTTGCATTTTTCATTCTTTTTATTCTTATTTCATTCACATAGTCACTTGACTTTTATTTATTTTACAAGTTGAAGTGATTTTTAATATGACAAAATTAGAGAAATATTATGTTAAAATATTAGAAAACAATATATCAGTTTTCTATGAATTTGGGCACCAAATATTATTAAAACTTGGGAAGATGAATTTCAAATARAGAGAGGCCTAAGAGGGTTAATGGGTCTTGGGCGTGGGGGGGGGCGAGATTTCCTTCAATCTATACTTTATTATGTTCTAGAAGCTTGAGGACCTTAAAGTTATGTTAACAAATATGATTTGGGTATCTATATTAGTTTGAGATGCAAAAAAAGAGGTAAGTATTAATCAAATTAGACTTAAATTACTGTAATTAAAAATTGCAAAATTATCATCCAATAATAACCAATTCCCTTTAGTTTGTAATTCAATTGCTATTTTTCACAAAGCATTACCAAGCATACAAATTCTAAATTATATATTAAGAAATGGTGCAAATTGCCGCTCTAACTATTTTTATTCCTCCAAAATACTACTAAATATTTTTTAAAATTATTTTACCACTCATTTTTTTAAATATTTATTTATATCTTACCACAATTCGACACGGCGGTCGCCTACCGAAGAAATATGTGCTCCTCAATTGAATAAGGGGTATAATCATCGTTTTAAGCCATAAAAAATTAAATTAAAAAGAGGAGACAAAGATCTGCCGTTGCAAACTACCATGGGCTTTTTTATCTGATTGCCTCTCTTTGTTGASAGACAATAAGTCGTTGACCTTGTTTTCACCCCTTCTGGCTCACTTAGCTTTAACGCGACCTTTCCTAACATCTTCAGAAATGAAAAACGTGGAGGCTGTGAAGCGTCCTCCTTTTTCCATTTAAATTTTTGAGTGAAAATACATTTCGTATTTTAAATCGTAAAATATTGGAAGACCTTTCTYAAYGTTGCGTTTCTATTGAAGATATAGCGCTTTTCCTCCTAACTTCTTTATTGTTTGGGTTTTTGACCAAAATGGGCATCCTTTCAAAAAGGACGCCCATTTTAGACACAACTGTAAAAATAGTGGTATAAATAGACTAGTCGCATTGTCTGAATGCGTTGGGCTCTCAATTCAGCACATTAACGAAATGCTACGGGTCCTAACTCCGAGTCCAAGGAGCCAATCCCATGCATTCCACTAATACGACAATTTTTTTAAATTTTGTTGCATTCATCGAAGTGAAAGGATAAAAAGAAAAAGAAAAAAAAACCATCTTCTTCCTTCCCTTTCTTGATTCTGTAAGAAAAATCTAAGTAACTCCGTTGGAAGAACTCGATTCTTTTCCCGCTCCTCGCTGTAACTCTGCTGCTCCCCACTCCCCCTCCTTCGGCATCGTTGCCTTCCTCGGGAAGCCGGTTAGCAAGTGAAAAGTCTCACATTCGCCCCCTAGAGGTAGTTGCCGATATGGCCGGTCATTCGCTGCTATTGCCATCGCTAGTTTGCAAACCTCATCATTGGTGGTTCGTTGCATTCGCCGCCGTCATTTCCATCGGCCTTTCCTTCATCGCCCGGAGTCAACAGATCACAATTTCAGGTTTGCCCTCTTTTTATTTTTTCTTGAAATTATTTGTTTAGTTTTTTCTGTTTGAAAAAATTATGAGCGATTTTATTTTTTCATTATTTGGCTTCCTGAAATTTTGCATTTGTTTTTTATACCCTGATTTAGCTAAATTGGCTTCCTGTTTTGTTCTATGCCTGTGTTGTGCCTGTAATTTCGACTTCAGTGTGCATAGGTGAATTTTTGTATTTAGCTCTGCAACAGGAAGGTTATGTTTCTTGCGAGCCATGTACTTTGAGTTTTCCAATCCCAGCAGAATGTTGGCTGCAATCTATTGGCACATTGTTAGGTTGTTATGTGAGTAAGCTCTATATATCACACAATCCAAAACTAAGCCAAAATTGACATACTTATAGTACCATGAAAGAATTCTTGGGTTATTACCTATATTGGATTCCTAAGCTTTCATGTACTATAAGAAATGTAAGCCTTGTATATAGGACCATAAACCCCGTATATCCATAATATATACTCCACATGCATCCCCTTGAACGGAGGCAACAGGATTATTACTCTCAAAGCTTACTCCAAAAACTTGAGAGCCGTTAAACAAGAACAGAATTTCCAGCAACCATTGCAACATAGTATCAATTTCTCACGTGATGATAACATGCTTACACTATAAGAGTTGAATGCAATTATAGCTGCTAATTATTTTGACTATTTGCTGAAAGTAAATCTCTAAGAAGAGATCTGAAGTAAAGCTGGCATGACAACAAGAAGTTCAAAGGGAGGGGGCAAAAAAAAAATCCACACAAAAACCAACTAAGGCCTAATCACAAATTCCTAAAATTCTCCTAAGACATCCACGGCATTTTGCTCAAGCATTATTTAGCTAGACAAGAACAAAATAGCTTCTCAACCAAAACCAAAAATAGAAATTTTTTTCCAATAGATCTATATGCTTGACTGACGGAACTACAGAATTCATACACCCAAATTCCAAACTGAAAGGCGCAAAAGCAGTTGACACTTTCCTTATGTGAACTTTCATACCAATTCTTGTGAACTAAGAATTTATATTACACTTTAAAAGAGTTCCCCAGGATGGAAGTCAAATCAAAATTAATGGATTTAAAGCATTCTGATCGGTAAGTTTATCACAAGATGAGTTATGCAGTAGCCTTAAAGATGAGTTAAATCTCATGGACAAAGAAGAGAATTTTTCAAATGCTCTGTATCATATTCTCTGTTTGGTATTTTCCTATTTACAAATGTTGTGTTTCTGAATGATTGTATGTTGAATCGAAGACAGGAACCACTCTGTAACATCCATTCCAACATAATGTGCTCAATTTAAAAATTACTATATTTGTTTCAAATTAAATCCGAAATTCAAAATCCTCAACTCGAAATTATTTTTATCTTAAACCAAAAGTCAAAATCCGCAAATCGGAACTTGAAATTCAAAACCCTAAACTATAAAATAATATATATCATTTTAGGCAACTCAACTCTTATTTGGTTTTGATCACTAAACCACATTAATTGATTTTGATAATGATTTCAAGTTTGAGTAATTATGAATAAGGACTATTAGTACATTTTAAATGTTTGTAATTATTTATTCATTTATTTATAATTTTCATATATATGAATTTGCAACGTTCCTTTTTAATATAATGTTTATAATTTTATAAATAGATGGAACGAGTTCTTATAGATGTTCATCCGAGCCCATTAGATTCGTCATTGCTATCTAGACAACGACAGCATAGGTCTAACCTGATATATGCTGGCAAGGAGCTGTCTATGTCTAGATTTTGGACACTGTAGGATGTGGCTGATGTAAGGGTTAGAGATACCATAGATGGAGCAGGCTTCTAAGGGGTTTGTAGATTAAGAAATGTGACAGTTGATCATGCCATGATCATTGCTATGGTTGAGCGGTGGCGCCGGGAGACACACACATTTCATCTACCAATCGGGGAGGCCACTTTGACATTGCAGGACATTGCTATCATTACAGGTTTGAGGGTTGATGGCGACCCTATCATTGGAGGCCTTGCTACTAATATTGTGCAAGGTTGGGAGGAGATTTGTGTTTCTAGACTTGGATTTAGGCCTCAGCACCGTGATATTAAAGGTAACAAACTGATAGCAAGGGTGATAGAATGATATTTGGCGACACCACTTCTGGACAATGCCACGTACCACAAGATCGATTGTCGAGCATGGTGCCTTATCATGTTGTTATTTGACGAACTATTGTTCTCTCATAAATCAGGCAAATTTGTTCTGCTTCAATTTTTGCATCAACTTGAGGATCTGTGTAGGTGTGGGCAATTGAGTTAGGGAAGTTGTGTTTTAGCATACTTGTATAGATGTTTCGTGATGCGGCATTGGGTTCTGAAAGAGATTATGGTGCCATGGTATTCGTACAGGTAAATTATACATTCTGGATTATCTTAACTTATAAATATATTTAATATTTACAAATCATTTCAATTACTAAGGTATTGTTTTCATATTTTGTATTTGGAGTTGTAGGTGTACGAGAATCTTCCTATTYTACGCCCAGTTCGGGCCTAGGCGCTCCATATATTGCCGCATCTTACTCAATATAGAGCGAGATGGATTAGGCCTTATGATCTGTCGCGTTTGCTAACACATATTTTGGTGACATATAAGGACTAGTTAGATGCCCTAAATACCGATCAGGTCCGTTTTATAGACTGATTAAGTTTGAAGTAATTTCATTTGTTTATTTACTTAATAATATTTTATTTATTAATTTACTTAGTAAATGTTTTTTGTATGCAGTTTATCTGGATGCCATATACGAACATCCTTCATTAGCCACTAGCTATCTATTTAGAGGGATCAGACATATGGCTATCATCCCTGTGCCATTGATCTGTTAGAACATTGCGGAGTACTACTTCCSTGATAGGGTAATGCTGCAGTTCAGCTTTGATTAGGGCATCCCTGTCTTGCATGATCATTTCGGCACTCACAGTGTACGTGGAAGTGGCACTTGTACATTGTGGAGAGACGAGAACAAAAGGTATGTCGTGAATGGAATGCTCGAAGGCCAGGATAGTGATTGGGATGCCAGCAGATCTGCTGCAGGAGGCTAGTTCAGAGTACATAGGTTGGTATACCCCTCGAACACCATTGCTTATTGGAAATCCCATTATTAGACAGCATGACCCCAAGGGTTATCGGTCGATTTGTTCACAGTTACATTATGCGGTACGTATGTTGAAGTTATTTTGAAATTTGTTAATTTTTGTATTTTATTTTTATTGTATGTTTCATTTCTTGAAGTTGTTTATGTTGTTTCATGCTGGGTAGGCATCGATATTTCGAGAATATTTGGATATTGTGGATCAAGTGATGCCACACACAAATTCACATTCTCGATTGGCATTCRCACTACTGAAGGAGAAGATGCAGAGAACAATTTCGCWCTTAGGATATCTCAGCTGCCGTAGAAGGTAGGATGTTGATATTGTAACACCCCCAGATTAGGAACTGTCCTAAGTTGAGAATGTTACATCAATCTACTCGCAAATAATCAACTATCTATTTAAAACTCAACAATACCCAAAAGAGTCAAAAATATATTTAACAAATCCTCACTATTTCAACATTTATTCAAAACAAAAATAGCGGGAGCCTYAAGAATTTGAACCATTAAAAAAAATATAATCATTTTATCACAGAAAATAAGTTGAAATGTGTTTCTAGGTATCATAGCTCKCCCACAGGCGACCTTCTCGCCCCATCTTGTTACATATCATCTGAAATGAAACATAAACAAAAGAAATGAGCTAAAAAGCCCAGTAAGTAACCTTATGCATGAATGCATAAACATGTCCTACATGTCATGAAGATTTCGCCTTTTAAATTAAAACTTTCCAAACATTCCCTTTTTCTAAATCTTTTTACAAAACATTTCCTTCAAAATTCACTTAAAGCAAAACATTCCATTTCCTTTCATTCGTGAGCTCACTAGAGTATAACGCCTAGCCACTAGGCTCTGCAATGGGCCATCTTATTTGGAACCCGATTTCACTCCTATCGATAGTACCGCAGAGCGGTTAACATTCTTTCATCTCTTCACCTCCCCAAGGTGAATCAGTACCTACCCTCCCTGAGGGTAGGGTCGGGTCCGCCAGCCCCCCACACCCTATTTTCCACTCATATCCTTCATGGCTAGGTTTACACTCCTTTCTGATAACTTTAACATTTTCATTTAAAATTCCATTTCCTAAACCCTTCACCTTCTAAGTGTGTGGGCTCATGCCAAATGTGATGTAGAATTCTAACTACATGCTTATGACATGAAACACATACAACATTATATAATATAATATTTGACAAATAGTACAAGATATGAAACATAATAGCATATCATTTGACATAAAAGTGATGCAGGATATGAACATATTAACATTCCTCACAATTACACACATCAATATACAATCTCATACACAACATATTAGAGCAATTAAAAGAGTTCAATTTCATTCATTTATAACGTTAATGAGATGGGAGGATTACTTACCCGGAGTCCTTTACGTTAACGGGTTCTTACTTAAATTGTGAAGTAAACTCCCTCTACCGTTCTCAACGCAAGGCCTCGAAATGACCTAGTTGTGATTATTAAAAAAAAAAAAAAAGTCTACTTAGTTCGATCGTCCCAACTTAGATATTATATGTTTAATCCAAAAATTTCCTTATCAAATATAATTCCAAATTCAGTTCTCATATTATCAAGTATCACTTTTTTTTTTTTTAAGTTTACAATTAAACTCCTTAGATCGGGTATAAACCTAATCTATGTTCACCCACCAATTCACTTCAGGGTATAATTATGTACAAGTCATAAATTTCAATTTCAAGTGTTAAAGTTTTCACMTTTAAGTTCACGATATCTAAATGTTGCGGGAGTGGTAATGGGTTCTCGGGCGTTTGTTCAGGCGGCGCGTGCAACAGCCTTGGGCATCTGGGGGTCGAGCACCGGGCGCCTGGCACTGGCACTGAGCCCCTGGGGGCGCACTGGGCGCTTGCTGGGCCCCTGGTGCCTCTGGGCGCYCGGCACTGCTACGACTGGTGCTGAGTGCCGGTGTTGCTGCTRTCCGCTCATTCTTAGCCAAAACGACTCAGCTGACCGATAATGTTTCTGGTCAACTTCCGACAACTGGTTGACGGCAAGAGACAATCGGCGACTGGAGCAGCAAGGGCAAAGAGTCAAAATGATGGCCAACTGCAAAGATTTTGGCTTCAGTTCGAAGGGAAAATCTGTTGAGTAGAGCAAGAAAATGGCGACGGCAGATTTGGCGATGGTGTCGCACAGATTCGGTCACACAGAGAAGGAAAAAGGGTAACGACTGCAGATCTAGCGACGGTGTCGCACAGATCCGGTCGCTTATACAGAGAAGGAAAAATGGCAATGACGGCAGATTTGGCGACGGTGTCGCACAGATCCGATCGCTGGTACAGAGAAGGAAAAAGGGTAATTACGGCAAATTTGGCGACGGTGTCGCACAGAGAAGGAGAGGAGGAAGATGGCTTACCGGACAGATCCTCCTGGTGTGCGTCTCGCAGCGTCGGCGAACTGCGACAGGAACTGCCAACTATAGCAGTTCGACTCGAGACGGGGCGGCTCGTCGATCACAACCCTGGYAGTCAAAGATCTGGCGAGCGAAGGGTGGCGACCTCAAACACAACGTGCGATCGAGCAGGTGTGGCGCGATCTGGCCGAGTCACAGCAAAATCCTCCAACGGCTGAGCAGTTCGTCATCGACTGAGTGGCRTCACACGGCGAATGGCAGAAAGCGAAGAAGATGGTGATGGCGGTAGGGCTTCTTAGAAGTGAGCGGCAGCAGCGGCGGCGGTGGCTTAGGGTAGAAGATAAAGGGTTTCTTTACGTTTTTCTTTTTCTTTTCTTTCTTTTTATTTTCTTATATATTTTCTTTTCTTTTCTTTTCTAATTTATATTTTTGGGCTGTAATCCAAACCCGTTGGGCTTCCCATCCAAATTTAATCCAAAATTCGTAAATTAAATATAAGGGGCTTCCTTTCGATAGAAAGCCCGACTTCCGACTAACAAATAAATAGGCCTATGAGTCGAGCCTTTAACCAAATGATAACTTTTATTCGACATAGACAATATTTTCGTACCTATTAAACGTGCGATTTTAAAATATTAATCACATATAAAATGTCCAACCCTACTTGGCATACAACTTTACGTAAAATCAAACAAAATTAAATAAGGAGAAATTCTGGGTGTTACAGATATAGCACCACTTCCTCCAATTTCTCATCACCCTAGGGCGAAGATTGATGCCGAGGGTGAGGCTGGACAACAACGTGGTGGTAGACGTCCGCATGCATGCCCTTCGCCTGTCTCTTCCAAAGCTAATATTGGTGGGCAGCCAGAGGTTCCTGATGATGTTCATCAGTTCGAACAGTAGCCTAAGGTTGATTTTGATGCCTCTCTACTCCTTCTCGCTTACACATCCGACGAGAGAGACGCCGGAGCTGGGCCATCTACAATGCAGATGCACTCGGGACTTCTATATATGCAACACGTGCGCGATCAGGACCGTTGTTCCCATGCCCGGAGCATTTTTTTTTCGAGCATGATTGATGCCATGACATYTTAGACTCAATAMCATRCCTAAGGTTCAGAWTTCAAGATGAATCCTTAGTGTCTTCATTTAAATTATCCGAATGACCTAAGGTTTGTATTATGTAAAAATAATTAAGAAATAAAATATGGAATACGTTTAATATGAAATTTAAGTTAGTACGATTAAGTAAAAGGAGGATATAATTCTAGAAATATGTTGGAATATAATTTAGGGTTTATATGATAAAATAATATATATTTTGATTACGATTATTATTGTTATTTTAAAAATAAATTAGGAGTCATGAAATTAAATTGTAATATTAGTAGTTTAATTTTTATTGACACGAAAATTCATCTTGCGAAATTATTGGTTAAAGTCACCATAGGAAAAATGATGACGGTATTAATAGTAAACACCTGTGCTAAATGAACATGTTTGGTTAAACAAGTTTTAGATGAATATCCTTTGTGTAATAATATTAGGATACTGTGACACATTAACGTTGTGGGCAACCAAGGCACCCGGCTAGCAAAAGTAAACAAATTTACTAAGGACTACAGGTAAGTAAATTCTCACATTCCCATTAATGCATATGTATTATTGTTATAATTAAATTGCTCTTAGATGAATTGAATGCGTATTGAGCCTGAATTCTATGTAAGTAAATCCCTCATTCTCATTAACCGTATTCTATATGTGATATATTTTGTGGATATAATTGGATTGTTTGTATGATATATTTCGTGGTTATAATTGGCTTGTTTTGTGTGATATATTCTATGATTATAATTGGATTATTTGGTGTGATATATCATGTGATTATAATTGGATTGTTTTGTGTAATATGTTTGGTGATTATAATTGGATTATTTTATGTTATATGTTTCTACCTTTAATATGTTGGATAGTTTAAATTCATATTTATGTAGTTCATGTCATGGACATGTAATTATAGTGTTCTACATCATTCCTGGCATGAGTCACTCGTGCATTTAGAATTGAAGATTTTACGGAATGAAGTTGGAAAAAGAAATGGGATTTTATGAATAAATTATTTTCCAAATGTTAAGGATTTTGAAAAAAGGGTGTAAAGCCT
Organism: Rhazya stricta; assembly: GCA_001752375.1. Classification (NCBI taxonomy): domain Eukaryota; kingdom Viridiplantae; phylum Streptophyta; class Magnoliopsida; order Gentianales; family Apocynaceae; genus Rhazya; species Rhazya stricta. Next base: position 1,898,589 of record MEJB01000044.1, read on the forward strand.
AAGCTATGAAAGAAGTGAGTGGGAAATGGAGCGTAGGCTTGACCTAACCCTCTTGTAGGGTGGGAAATTCATGTATTATTCACCTCTTATGAGGTGATGTTCAAGAAAAGTTAAAGTAATATTAATCGCTTTGCAGTTCTATCGGTAGAAAACGTGATCGGGTTCCAAAGAATAATGGCCACTGCAAGCCTAATGGCTAGGCATTACACCAAGTGAGCTCATGACTTTAAAGGAATGGAAATGTTTGAAAAGTTCCTATATTTTGAAAGGAAAGTTTTTATGAGAAAGGTTATGAAATGGAAATGTTTAGAAAGCTTTTATTGAGAAAGTGAAATTTTATAACTTATGACATATAGGCCACTATTCGTGCATTCATGCATGAGATTTGCTTACCGAGCTTAGTAGCTCACTCCATATTTCCTTATTTTACGTTTCAGGTGATAATTAACTAGATAGTGCGTGGAGATCGTTTGGGAGCAGGCTTTGATACCCAAAAGTCGTTCTATTAATTAAATTTTTTATTTATTTATGAACTTGTTGAACGCTTGAATTTTATTCCTTTATTGTTAAAAGCTTCCGTTGAAATTTTAAATATATTAGAATTAAGTAGGTAACATTCCAGATTAGGGTAGTTTCTGATATGCGAGTGTTACATCTACCTTAGGCATAACGTACTCGTCCTTGTGTGTGGCTAAATTTAGATTTTTGAAGTCAATACATACCCATACTTGGCCGTTTTTCTAGGAAAAGACATTTGTGGTTTGGCTGTAGGTGTGACCAACTCAGTCATTGCTTTCTCGGTTGATAGGATATCTCTAGCTAGGGAGCTCTGCCGATTTGTGTTCCTGAATTCGTCAGGTAGTAGGCCAACAATATTGATGCCCTAATCTACCTGCTTTTCAATCGACTTCATATGTTCCTCTAGCATGGGTTTTTGCCTTTAGTCCCTTCTTTTCTGGGTCTTGGTCATGTATAGAGGTGAAATTAGGTTAACAGTCTTTCGGGTAGCTGGGATTTCTATGCTCATAGTCTCCTCCTTTGGGTGAAATTTAGTTGTGCTTCCAACTTTTCCTAAAGTTAGTCTTTTGAAAATCGAAGGCTTACCATCCAGCCGAACGAAAGACAAGGTGTTTGTTTCTAGGGAGGTGATCGGCTGCTATAGTGTTCCCATTACTTTAGTAGATGAGCATTCCTCTACYGTTTCATGAATTTGGGATATTATCTATTGCCATGGCAATTTCCTTATCGTATTAACGGGTGTTATTACGCTCGCATCGACAACTGGGAAGGGGTTTGTGTCTACAAAGACACATTGGATTTTTTGTTTGAAGAACGAAAATGCCTTTCTTGGATGACCCTCTGAATAATGCACCTAAACACCACACAATAAATTAATGTCATAACTAAACGAGTTATGCCACTTACAATATCTTTTACCTTTTAACTCTTGGCGGAAAGGAATCTTCTTGGAGTCCAAGAGCTTGATTTACTTATTTTTCAATAGCTAGTCAAAGTTCTAATCGACTCGTGATATGTTGAAGGGGTAATTTGTYTGGTCTCCTRGTTTGGCTTCTTCCTTTCCCTTGCGAAGGTCTCAATATGGGGCAAGTATATGATCCCTTTAATATCTTGGCTGCCATGATTTCAGCATGCTCATCCTCTTTAGAATCGGCTACATCATTGATTACTGAGATCATGGTTTACCCTTAGCTGAATTTTGCTGCCCGAGATTTCTCTTTTTCATTGATGAACTCTTCAGTCTGGGTTGCGTCGGCGAGTAACCTGGATAGATCTAAGAATTCTTGTAGGATGAGCGTCTCTTTCAATTCTGGATTCATACGCCCTATGGCAATCCTAGCATACTCAGCCTCGGGTAGTAATGTGGGACATTTCCCTTTCATCCGCCTGAAGCGTTTTGGAAAATCGGCCACATCCTCATTGCTCCTTTGTTTTATGGCTAACATGTTTGCAATAGATACTTCTGGTGTAACATCCCCAAATTAGAAACTGTCATAAGCTAAGAATGTTACCAACTTTACTCACTCTTATATTGGGAAAACTGAGGAAAATAAAAATTTGAATATTTTAATAGAAAAGGTTTATAAAAATTTCGGAAGAGTTCCTCTGTAATATCAATATTTACCCCCAGTATGCAATCACAAAATTCCACAAACATTTCCAATACTCATATATAGTAACTTCAAAACCCAACAAAAACTCAATATTGAAATAACTTTCATCCCAAAAATTATTTACTAACTCAATGCTTATGTATTTGAATGGCTATAAATAAGTCAACTATTGTAGATATTTTGATAATAGATTCCCGAAATTCCCGAATCCGATTGAATCTAAGATGAATGCTTGGTTTCTGTTATGGAAGAAAGACACGTATATGTGATATTAGATATTGACTGATTCTAGATGAACTAAAGATATATTTTATTTGCCCTACTCCTATGAATTTAGAYAGGGATTCCAATACCAATGGAAGCCCTTCCCTTTCCGTCTCCTTGTGACTGTAATGAACAACAGATGAAATCATGAAAAGGGGGAAAGAATTCAAATAACAGTTCGGAAGCAAGAAATGGAAGATCCAAAGTCGTATAGATTCACAAAGACTCTGTGGATAGAAACTCAAAAGTAGTTCAGATGATTCACTAATACTATTACTTCAACTTGAAGTTCTTAGTTACTTCGAATCGAATAATTAAGTCATAATTCGTTGGTTGATTGTATCATTAACCATTTCTTTTTTTGGTACGAGGGAACTTATCATGAATCCATTGATTTCTGCCGCTTCCGTTATTGCTGCGGGGCTGGCTATAGGGCTTGCTTCTATTGGACCCAGAGTTGGTCAAGGGACTGCTGTAGGTCAAGCTGTAGAGGGTATCACGAGACAGCCCGAGGCAGAGGGAAAAATACGAGGTACTCTATTGCTTAGTCTAGCTTTTATGGAAGCTTTAACAATTTATGGACTGGTTGTAGCATTAGCGCTTTTGTTTGCGAATCCTTTKGTTTRATATGAAAAATCCSTAGTTTCTAGTTTATTGCCGTTTTATTTGCTTTTTCGAATTCTATGAAAATTTCACTCCTACAATTACTTATTCGTTGACAAAATAACCTATGGGAAGGTTTGATTTGCGGATGAGGRATTAGTATACCGACTCGCTTTCATCCTTCCTGTTCGGAGTCTAAGGGAAACTAAGGATTGAAACAAGGGGGATAGTTCACACATAAATCGAATACTTTTTAAAATAGGAAATAAATAAGCGAAGTCATACAAAAAGAACTCTATTCGATTTTTTAGTCTATCTATTTAGTCTATCCATAAGAGGAGATCATATGAAAAATCTAACCRATTCTTTCGTTTCTTTGGGCCATTGGCCATCTGCCGGGAGTTTCGGGTTTAATACCGATATTTTATCAACAAATCTAATAAATCTAAGTRTAGTGCTTGGTGTATTGATCTTTTTTGGAAAGGGAATGTGTGCGGGTTGTTTATTTCAAGAATATGCTAGATCCRAGCAACTGTACCTTTTTCGTTATAATTAGAAAAGAAAGGTGCATGATCTCACGAATGACTTCGGAATAAATTAAGAAATTATAGTATAAAATATTATAACTACATACTCATGACATGGACCACATMAATATGAACTTAAACTACCTAACATGTCAACAGGTAGAAAGTTCACATACCTGAAATAAAATTATAAACATATCACATAAAATAATCCAATTATAATCACAAGACATATCACATAGAACAATCCAATTATAATCACAAAATATATCACATAAAATAGTCCAATTATAATCACAAGATATATCACACAAAGTAATCCAATTATAACCACCAGACATATGGAACAAAATTAATGAGAATGGGGGGAAATTTACTGATCTGAAGTTGTTAAAGTTAGAAATTCACTTAAACGCAAAGCGGAGTCCCTTGRCCGTCCACAATGTCAACGTGTCCGAAAATATCCTAATTATTATTACCAAAAGAAAATTCATTTAACATGACTCTTCGACTTTAAAACATTATACTTATCATATGAACATTACTCACCCATGTTAAGCCGTACTTAATTTCCATATTGGAATTAATAACATCCCTATGGGTATATATTATTTCATGGCTTTCAACTTTCCCTAATAATGACAATGATAACCCAAAACACAATATGTATTTCTAAGTAAACATTCCTCAAACTAATTACATTCCACCTTAAATCATGTATACACTTTAATCTATGTTTCCAGGTATATATTATTTCATGGCTTTCAACTTTCCCTAATAATGACAATGATAACCTAAAACACAATATGTATTTCTAAGTAAACATTCCTCAAACTAATTACATTCCACCTTAAATCATGTATACACTTTAATCTATGTTTCCCACAATTACCAATACTGAACATAATTACATAAGTTATTTGATTAATGAAATTGAACAAATAATGTTTTCACGACAAATCATAAGTGTGTCTACAGAGATACGTTGCGCCTCGGGCGTGCGAATAGATTGAGAACAATTGCCTTGGTCGCACACGGTGCTTGGTTGCTTGGGTGCCTGAGGGTCTGGTAGCTTGGCAATTTCTGTTCCTGGTCGGACTTGGGCTAATCTGAACTGAAACTCTATTTTCGATTGAGTTTTCGGCGTGAGCAAGAGATCCCGAGAGAAATTGGACGAGCTCGGATCTCGATAGAAATACAGAAGGTCGGCTAGCTCCGCGTGGAGATAGCGGAGCGTTGTGCGAGCCGACTGAGCAGTGATGTGTGGAGAGACAAAATGACTCGGGCAGCACGATCGGCGACTAAGGAGCTCCAGTGGGGTAGTGGCAAAACCAGCAACCCCGGATCTGGTTGAGATTGGTAGCATGGGTTGTCAACGACCAGCAGGAGAGTCGGAGGAACTTGACAAGCAGATCCAATCGGCTTAAGCGTGCAGATAAGACACGTAGATCTGTGACTGGACAGGACCGCGAGGGAGGAAGAAAGAATCGGCGATGACAAACAGCCTAGTTCGGTGACGGACTATGGCTCGAGCAACAGTTTTGGTTTGGGTCGTTGAAGGATGACGAACGACGGTGTGCTGCAGTGAAGGCGTGGCGTCGACAAAGGAAGAGAGACGGTGATGGAGAAGGGAGTCTGAAGGCTGAAACCTTCAGAAACTATAATTTCGTTTTTTTTTTTTTTTTTGGCTTAGGCCCTAATCAAACTTCTATTGGTCCTCTTTATCCCATAACTTACCAAGCCAAATAAAATTAAATTCTATAGCTTTCTTTGGGCCAAAATTTAACATTAAATTAGCTTTAGGTATTGAATAAGAAACAAATGAGCTCTAACGTGTCGAGCTTAAATTAATTAGTTAAAATTCTAATTCACTTAGCACGATAAATCTCATAATTAATTAAATAAATGTACTCTCACATTAACATATGAATAAACAATAATAACAAAATAATCTATTAAATTTTAATTGATATATAAATTTCAAGATTATATTAAATTCGTAAAAATGAAAAAAATAAATCCCTGGGTATTACATCTGGGATCAGTCTGTAAAACCTTTCATGAAAGAGGCATTCCATATCAGCCTAACTATTAATTGAATTGGGCAGCAAGCTATCATATCAGGTGAAAGCTGATCCAGTTAGTGGGAGGGAAAAAGGTTGTAACTTTTGTAAGTCACTATTACTAAGCTCCCCACATTGAGTCGTGAAATCAGCCAATGTGCTCTTTGATATCTCATCATCATCACCTAAAAATGTGGAGAATTCAGGCATTTTTATTCGCAGAACATGATGGTTGCATAGTCAATCCATTCAGGATAGGGTTTCCTATAGACCATACGACTATTGCTAGCAATGTGAAGCCCAAACTGTCTCCTTAGCATATCGGCTACTGCATTAGAATCAAATGGTCCAGGAGCCTGTATCGGCCTAGCTCTTAGATTGGCAAGAGACTATCTCTTGAAGTGATATGCTGGACAATACCTCTCCTAATATCCTCTGTGGAAAGGAGTCCCTGCACCTGAGGTGTTTGGGTTCTTCTGTTTGGTGCTTCTTACCGAATGTTAGAGCCCTAAGACTAGCTGATAGGCAACTGAGTAGCATAATCTTGTCGTCCAGTAGCTTACTGAATGTATAGCCCTGCTACACAAAAAAGGTTCGAACCTTGTGGCAAGAATGGATTAGTAGCTTCTTGAATGCTKTAAGGTATTGGCTGGCCTTTTGTGTGGTGCCCATGCTATATGGAGCTGTCCTTCAGGTGGGACATAACCTATCGGTTGGGAAGTGTTCCTCCAAGCTATTGTGACCGGGTCTTGGTGGAGTAGAGGTCTGGACAGAGCCAAAGTTTGTATATCTTCTAGGTTCTCCCTAATATAGGTGGTCATTAGAATAGAGGGGAAAGTGGCTGGAATCACATGAGGACATGGTGGAGTTCCACATTACACTAAACTTTGGATCTCATTTTACAACATAGGCTTAAAAACAATAGCAAACTATTGAACTAAATTTTGCATTAGCTCACCTATGCATTGTTCCATGGTGAACCATATACCTGACAAAAGAGTTGGAGTGGATGCTTCATCTACGGATGTTGATGGCTCTCGACAGGTAGAGCCATTTCTAGAGGTAGACTGCATCTTTCTGGAGTTTGCTTGAGTGCACTCACTAAGCCGAACTCTGGCATAATATCCGTGGTTAGTGCATTTGGGACACAAGAGTGATTGTTCTAGTTTCGAGTCATGATTTCATGGCTAAAACAAATCCTCATGCACACTTAAAGGTCCCACTGGGCGTGCCAATTGGGTTGGTGTGCATAAATTGCTTAGTCGATTCGGTTATCTTAGTTGTAGCATACTGAGCTTTTCAACAAAACAAGGCCTGAGTTCCAATTAGATAGCCACCTAATCGGCTCACTAGATCCACAATAACCTTTTTGTTATGTGCGGGTTCTTGAGTTAGCTTTAGTAAGTCATTTCAAAGTATGCAAGTAAACTATGTAACCAGGAAAGAAATGTAGTGTTTGTGTTTGCTACGACTAAGATATCAGCAAAATGAGCTTTACTAGCTGATCAGAAAGCAAACAAACTAGAGCAAGTGAAAAATAGGAAACTACAAAATATCACATAGCAGGAAGATACAACTACGATAGCTAAGTCTAGCAGAGTGATAATGATGAGGAATACAAATAGCAGGAAGATACAACTGCGATAGCTAAGTCTAGCAGAGTGATAATGATGAGGAATACAAATAGCAGGAAGATACAACTGCGATAGTTAAGTCTAGCAGAGTGATAATGATGAAGTATGCCAAATAGCAGATAGATACAACTTGGTCAGCTTAAATTAAACGAGTGATGATGCTAGATAGGAAAATAATGCAGTTAACATGACTAATCAAACTAAGTAATCCTATGCAAGCTAGAAAGTCGTAAAGAAAGCAATTAGAAAAGTTAATGGATTATGCTATTAGAGCTGGAAATAATATCAATTAACACTAGAAAGTTGATAATAAAACTGTAAAAACATAGAAAAGACGAAATGCTTGATTTTTGAGTTGATTGAATGAGGGCTTTCTCCGTCTTATTTCTTCTTTATTTATACTCTTCCTTGTAACGATTCTGTGGGCTGATGGCCTACAAAAGCAGTTGTCAAGCTATTTTCCCTCTTTCCATGCTAGCCATGTCCTTCTTAATTGGTCCTTTGATTCTCGCATAAGTGATTTTGATTTTCCCTTGCCGAAGAACCGATCTCTAGTCCTTCATTGTTTATGCCGTTTCGRCTGACTTTTTCCTCTTGTTAATCGGYTGACCCCTGCCGTATTCCCCTTTTGGTTTTCATTAGTCGCTGAACTTCTCAGCCGTCTCAGCTCCGCTCTCCTTGACCTATTGTCTAATTTGGCCTTACTCAGCTAGCCATTGCGACCTACCTTAGCCATTGACATCGGCTATTTGTATGCGTCAACACATACTAATATACATACACTATATATAGTAATAGAAATAACAAATTTCCCTAAAACTAGCATAATGAATTCATCCACGACTATATTACTCAGCCACAATCATTCATGCTCATCAATGTTCTCCACTAACAGACATGCTCTCATCTCATAATGTAACTTTGTTTAATATTATTATAATATTTATGATTATTGATATATATCCCTAAACTTTCTTCTCATCTTATATTATTGTTTATTTCTAGCCCACCACCACTCTAGACGGCAGTTTTTGGCGAAACAAGTCACGTGGCCATCACATGGCATTTTGTTGAAGGGGGGTAATACTGTCATTCCAAGTCCTTTTATGCACATTCATATTAATAATAAAACTAAAAAAGAAAGAAAGAAAAAGATGAAGACGAAAATGCAGGCGTTGCTGCAACCAACCCAACCCAGATTTCTAGTTGAACCTTTGTTGCTCTTGAAGAAGACAGGAGAAGCCTCCCATGGCTTGCGAGAGAAAACTTCTTTGAAGAACATTTTACCTGTGGTCAGGGAGGATATTCGAAAGTCGTCAATCCTCTTGTGGGGAAATCCGAAGATCAAAAACTTGGAAGGAAATAATCTTGCCTTGAAGCAGAGCAAGGATGCGAACTTACCTGTGGGAGTTGGTATGTCTGAACCTCTTAGTTGCAATTGCCTGATGGATGCTCGGATTATGACCGTGTTATTGTTCTTACAATAATGGAGGGGAGATTCCGTTCAATGTAGAGGCTCCATCATCAAAGCAAAGCGTTTTGTTCATGAAGGTGGCCCATCTTGCCATTGCACACCTTCTTGCCGAAACAGGTTTGGCCAAGGAGGTCCTCGGTTCCGGTTGGATGTTTTCAAGAGTAAATCAATAGGATGGGGCGTCAGATCACCGTAAGATATTCCATCCTGTAGTTTCATTTCTGAATACATTGGTGAGGTTCTCCTATTAACGAAGTTGAAGAAAGGATCAATGACGAGTATCATTTTTTATCTTGATATTAATTCTGATCCCTTTACAATAGATGCAGTCCAATTTGGGTTCATCAACCATAGTTGCTCTCCCAATTTTAATTTCTCGGCAGCGATTGGAGACTTCTCTGTTCTTCTTCAAGAACAACAGAAGATCCACCAGAAATTTGGATTGGGTTGGGTTGCAACAACACCTTCATCTACTTCTTCTCCTTCCTCCTTTTTGTTTTATAATTTTATTGTTAATCTGAATATGCAGAGCGGTGATTTTACCCCTCCAACCAAATGCCACTTTAAGGCCACGTGACTTGTTTCGCCGGAAACCGCCGTCTCGAGCGGTGGCGGACGAAAATAGATAACAAAAACTAATTGAAGGATAAAAAAAAAATTAAAAAAGAAAAAAGTTAGTTTTCCCTTAATCTTACTAAACACATGAACTTTCGCATGTTTTTCAAATATTATTCTATTTTTTTCATGGATGCATAAGCACGGAAAATTAATTACGAACAAGGCTACATTAAAGCAAGGATATAATAAATGAAAATTAATGCCCGGTGAATTATATATTAAACGACAACACATCACAAGACTGTATACCTCTAAAACAGACATGAATCTAATACATTACTAATACATTTCTCAGGAAACCCTCGACGTGACCTCAGAAGCATGAATGCCTCACTTTCTTCTCGTTCTCTTTGCTGTATCCTGCAAAATGATATTCATGAAACCATGCATGGTCGACGCTTTCTTCCGACGTGTATTTGTGTGTACTTGTGTGAGAGAGAAACAAATATGAAGAGAGAGAAGAAGAAAGATAGACCTATAGATGATTTTTTGTCCTCGGAATGCACCTAGTGAAGAATCCTGGACAAATTTACGGCCTCCTGTGCAATTGCTGCCATACTCGATCGAAGACGTTTTCCAAAAACTGGGAATATGAATGGCTCCACGACTTTTTGAAAACAAGAATGCTCAAATATCCTAGGAGACCAACTGCAAAACCAGGTCCCAGTCCAGCAATAAACCATAAAATAGTAGACTCCATCTCACTTACACGGTCACCAGCAGAACCTCCTTCCCCAAATGATTTATTAGGATCATAGCAAAGGTTCGGTAGTGGTTTGCCACAAAGACCATTGTTGCCGATGTAAGCTGATGGATCATCAAGAGTCTGCAGTTGATTGCCAGATGGGATTGGACCTGTTAACTTGTTGAAGGATAGGTTGAGAAAACTGAGAGAGGTTAAAGCAGACGCGCTTTGAGGAATAGAACCAGAAAGTTCATTTCTTGACAAATCCAGGGATTCGAGTTGATTCAAATTGCCAATCTTCTCTGGGATTCTTCCACTTAGATCATTTCTGGACAAATTCAGACCTTGCAAGCCCACCAGATTCATTAACTCTTCTGGGATCTCTCCAACCAAATTATTTTCTGAAAGCCCCAGATATCTAAGAAACGGAAGGGTCGAAGCATACTCAAGCTCTCTTCCTTTCATGAAGTTTGAAACTTTTGAAGGATGAGTTGTAACGAAAGAAAAAGGTGAATAGTCTTTGGATACCATTGCACTGAAGTTCGAAAAACAACGAGGAATTTTTCCTGATAATTTGTTTTCCTCTAGGTTTAGCACTTGGAGATTTAAGAGGAGGCAGAGGTGATGATTAATGTTACCAAAGAAGTTATTTGAATGAAGACTGAGGATTCTCAAATTTGATAACTTCTCACCAATCCAGATAGGCAAAGTGCTCTGCAATCTATTTCCTCCAAGATCAAGAACTTCCAGGTTTTCCAAATTTTGAAATGATGGAGGAAGCTCTCCATGGAATTTGTTTTCGTTCAAATGCAAAAATATAAGAAACTCCATATTTCCTAAAGAACCGGGAATTTGACCTGAAAAACTGTTATTTCCCAGATTTAGCATGTTCAAGTCTCGCAAGTTTCCGAAGCATGAAGGGACTGTTCCAGACAACTGGTTGTTGGAGAAATCAATGAATTGCAAAGTCTTGAGGTTGCAAATGTATTCGGGAATGCTACCAGTGAAATGATTGTCATTCAGAGTCAAATATGTAAGATTCAGCTTTGTTGTATTCGGATGAAATCGAGGAATTTCACCTGTCAAAGAATTTCTCGAAACATCATACACAACTGCATCTGTTGGAAATGACTTGAAAGGGACCTGAAATTTGTTGAAATACAAGGCTATGCAACGATAAAACCCATTAGTTTCATGGAACTCTGGAATCTTTCCAGTTATTTGGTTGTCGGTCAAGTCTGCGTAGTTGATTCGGGAATAAACAATCTCAAACCAATCTGGGAGTGTATCTGAGATGCTAGCATCAGACATCCTTAAGGTTTGAACATCTTTCTGTGATTGAAGCCATTGAGGAAATTTCGGGCCAACTTTGGTGTAACTTATATCTATCAACTGGAGTTGAAAAGGAGGAAACCATTGGATGCTCACGTTCCATGCAAGTAATGTTGATCGAATACGTAAAGCTTTAAGTTTCGTGAGATTCAGAAAATGCATTTCAGATAACACACCAGTTAATGGATTGTTAGCAAGAACTAACCTCTCTAGATTTGTGAGCTGCCCAAGGCTAGAGGGAACAACACCAGAAACTTGGTTGAAATTAATATTGAGTTCTTTGAGAGATGTTAATTTCCCAAGGCAACTAGGAAGAGAGCCATGAAACTGATTAAAATGCAAATACAAATAAGACAAACTAGTCATATTACATAGTGAATATGGAAGTGAATTGGTCAAGTCATTTGAGAAGAGATCTAGAACATCTAAAGATGATAACCGAGAAACATGGATTGGAATTGAACCATGGAAGAAGTTACCGGCAAGATGAAGATTCTTGAGAGAAGTCAAATTGAACAACCAGAATGGGATTGTGGAATTGAAACTGTTTCCTTGGAGGTTAAGTGTAGTAAGTGATGTCAAATTACCATGTGGAGGCCGAAAGGGAATAACATTAAGGCCACAACCTGCTAAATTCAGTGAATCCAAGGCGAAAAGCATGTTGATTGAGTCAAACCAATCTCTAATCTCCCCTAGGTAAACCCCAGAAAGGTCCAAAACTCTGAGAAAAGACAGTTTAGTGACCCACCAAAGGTTTCTCGAACTCAAGATATATCCTGCACCAAAACTCCACAATAGAGGTGCATCTCCAAGATGAAGATACTGTAAGCTCGAGAGATTTCCTAGATGATCTGGTATAGTACCATCAAAACCTGAACTTTTGAGGTCAATATACCTCAAACTTTTCAAGGATCCAAGGAACATAGGAATTTGGATTCCTGAAAAATTATTCATGCTGAGGTCCAAATACTGCAAATGCCCCAACTCGAGTAAAGAAGGATTTAGCTGACCTCCCAAGCAGGAGTTTCTATAACTTGCAGCATAGTTTGCATCCCTAGAATACCTCAAGGAATCAAAGGGAAACTGGTTATGGAGATCGAGTTTCACGATATGGTTCGTGATCTCGTTGCAGCTGATACCTTCCCATGCACAACAATCATCTCCAACCCATGATGACAATCTATTTGATTTATCTATCAGGTTTTCCTTGAACTTGAGTAGAGCATTTCGCTCGCTAGGATTGCATCTCACATTTGAGTGACCTGTCCTACTGCAACATATCTGAATTTGTACAACAAATAGAAGAAGATAGAAGACTAGAGTTGCACAATGGAGATGTCCCATGGCTGTAGGTTTTTGGCTGAGCTTCATTTTGGTTGTCTGGTTCTTAARTTTATATAACTGCAAAAAGGTAATGAATGRTTGGCCAATAATCCCTATGTCCTACGCTAARTAACAGAGGTTGATTTTGGCAAGGAATTTTATGTAACAGTTAAGATAGTCCCTCCATTTCATATCATATGTCAGATTGGGATGGTGTASCTAGGGTTAGAAAATTTTAGAGTCTATAAAACTTTTTAAATTAAAATAACTAAAATAATCTTATTAATTTTATCAAAAAAACTCTCTTCCATCATTTGAGAGTTACCTCTCTCTCCTCCTTCCCCCTTTTTCTAGTTGGAAATAAAAATATTTTAAGTTACAAAGCTAATAAAAGGATTAAAATAAAAAACAATTCAATAGATACTCAATTAATTTTCTAAAATGATATATATTTTGAAATAAATGATTTTTTTAAATACGAGATATAATTTGAAATACGATAAATTATATCTTCGATGATTCAACTTCAACTTCAACTCCGTGGACTACTCAACATGCAAAAATTTATTACTTGACAATGAGCTACTAGGGAGTCGCCGGGTCATTCTTCAATAGCCCCGCAATTAAGGCAACAGTATATTGAAGAATGACCCGACGACTCCATAATAGCTCAGTGTCAAATAATAAATTTTTGCATGTTGACTAGTCCAAAGAGTTGAAGTTAAAACATTGAACAAATAAACTGCATGGCTGATCGTGTCCCACGTACTCATGCAAGTAATAGCGTTTTCATGTATTAAAGGACAAAAATGCTGCTCTCTGTATTGCTTATTGTCAACTAATTTTGTTGATATTTATCTATACGGTAAGCTAAGGACAGAGTCCATTTCATGGGGCCATTGATGTGAAAGTTATCAAGGAATCATATATTACCTTCCTTGTAGGTTGTTTCATTAGTCATTACTTGCCCATCATGAAAGTCGGCAAAGTTTTTGGAGAAGAATTTAGTTATGAAAGAGAAAAAATGAGAGGAAAGAAAGGAGAAAAAAACAGTTTTAAAATTTTTAAAATTTATTGTGCATATTTTTATTTTTATTTTAAAATAATGAGAAGAGTAATCAGAATATCACAACTCTATAAGTATTCTTTTTCTCAAGATTGGGCACCCACTTTTATTGATTTGAGAAATCTGATTCATTTTCAAACACCAAATTAATTCTCCAAATGCTTGAATTTAATAATAAAAATACAACTAGAATCATTGACAATCAAATGATGCTTAAGAGACATGTAAAATAATGTTCATTTTCTTAAAATAAGTGTATATTTAATGTAAATTTTCTATGTTTCATCAATTAATTTCTAAACGAGCAAGTATTATTATCACATACAACTGTACCATTCTTTCAAATTAAGATTGTCAAATAAAAATATTTCCCTTTTTTTTCCTCACATAACTCAATTTCGAACATTAGTGTATATCTAAAGTAAGTGGGAATTAATTTCAATTTAGCCCTCCAAAGCATGCAATGTATCGATTTACTCCTCGGAAACAAACAGGTGCATGAACAGATTTTGTTCAAGATTAACATCTCTTTATACCCTTTATGTTTCCATATATAATTGAGTAAATATAGCTATTTATTGCAGAAACAATTCATGTGTAATCTATTTGGATTGAGAGTTAATGTATAGAATAGGAGTTTAATTTGACTAYAATGTAAAAGTTAGAAAAGTTCGTCATATAAAATTTCAAATATGTGCTATATTTTAGATATTTTCATTTGCAAATATTATTTAGAATAAAATGCTAAAATTTAAAACTTAAAGCGTAACGAGTAAAATTGCTACACTTTAGTTGCCTATTCAAATGTCGATAATTTCCTAATAAAAGTTCTTATACATCAATCAAAAATGAAATGGTACACTACTATACAATAAGAAAAATGGAAATGTAACATCACAATAACAGATACTACAGTACCAAAAGACTTTTTTTTTTTTTTTTTTTCATTCTGTTTCCCCACAGTAAGAAGGAGGGAGATGGGGAAAGGAAGACCAAGAGATGGTTTGCATGAGCTGACCTACTAGAACATTGCTTGCAGCTTTCGTCTTTTCAACATTATCCACACCCACAAACTATTCCCGACATCATCCACAATCTCAAAATATGCATATCGCCATGACTTCTTGAAAAGCAGGATAAGGTAGACTCCGGAGACGCCAAGGACAAAACCAGCTGCTAAACCCGCATAAAACCATATGAATGTAGACTCATTCCAACCCTCGTGGTGATCATTATCCTTTGGCCCAGATGGTTTATTAGGATCACTGCAAATTTTTGGTAATGGTTTTCCACAAAGTCTATTTCCCATATAAATAGATGGATCATTCAGAGTCTGGAGTTGGTTCCCCGATGGAATTGGACCTGACAAGTTATTGAAAGATATGTTGAGGAAACTGAGAGAGCTTAAAGTTGTCAAGCTTTGCGGAATTGAGCCAGAAAGTTCATTTCTTGATAAATCAAGAGACTCCAGTTCTGTCAAATCGCCAATCTTCTTTGGAATCATTCCCCGAAGATGATTATGAGACAAATTCAAACCTTGCAACCCTACCAGATTCATTAACTCCTCAGGGATCTCTCCGACAAAATTATTGCTGGAAAGCCCTATGGACTTCAGAAATGGAAGGTTTGAGGAATACTCGAGTTCCCTTCCTTTCATGATGTTCGAAAGCCTCGAATGATGAGTAGCTGTAATGAAAGAAAAAGGTATGATATATAAACCTTTAGTTGCCATGGCACTGAAGTTGTCGAAACAACGAGGAATTTTCCCTTCTAACTGGTTCTCTTCCAGATTTAGTACTTGGAGATATGAGAGCTGGCATAGTTGCAGGCTTATGTTACCAGAGAAATTATTTGACTGAATCCTCAAAATTCTCAGATCCGATAATCTACTGCCAATCCATGCAGGTACAACACCCTCCAATGTATTGTCACCAAGATCAAGAACTTGCAGATTTTTTAAATTTAGCAATGACAAGGGGAGCTCTCCATGGAACTTATTTTTGTTCAAATGCAAAAACATAAGTGACTCCATATTTCCTAAAGAACTTGGAATGTGACCTGATAAACTGTTATTTGCCAGATTTAGCATGCCTAAATTTGGTAAGCTTCCCAAGCATGAAGGGATTCTCCCTGTCAATTGGTTGTTTGATAGCTCTAAGAATTGCAATGTCCGAAGGTTGCATAATTCTTGTGGGATGCTGCCAGTGAAAAGATTGTCATTCAGAGTCAGAAATTGAAGATTTGTCATTGGTGTAATAGAACTAGGTAGAGGAATATCACCCGTCAAGGAATTTTTCGAAACATCAAAGACAAGGGCATCTGCTGGAAATGAATCTATTGGGCCTTCAAATTTGTTGGTATACAATTGTATCCATCGGTCAAACAAATGAATTTCCTTGAACCTAGGTAGTTTCCCAGTTATTTGGTTGTGGGTAAGATCTATGTAATGTACTTCAGAATACACATTCTCAAACCAATCGGGGATGGTGTCTGAGATGTTGGCACGGAACAACATTAAGGTTTCAACCTGTTTCTGAGTTCGAAGCCATGAAGGAAATTTGGGGCCCACTTTAGAGGAACTCATTCCTATATAATTGAGTTGAAATGGAGGAAGCCATTGCAAGCTCACGTTCCAACTAAGTAACGTTCTAGAAATTCGTAAAAATTTTAGTTCTTTTAATTTGAGAAAATGGCTTTCCAATAATACCCCAGTTAATGGATTGTTAGCAAGAACTAACCTCTCTAACTTTGCAAGCTGACCAAGACTCGTGGGAACATCACCAGAAAATTTGTTGGAATTGAGGTTGAGTTCTTTCAGTGAAGTTAATTTCCCCAGGCAATTAGGAAGTGAACCCTGGAACTGATTGAATTGCAAATAAAGATAGGATAGACTACTCAAATTACATAGTGAATTCGGAATTGAACTGCTCAAGTCGTTTGAAAAGAGATCAAGAAGAGTTAACGAAGGTAATTGAGAAATGATATCAGGAAGTGGTCCATGAAACAAATTACCAGCAAGTTTGAGACTCTTGAGAGCAGTAAGATTAAACAACCAGACAGGGATAGTGGTATCAAAACTATTTCCTCGGAGGTCAAGGGAAGTAAGAGATGTGAAATTAAGATGTGAAAAAGATGGAAGAGTCTTGAGGTCACAACCTGCCAAATTTAATGACTCCATTGCAGAGAGCCTATTAAGTGCAGGAAGCCAATCTCTAGTCTCCCCTAGGTAAACCCCAGAAAGGTCCAAACTTTTTAAAGAAGAAAGCTTAGCAACCCACCAGAGATTTCTTGAACTCAATGTGTAGCCTGCACCAACAGTCCATCCTAGAGTTGTATCTCCAAGATTGAGATATTGTAAGGTGGAGAGATTTCCAAGATGATCGGGCACCATCCAGTCAAAACCTGCACTACTGAGGTCAAGATATCTCAAACTTATCAAGGATCCGAAAAAACTGGGAATCCGGATTCCTGAAAAGTTGTTCATGCTGAGGTCCAAGTATTGTAAATGGTCCAACTCGAGTAAAGATGGATTGAGTTCACCTCCCAAGCAGGAGTTGCTATAATTTGCAGCATATTTTATGTCATCAGAATACCTTACAGGATCATAAGGAAACTGGTTACGGAGATCGAGCTTCACCACATAGTTATTCATCTCACTGCAGCCGACACCTTCCCACGTACAGCAGTCATCTCCAGTCCACGATGACAGTCGATTTGCTTTATCTATCAGGCTTCCCTTGAACTCGAGCAACGCCTTCCGTTCCCTGTGGTTGCAGCTCACGTTTGAGTGAACTTGTCTGCAGAAGCCTAGCTGAATCTGTTCAATGAAAAGAACACCACATAATAGGAGGAAAGCTGCAGCCTGCACATTTCCCATGACTTAATCTTATGCAGGTACCCCATAAAAGACTTGCCGTCTGATTTTCTATTCTTGGGTTTTATAGAAAATTTGAACTACTGAATCATTAATTAAGAAACCATAACAACCCATCCTACAGGAAATTAGCACTCGAAACATCAGTGCCTTGACTATTTCCCAATGATAGTGCAGGGACACGTTTTCGACTTTTTTGTGCAGATAAAGTGAAGAAATGTGTAGTTTGAACGTGATCATTTCACTGTTGCTTTCAATTGCTAACCTTTAAATACAATATCTTCACACATATAACTGGTTAAATTATTTTGTAAACTTCTTTGGCTGTGATTTATTAACCATAATAGAGGTATATTTAATCTGTTGAATTTATTTTTTAACAAAGTTCAATTTGATTACCTGTTCTTACATTCACTTGTTATGTTTAGTCTTAACATAGTTAATATTTTATTAGATACGATGCAATTTTATGCTGCCTTATAAGCTTTTAACAAATTTTGAAAAATCCTTTATGATTTAAAATTATACAAAAAATGATAAAGATAATAACACAATCTCATATCAGATTATTGCTTGATAATGACAAAATTGTATTAAGCAAAAAAACATCAAAAATAGGAAAGAACATTAATTGTTGAGTTATATTAAAAAAATAAAGTCAGACAAATATATATACAATAATAAATAAATATCGACATTTACATGAGTTTATTAGAAACCCCTTTAGTATGTGGTCAACAAAAATGGACAGATATTGATATTGATATACCTTTTTGAGAACGCAATTCTAATTAATCAATAGTCTAAGGACAGGAAAGTGATCGTCGACGGAAAACTGAGGATTCATTTTTCCAAGTCTTTGATGTGGAAAGTCATCAGTCAATTGCCATCTTTATAGGTTTCTAAGGTACTGTCTTTCATTAACGTTTCTGTATTGAGGAAAAAGACATTCTYATGTAATTTTCCCGTCCACAACCTATAGGTACTTCAGCGGATAAATATTTATATATTCAATTTATTTTATTTATTAACATAATAACCTTTTAGTTCGCAATCAATTAGTCATTTAACCCAAAAAATGCATCAATAACAACAGCAATTGGCAGATATTTGCTTAATATATGGTTGCTAATTCAGCTGGTATATATTTTCCTCAGGCAAAATATTAATTAGCAATTACAGAAAATCGGTTGGTAATTTTTGTTATTCAGTGGCTGATTTATGAATTTAGATTGCGGGATATGAAAATTAAGAAAGTTAGAAGTATAGTAAATGGATAAGAGGACAGATAATTAACCTAATAAAGAATGACACAAGCTGCCGTACCTGACTCCTTCTAGATCTGCCCTTGATGTTATTACAAGATAACTATATTACCAACAAATTACGAGCCAAAATTTTCATTCATAAATAACTTTTTTTAATATATAATGAATTCATTTATTAACGTCTAACTTTGGTTGGTAACCATTTGTAACTTAGCATAAATATGTACYAACCAATCGTTTCAATAGGTAAATATTCAGTTTATACGTTCATGGATTAATATTTACACCAATCGAAATAAATAGTTACTGCAAGGCTCCATTTGTATTTGGTATTTTTTTTCTTTTTGTAAGAAAACCAATATATTTAAGTGGAAATGAAGTTAGGCTGAGCGGCTAAACATACATTCGATGGGACATTAGCAACCCATATAGAAAATCCTGGTCAAAAGTACTACCCAGTTGTGCCAGTAAGTGAGCTGGTCTGTTTACCAGCCTTGGAACATTTTCTCTTATAAAAAAATATATATTTTGTGTCTTATAAATATTATTATTTTATAAAATAGACAACATATATAATTAAGTAATAATATATAAAATTTTAAAGAAAAGAGAAAGTTGGTCTCGGAGTTGTGATAAAAGTCACTATACTAAAAGCGAGAACACTTCTTGACATGTGAGTGATAGTAGTCATTCACAGTTCCAAGATAGAACCCAATATTGCTTTCTTTGTCTCCACATGAGTGATTCACCGAAAGATTTCATGAACTTGTTCAATCAAGTTGTCCAAACATACTTTGTAACCATAGTATAGGGAGAATGAAGAGGAAATTTGGTGAATGAGGGATAACCATTCTCATGTCTTTCTCATACCCCCTTTATAGTAGTAAAAGTGGTTTCATAACCTCCATTGTAAATAAGTAATATGAGTTATAAAATATTAATTTGTAAGAGTTACAAAATATTATTTTAAATAATAATAATAATAATTTAGTTTTTAACGTTTTAAAACTTTCATTTTATACTAGTCTTTCACAATGTTCAAAATTTCAAAGTAAAATTTGGACAACTTTTGTACTATGTAATAGTTATGGGTGTTTTCCGGACTTCAACCCACATTTAGTATAACAAGTTTTAATTTAAGAGAACTATAATGGACAAAGCTTTGTACTACAAAGTCACATTTTGGTGCAATACCATTAACAATATCATCAAACAATTGAGATCTATCAAAAACCGTAACATTATTATAAGTACCAGCCATGTCAAAGAATGCATGCCAAATCCATAAATTATGTAAAGCTACGATCTCTAGAATTAGAGTTGAATTTTTTTATAACCGTTACTATATGTTTCATGTCAAGCAGTTGAATGATTCTTCCAATAGCAATGCATACAATCTAAACTACCAAGGATACCTGGAAATCCTCAAGCTTGACCTTCTATTCTATTAATAGGCTTGCAATATCAGATATATTTTGCTTTGTTAAATACCTTTCTTCAAGCATTCGTATTATCACATCACAAGTCACTTTAAGCTTTCAATTGCGGTGCTCTCACCAATTTGATCGTATTCATCAAGGAAATCAGTTGCAGAACTATATGGAAGCACGCATATTGCTGCTACAACTTTCTGCAAAGGACTTAACCTAATGTTACCAACCACATTAACTTTTTCTCTAACGTAATCATCGTGATTGTCAATTAAGTTGTAAAATTTGTTTCGATAGTCTAATATCCATTTGAAATCGATGTAAAAAATGCTCTGGTGTATATTTTGAGTTCTCATATTTGAAGTAGTCATTAAAAATTAAATCATGACTCTCTTTCCTATCACGATGAATATAGTGTCTACCTGTTGTTGAACCACCATGTGAACGTTTTTTGCTAGTTAACAATGTAGAAATTATAATTGGAACTTCAATTGTACCTACTTGCACCACATCGCAATTTGTTTACTTAAAAAAAAAAAAAAAAAAAGTATCATCTCTTCATGGCTCGTCTAATAATCTTTTGGTAATGAAATTGGCTCATTACTTGATGATTCATTGTTTGAGTCTGATTCATAGTGTGGTGATGACATTTGTTGCGACAACAAAATTTATATGTTAAAAAAATTAAAAGGGCAAATAAGCTAGGCAATTATATGTTTTTGGACATATTGATTTCTTACCAAATTATGCTATTATATGTACTTTAAATTATAATTTATTGGGTTCCTTCCATCAAACAGCTTGTATTATTGCCCAATATAGGTCAAATGGTATGTACATTGTGCCTGAAATCCTTGAAAATATTGGGTGACAAATGGTATGTATATACTTTTTTAACTAAATGATCTTTAGACAAAAATATGTAACTTCAAGTGTAGGTTGCCTAAATTTTTTCCCAGGCAGCATGGTGTTTTTGTATATCTGAAGATCAGTCTCCATATCAAGTTTGCGGGCTTTTTAAATTTTCTATTGATGAAATTTAAACCATGATAAATGAATGCCTTGAACAATGCTAGATAGATTCTATGATTTGCTAGTTCAAATTGAATAAGTTCTTATTATATATCAATTTTATACTAGCATTAGTATTTTTAACAAGCTTGCATATTTCCCTAATCAAAATTTTCATAGTACTAGTCTCCATCATAAGAATTTTGGTATAGATTTCCAATTGTATGTACACTCTCTCAACTCTTAAGTGAGTTGGGTTCGATTCTATTTTCAAATAGATGTTAAAATAACTTTACCGTATAATAGAAGTACAACAATATGTTGAATAAAATAACAATATCAATACGAATATAGAAGCAATAATTGAATAAAGATTGGACCTTTTTGTGGCTTCTTAAATTTTCACCTTTCTCCTTCTTGCAATTTTTGTTGTGCTTCCTTCCTACTCTTCTTTCTCCTGCAAAACCTAGAGAAAACTAGGTTCTTTTTTGTGGATTTCTATAAATTCTCACTTTTTTCCTTTCGTAAGATCTTTTTCATTGGAAGAGATAGAGAAAACTTTRTTCTTGAGAGCTCTGATAAGGCAGGAAAGAGGATCTAAACCAGATTTGAGAAAATGATTTAGGGACATTCAATTTTGTTCTTGAAGCTTGTTATAAAATAAAGTTTTTAAAACTTCAAAAAAGTTAAAATTATTATTTTCATTTAGTGTTGTCCTTTTGTAACTTCCATCTTCTTTCATAACTCCCATCTTGTATCCAAATTCTTGTAATCCTATCTTCATGTTAAAGACATATATATAACTCCCTCCTCAAATTCATAGATTTTTGTAATCCAAAACATTAAAAATGAATTTGGAAAGTTGTAACCTTTATTTGATTTTGTAACTCCTAAATACTTTATTCTTTTGGAGGTTATGAAAATCACTCCTACCACTATAAAAGGGGGAAAAGATCATGAGAAATGATACTCTTTGACACAACAAAAATCCTCTCTATGCTCTCTATATTTTTGTCACTAAACTCTTTTGGGCAAATTGGTTGAACAAGTCCATGGGTCTTCTGGTGAACGTGCTTATTGTGGAGGCAATTAGGACAAGGGTTTTATCTTGGAACACTGATGACCAATATCACCTGCACATAGGGAGGTGTTCACGTCTTTAGGACAGTGACTTGTCACGACTTCCATGCCAGCTTTTTCATCACTATACGTCTGGATGTATATATTGCATATTTCTAAAACTTATCATATTTGTAATATTCAACAAGAATGTTTCTGTAACATTCTAAAAAAGTGAAGAATTGTGTTTATTATAATTTTCTTTTACATGTAAGAGTATTAATCTTGTTATTGTTTTATGATAGTGTTAAATTTTTATTATATAATCTGTTTGTTATATAATCCGTTGAGTGTTTCTTTGCCTTAGGGAGCATACAGTGAGGTAATAGTTAAATAAAGTATTTGTTGATTTATTTTGTTTATCTTTTACAGTGAGATGTATTTCCTTTCTTGATCTACCATTTGCTTGCATTTCCTAGTCTATAATGGCATCAAGAAAAGAAGCTAGTAGTGTTAAGCCAGAAAAAACTTGATAGCTTGAATTTTAAGAGATGGCAAAAACAAATAAGATATTGGCTTACTGTTTCGGGGTTTATATAGTGAATCTAATRAGTCAAATACATCTTCTTGGTACTCCTCAGAACAAAAAGATTTTCGTTGTCTGAATAGGATATTAAGTGCTCTTTTGGTCCGTCTCTTTGATGTTTATCAAAACTTTAGTAGTGCTAAAAAACTTTGGGATGCTCTAGAAGCTGAGCATGGAGTAGATCGATGTAGGACTAGAATGCTTTAATGCATCAAACGTTAATAAGTTTGTCATGGTGGATAGTAAATCTTTCGTGAGTTTCAAAATCATTTGAGACACCTAGAAAGGAAAGGGTCAACCTTTAGTGAAGATTATAAAATGTCTTGTCTCATAGATAAGCTTCCTCTATCATGGACTGATTTTTCCAAACATCTTAGGCATAGGCAAGGGATCATGACATTAACACAAGTTTTAATTCCTTGAGGATTGAGGAGCAACATAGGAAGGGAATTAAGGTACAAGACATTAAGATGAATGCTAAGGCTAATCTGATAGAAAATATAAGGTTTCAAATACTCCTAATTACCTTAAACCTAGAGATAATAGGTTCTAAAATTGGGAGAAGAATAATAATCTTTGAAAGCACTTTAAGTGAAATAGCCATGAGACTATGAGTGTTCAAAGTAAAGATTTTAAGGGAAGGAATCCATGCTATGTTTCTAGAAGGACTAATCATTATGCAAGATATTGTTTTTACAAAAAGACAAGGAGTATAAACCTTTATCTAAGAAGCCACAAGGTCAAATCAACATGCTAGAAGATGGCGAACCTTCTATTAGGTCAGATTCTAAAACCTACTTAGTAAATTACTCTAGTCATGATAGAGATTGGTAGTTAGACTCGGGAGCTAACAAACATGTTTTGATCGTTCAAATGTTTAAATCTTACCAGAAGTCAAGYGGAGGAAGTGTAATCTTGGGGAATAACTCATTCGTTAGAGTCCATGGAGTTGGAAGAATAAATTTGAAGATGACGTCTAARAAAATTCTCAYTTTAGAAGATGTGAAACATGTACGAGAAGTTAGATGAACTTAAATAGTGGTTTATCTCTAGTTCAACAAGGCTATAAACTTGTAATGGAATCCAATAAGGTTGTAATCACTACGAATTATATTTTTATTGGAAAAGGTTATGTAAGTGATGGATTGTTCAAGTTGAATACTACTGATGATTCATTCAAAATACCTTTTTAGTGTTGAATATTGAAAGTTTTGGTCTTTGGCATGAAGATTAGGACATCTAAATATTAGAAAAATAAATAAATTGATGAATTTGAACTTTGTTCCAAAATCTCAAGTGAATGTAGATGATAAGTGTGAAATATGTCTTCAAGCCAAACAACCTAGGTGATAGAAAAAATTGCATATGTAATTAAACTTTACTCATGCAAGTATACACAGTCTACACAACTAATATAAARTGAATAAGAATATTGTTCCACAAAGATTGATGGTTCAAAAGCACTAAAAATAAGATAAAATAACCTAAGTTATCTAATCACTATGATTCAGTAGTAAACCAAAACAAATCACACATAAGATGGTTAAGATTTCTATAGGGTTACAAATCCATAATGTATTTACTCCCAAAAATGCTCGTACCAATGGTATAGCATAATGCTGTGGCATCGCCCATGGCAAAGGTTCTATGACATTCTATACGCAAATTGAGACATGAAATGACCTCACCCTTTTGGTTTGTTAGTCCTTGCTCATTTTCACTAAGTTTATGTCTAAGTCTCTAATGATTTTATGAGTTAACCCAGAATTCTTTAAGGTTCATTAATGGTATGYTAAATAACACCGAAACTCATATCTACTCAAGGGTTTCACTATTATATTTCTTTTAGTCATTTAAGTAGCTGACACAACATCATTAATGGCCAAAAGACAATGATTCTATAACAATAAATACACTTGAGTAGAGCATTCATGAGGAGCAAACCTTGCCCGAAGCATTTAATAACACATTTAATATATTGGTTCATCAAAAATCCTAACTTTGATTAGTTAGTTAATCCTCTCGTTTACAAGAAAATAGACCATATTTATAATCATAAATGACAATATAAGTAAGAAAACAAGCGCTAAAAAAGATCYGGTGAAGCTCTATGGTGAAGATCCCTAGGATCCGAGTTCTTYTTCCTTTAATGCCACCAATTTCCTCTTCTTTTTGCTCTCTTTTCTCCCTTTTATATGGCCTCTGTGTATCTTTTTGCTACTGTCCAAATTGTCCTCTTTTAATTCCTTCCTGATGCTGTTTGCGTATAAAGCTTCTCTTGGAAGCTTGTATACAAGTTTCCAAAAAGGTAATTGATAAGCTTAGAAAATATCCAATTTTGAACCCCTTTTTGCCTATTTTGTGTTAATTATTTTAGTATTTTTGCTATAAATAGTGGTATTTTCCCTTCTTTCTAGATAAATAAGAGTTAATATACTTGTAGCTTAATATAGTCCTTGAAGTGCTTATTTATTGCTGAAAAGCTTGGTCTTGAAAGGTATTTGTAGGAATACCAAGAATGCTACAACAACCACGTATTAGAGAACAAAGCTGAGGGGCATGTGAAACAAGAAAAGATCTAAGAGGAGAAAAATAATTGTTTTGGACGAGTGGTGCATCGTCAAATCACCAAAAATAAAATATGTAAGCTCACAATACAATGGTAAGTAGAGTTGTCTCTCRCAGAAAATGGTGAATCAATTTTCTCTAACTATGAGTTCAACTTGGGTAACCCAAATGATGAACCAACAATTAAATTTAAGCAAGGAAACCAATTAATTATAGAACGCTAACTTTAATAATAAACTTCTCAATAGAACAAAGTTCTGGTTAAGGTAATTAAATTTACACTAGTTCAAGCCTTTGTTCATTTATTCAATAATTTACTCAATTTTCAGAAATAATTAGTTATAATTATCAATTATAGCTTTGAACAACCAATTCCTCCCTAAGTGTCGATAATTAAAAGGAAAAGCCTTGTTAATTATCCCCTAATTGATAGATAACCTTAGAGATAGCGTATGAGATTTAATCTACCGACATCATTAAGAATTAGAGAGACCCAATTCTAATCAATAAACTCAGATAGCATGTGAAACAATGCCAATTTGCCACTCTATTAAACTACAACAAACAACTGCGAATTTGACTTGTTTAACTTGGCTAAAAACTATTAGACTTAATAAAATATCTGCACATAATATTCAACAAGTCAACAACCATTAGTATTAATTCAAAGAATAACAAATATTTGTTATTAATTGAGTATATAAACACATTTAGATCTCACAAATAAACTAAACTAGAGCTTCATTAATCCTTAACCAGAATAGAAGAACTTAGAAACAAAATATTAGATGAAGATGGATAATGTCTAAAGTGAATTATGGATAATAGATGTAGTCCCCTATCTGCTTTCATGTGTTCCCTTTATATAGAATAGGAAAAAACAAGAATTCCTAAATTGTCTTAATTAACTAATTCAAATATTCAAAATAGGATCAAATAAAAGAAAAATATATCAAATAACTGATTACAAGGGATATACATCCCACAGAGTTCTCCTTAAACAATAGGAGTCTTCTAAAAGAATAGTTTTCCACTCCAAAAAATAATTTCCCAAATTCGTCCATCCATGTGCTCATGCAGTAGGTTTTGTACGCTTCTGAAATTTTGCCTCAAATTGCTCCAATAATGCCTCCCTTTTCTCATGTTACCTCCAAAAAGTCCTAAATGGATAAATTATCAATAAAACACATAATTAGTGCAATAATTATGTTCCAAAGTTCATTAAATATCTATATATATTGAACTAATTTGGACTCTAACAACTCCYCACACTTAAGCGATGCTTGTCGTCAAGCATTTTCCCAAAAATAAACAAACAAAAGACACAACATAAACACACATTTAAGTAAAGTCTAATAATCTCAAAACTTCCTTAATGAATGCACAATCATAAGTGAGCTAAAATCCAATAGAAATCACATGCAATTCATAGCACTCAACCAAAGTACATGTTAACCCTCTTAATAATTGCCTCAAATTAAAACATACACTTCTCAACCAATCTCACAAGGAAAAACACTCTTAAACACTCAAAAGTATATATGGTTGATATGACTTAAGTTGACAAAAGTTGGCATTACCATAAGGCTGCACAAATATCAAATCGCCACCACTATAAAGCAAAATGCATACACTAATCAAAAGATCTTTATTTGGTTATAACGGGCTAGGGTCATAGGTAGGATTAAAGAAGGATATAAAAGGGTTTAACAACATCAAAAAGAAGCACAACCACTCTAATGACGTTTCAATCACGKGGAACTTACTTTCCAGTCCCTACAACTCTCTTTTTCTTTTCAATTTCCGCATACCACAAGGTAGGTCACAACATCTCATCAAAATATGCTACCACTTGCAATCATCATTCTTTTTTTCTTTTTCTCTTTTGATCTACCTCTTTTTATACACATATATTTTCTTTAGATCCTTTCTTCTTTTGCTCTTTTTCACATGTAGTTTCCTCCATAAAAGAATTCAAAACAATTCATATGTTCTACAAACATTCACTTCTCAATCAACTAGTCATGCATTCCTTTGATATTAGGGTCCAAAAATGGTCTATAATCAAAGAATATAGTCAAGGGTTAAATTCTTGTGGTTTAGTCAAAGGAAAAAGATAATAAGGCTCCAAAGGGATTTATTAGCAGATAATTTTCAAAGGTTGGTTAGTCAAACGCCAAAAAAAGGGTATTCCTAAGTGCCTTAATCATTTTGGTGCATTAATCTCACTAACGTGATCTTGACATGCATAATGGTGCAAGTTCTAGAATAAACCACCTAATGTGCAACAACCACTCAAGCAAAGGAAAATAAGCATATATTTAGGAAAGCTCATTAAGGTTCAAATCTCACTTTAAGGTGGTTTCTAGGTTGATCTATGCATGTTTATTATCCAAGGTACTTAAGATGGACACATTCACATATGCTTGAGTAACTACTTCTACATGTAATTGAAGAGGGTTTCAACTTAACAAATGACATAGAATGCATTCAAATTTTTGAGATCCTAATAACACTCCAACTAGTAAACAATCACCAAAAGAAAAAGAAAAAAATAAAATATTTTTGTGATGTTTCCACTTTTTTTAAAAAAAAAATCCTACTAGTTCAAAAATAACAAAAAAAGAAATCTCCCCCATATCTAAAAGGTTCATTGTCCTCAATGAATCACTAAATAGATGAGAAAGGAAGCATAAATGAACAAAGAAAATATTCTCAACACAAACAAACAAGAAACATAAAAGATCACAAAAAATGAAAAGAAAAACAAAGGGAAAGGAAAAACAAGAGAGAGACATCCCTTTAGGGGAGGCAGAACGAGAAATCCACATTGTTCCAAGTAAGTGATGGAGAGTGTCTCCAAGCGAGCTAAACGATGATTAGTGTCRCACCCCAGATTAGGAACCTTTATCCTAACCTCGAAATCTCACCATTTACTTACTGACACCAATTTGCGAAAGTTCAAAAGAATTTAAACTCAAATAATAAATACTTAATACAACCATCTTAATCCATAACATTCATTAATATTGACTTTAGGGTATCTTGGCTTGCCCACAAGTGACCTTCTTACACCATCTGGTTAAACATCACCTGAAATGCAAAATGAGATAAATGGAATGAGCTATAAAGCCCAATAAGTAAACCTCATGCATGAATGCATAAACATGTCCTACATGTCATGAATTATAAAATCTCATTTTCTCAATGAAAATCTTCAAAACATTCCCATTTCGAAAAATTTTTATAAAACCTTTCCTTCAAAATTTACTTACAGTAAAACATTTCCTTCCATTTCATTAGTGAGCTCACTAAGTGTAACGCCTAGCCATTAGGCTGCAGTGAGCCATTTGTTTTTTGGAACCTGATCGGTTAACATTCTTTCATTCTCTTCACCTCCCCGAGATGATCATTACTTCCCTTCTAGAAGGTCGGTTCAGGTACGCCGGTCCCCCACGGCCCATTTCCCACTCACATTCTTAATGGCTAGGTTTACACTCCTTTCCAAAAAATTTAACATTTTTCTGAACACATTACAATTTATGAAATACATTCCCTTTCAAAATTTTATTTCCTAAACCATTCACTTGTCAATRTACGAATATCTCATGCCAGGAATGATGTAGAACACTAACTACATGCCCATGACATGAAATGCGTACCACTGTATATAACATATCATTCGACATAAACACAGTACAGGATATGAAACGCATGAAATATTCCACACAATTAACACACCTCATGATACAATCCCATGACACAACGCATATATGTCAATGAGAATGAGAGAATTTACTTACATAAATCTCGGATTAAATAACAATCATACACATACGTTAATGAGAATGTGAGAGTTTACTTACATACCACATTCAATTCATGTAAGAAGATTCAATCATAATAACAACACCCTTACATCACCACTAAATGAGAATGAGACTATTTATTTATCCAGAATCCATTACATTAAAAGGTTTCTTATTTAAATCTCGAAGTGAAATCCTTCRACCGTTCTCAATGTTAGGGCACTCGAATCAACCTATTTGTGATTAGAAAAAGAAAGTCTATTTAGTTCAATTGTCCCAACTTAGATATTCAGGGTGCATTCCAAGAATGTCATTTGTCAAATATTAATCCATACTTAGTCCCCACATTACCAATTTTCACGTCTTTTAAGGATGCAATTTAAACTCATTCGTGCAGGTATTAAACTTAATTTATGTTCTCCCACAATTTTACTTTATAATGTAATTTCATAAGTCATAAATTTCAATACTAATTATTAACATTTTCACCTTTTAAGTCATAAAGTCCAAGAGTCTAAGGAATAGTTTTGGGTTCTCGGGTGTCTGGGCGCCTGGGCGTCAGGCATCGGGCATCGGGCATTGGGCGTCGGTGCTCTCTGGCGTCGGGCTCCTGGGTGCTGGGTGCTGGGCGCCCGCTGGTCTGGCGCTAGCAAACAGCCGGCATGGACTTGTTTTTCCGACGAGCTCCGGTGAGTGGTTGACATCTACTGACGATGTGATCGAATCTGGGCAAAATGACGGCCAGCAAGAAGCTAGCTGGCCGTGCAGCAGAGCACCAGAGCGGCGGCACGATACGTACAAATTTGGTCAAGGAAGAACAGATCTGGATGAGCTGCATGCGAACCGAGCTACTGTTGGTTCGGAAGCTCCCTTCTGGTCGGCGTCGCACAGATCGGTCAAGCAGAGGAGAAGAAGAAGAAGAAGAAGGAGATGAAGGCAGAGTGGGGCAGACTGCTTGGTCCAGAGTGGTTATGGCTGACTCCGATAGGCGCAAAAATCGCGCGCCTCTAGTGTGCAACGACTCGCCGCGACGTGACCAGAAGCGGCAGTGAACCGACCTCAATAGGTAAATGGTCCAAGCGGAGGACGGCATGGACTGTCGACGAGCCGCAGGTGAGCAACTGATGCATCGRCAACTCCAGATCTAAGGCTTCGATTGGCTACCCATGTAGATCTAATAGTGCTCAGACTGACAAGCAGCACGAGTTGCGCAAATTTGGGTCGAGCGGAACGGTGACTCTCGAGCAGCAAAATCGGTAGGCCACTACGAGCAACCTCGTCGAACAGCAGAGTTCGATATCTCTCTCTCGAGTAGCTAACCAATTTGGTCAAGAGGGTATGCTGCGAGCAGATTTGGTGCAAACAACAGCATCGATGTGTGGGACATGGCTTACAACAAAGATAGCAACGTTCTGTGCAGCATTAGCAGAGGAGGAGTGGTGGCGGCTGTGAGAGGAGAAGAAGAAAAGGCGGGTAGGGTTTAGGAGTGGGCGGCGGCTAGGGTTTTTAGGGTGTTTTTTTTCCCTTTTCGGGCCTTCCCATTCGTAACTAATCCAATTCATTAAATTAAATTTAATGGGCTTTTCTTTCGATAAAAATCTATTATTTCTAATAAAAATGAATAAGCCCAACGAGTCGAGCCTCTAACCAACCAAGGACCCTAATCCGACAAACACGATAATTTCACACTTATTAGTATATAAATAAAACATTAACCACATAGAAAATTTTATCGAACCCTAGTTGGCTCACAGATTCGCACGATCAAATGAAAATCTATAAGAAGAAATCTTGGGTATTACAATTAGTATCCACTTGGCCGCCATCCGCAATCAGGGGTATCTAATGCATATTTTGTGGTGGGAGTGAATGAAAAAGTATTATAAAACTCCATAGTTAATTCAATAAAAGCAAGGCATATGATATCCAAATAAGGCGACCAGCCTATAATATCAAAGTATTCACGAACAACAATTATATCAAAAAATTGCACTTAATTTAGGCTAAGCAAGAATTTTACCCCAGATGATTTTGCGCRAGAGGTAGACTGTATAATGCTACTTGGTGGTTACCGAAGTGAATCGAAGGTGTCCTTTAAGTCGGGGAGCCGTTGGAGGTAGGATAGCCTTCCCTTTGCGTGCTTGGGTTTGCTAAACTAGTTGGTTCGTCGATAATGTCAGGTAGGTCGCTGGAGCAAAAAAATCTAGAATAATATTGGTAGAGGATGGTGGGCATGGTGGCATGGGCACATGCCTCTTGCTTGGACAACAATGGAAAGAAGTGATGGGATAATAAGCTCAGGTTGGAGTAGAGGTGATGGCTGATGAGGCATGCTGTCTGAGATAGGTGCCGACGGTTCGATCTTAGAGTCACTGGTCTGTGATGCCGAGATCTGGAAAAGATTAGAAGGTGGAAACAAGTGCCGATCGACGTGAAGAATCGTGTGAAGGCAGCTATTCCAGTGAGCAGAGGGCATCGGAGATGGCGACACATCGGGCTATTTTAGTTTTGGTTGAGTAGTGCTGCGAGAGGCGGGTTCAGAGATGGAGTAGTGGTCATCCTACGTCTAGCTCGCTGATTCATGTGAGGCAGCGGTTGGGCAGCAGTAAGTTGTCGACGTGCGCAGTTGGATCTGCACTGCCTAGCCTATGATTGGGGAGTGAGTGGGTGACGGCAGTGGCAACAGCACATCATCGAAGGATGAAGAAGACGACAGCTCCATCACATGAGGSACTGTTCTCTATCTCATTGCAACTGTGATCGTTGGAAAGGAGATGGACTCGACTTGGCATATAGTGTCAAATGGGTTTGAAGGTGATGAGCAACGATCAAAGACTGCTCTGTAGTGCAGCATGGATTCAACTATAAGTGGTGAGGATCGGCAACCGTTGTGATGAAGATTAAAGATGGCAACAGTCAGTTGTTGGAAAAAGAAAACGGTGGCGGCTTTGATGGAAGAAGATAAAGGCGGCGACCRATTTGCTGGAAGAAGAAGAACAGTAGAAAAAAATTAATTAGGGTTTTGGGTAACAAATTAAAAATAGAAAATAGTAAAAGAAGAAAGAAAATCTTTCTTTTTCTAAAAATAAAAGAAAATCCCTTTTTTAATTAAAATAAAAAGGAAAGAAAAAATAAATAAAATAAAAGAAAAAAGAAAAATCTATTTTTAAAAATAAA
Source organism: Rhazya stricta (assembly GCA_001752375.1). Classification (NCBI taxonomy): domain Eukaryota; kingdom Viridiplantae; phylum Streptophyta; class Magnoliopsida; order Gentianales; family Apocynaceae; genus Rhazya; species Rhazya stricta. The sequence continues at coordinate 1,931,092 of MEJB01000044.1, forward strand.
ATAAGAAGTTAAAGAAAATATGTGATTAAGTCCATATGGGCATATGGTATTTTGACTATGCTTCTAGMAAATTATGTGAACTCCAGAAATTGTTCTTACGAAATTTGTCTTCAAAAACCAAAGAAGTTGGTTATCACTTGAGATGGGAAATATATAATAAGAAAATAAAAGGAAAAACATCRAAATCATCGAGTTGCCTCACAACAAGTGCTTTTCTTTGATGTCTTTGGCTAGATGAATTCTGGCTTGAAATCATACATAAATAGGATGAGCTAATTCGATCTCCTCAATTTTCAATACTTCATATTCTCCAAAAAAATGGTTTAAGCCTTTGACCATTTACTTAAAACTCTTATTGGTTTCTAAACTTTTTATTTTCACTATACCTTGAGAATTTAAACTTAACACTTCAAAAGAACCTAACCATTGAGTTCTGAGCTTCTCAGGCATGAACTTTTATCTAGAATTGAAAAGCAAAACCTTTTGATCCACATGAAATTGATTGCGACTCAAATTTTTGTCATGCAACAGCTTTGTCCTTTCTTTGTTAATTCTCACCTTTTTTGAAGCCTCCAAACGAATTTTCTCCAATTCTTGAAGTTGAAGCTTCACTTCATCATCCACTTCCTTGCCATCCATATTATAATGTTTCACTGCCCAAAAAGCACAATGTTCAATTTCAACAAGCAAATGACATAATTTTTCCAATACTAACCTATAAGGAGACATTCATATTGGAGTTTTATAAGCTATACGATACGTCCATAGTGCATCTTCCAATCTCAAACTCCAGTCTTTACGTTTCGGATTTACTTTTTTCTCCAATATACCTTTAATTTCCCTATTTGAAATCTCTGCTTGTTCATTTTTCTGTGGATGGTAAGCAGTTGCTATACGATGATGCGTTCCATACTTTTTCAATAATGCTTCCATTGTGTGATTTCAAAAGTGCATACGTTGGTCGCTAATAATTGCACAAGGCATCCCAAATCTGCTAAAGATGTTAGACTTAAGAAAACCTACAACAACTTTAGCATCATTAGTTCGAGTAGATTTTGCTTCTACCCATTTCGAAATTAATCCATAGCAAGTAAAATGTAAACATTGCTAAAATAACTAGGAAAAGGGCCTATAAAATCCATCTCCAAAATAGCAGAAACTTCACAAACAATAATAGGCATTTGAGGCATTTCATTTCTAGAGGAAATATTTCCTACTCTTTAGCATTGTTCGCAAGTTTTGCAGAAAAAATACAAGTCCTTCCTTAAACAATGATTTCTAGTAAAATCCACAGTCTAAAACTTTTCTACATGTCCTTTTAGGACCAAAATGTCCCCCATAAGCATAAGAATGACAATAAGTTAAAATAGAATATTCTTCCTCTTCAGGAATAAACAATAAATAACTTGATCTGAACAAATTTTCCATAGATATGATTCATCCCATATTAAATATATAGAATCACTCTTCATCTTACTTCATTGTGCAGAACTTACACCATGAGGAAAATTCTTTCTTTTCGTTGGATTTTAAATATATGAGTATTATGTTGGTAAATGTTATTGTTGGGAATTRGAAGTTATTTCATTTATATGTGGAGTGTTTGTGATGATTAGGTGAAATTTTCTGATTGTATACATGGTGGATATATTGATATTATAAACTTTTATATATCCCTTTCTATTTTAAATTTAAGATTTTTATTTTTTCAATTCTCGCAAATCCATTTGAGTGAGTAAATAATAACATTTTCAGGTTGGGATGGAGTTTCCTAATCTATTTTATATAGTTTTGGTATCATATTCTATTGTTTTAAAACCGATTCTATAAACTTCATAACCAATGTATTGATAAATTCTTGAAAGCTATATGGGTATCAAGTCATTGCACAACAAGATCATCTAGTAAGGTTTATGTTTTATTTAAATTATTGACTAGTATTTAATGTCTAATATTTATAAGTGTATGTTTTATATATGTTTTAGAATTCTTATAAAAAATGGACTTCTAGGTTAGTTACATATGTTCAAAATTCTTATGGAAAATAGTGTTCTATTTTAGTAATGGCCCGTAACAACCGTTCGCAAACTCAAGAAGGGGTAGTTTAGGCCTAAAATGAAGGGACTGGCAGTACCTGTGCTGCTCAAGGAACTCTAATGATCATGGAGGCATTTATGTAGGCAATGACTGCTTTTAGACAAGCTAGTCAGTCAAGGAGAAGTGAAAGACGAGAATACAGGAAGATCTCTAAATTCAAGAGACTCGATCCACCTCTATTTTCAGGCGCTACTAATCCTTTGGAAGCTGAGAAGTGGTTGACAGAGATTAAAAAATTTTTCTCTGTCATGCGCTGCATAAATGAGGAAAAGGTAGATTTCGCCTCTTACATGCTCCAAGCGGAGGCATACAATTGGTGGCTAATGGTTCAGCGCCAGCATTAGGGGCACACAAGCCCCTTCACTTGGGGAAATGTTTATCAAGGCCTTCAACRATAAATATTTTCTTAAGAGCATGTGTCAGCAGAAGGAGTGGGAATTTATGAGGATGGAGCAGGAAAGTCGATCAGTGAGCGAGTATGAAGCTGAGTTTGCTAGGTTATCTAAGTTTACACCCGACTTGGTTGCTAAGGAAGATAGGAGGGCAAGGAGCTTTGAAGAAGGACTCAGGTTTCAAATTAAATTGGCGGTAGTTCTTTTTGAGCTCTCCACATACCGAGAGATTGTCAACAAATCTCTTTTAGTAGGAGGACTCAATTGATGACTAAGGAGGAGATCAAGAGTTAAACCAGCGGTCAGGGATTTAGAGGTGGAAATTCCAAAGGCTAGGTTAAGGGTGGTCAGAAGAGGAGATACGACCAGGGGGTAGACAGGGTAGTCAACAGAACAAACAATAGAGGAAGGCTTGCTCAAAATRTGGTAAGGAACATTTTGGTGAATGCCTTCTAGGCAAAAGGGCGTGTTTTAAATGTGGAAAGTTAGGACATTTTCGAAATGAATGCAAGCCAACTTGCTTTAACTGTAGGAAGCCGGGGCATTTGGCTAGGGACTGTAAGGAGAAAAAGAACGCTACGCGAGCTCGTGTCTTCATTATAACAACGAAGGAGGCAGAAGAAGCACCGACCGTAGTATCAGGAACTCATAGTTTAAGTATCACATTAGTTCAATTAATATAATATAAGTGCAAACTAATAGGAATAACTTGTCATGTAGGCCTCTTATCTGTGTGTAATAAATACACCTGTTACCATATTGTTTGATTCGGGACCCACTCCTTTGTTCAACCTACGTTTGCTGAGAAACTTTAAAACCCGTTAACATGTCAGGATACACAGTTTAGTCTATCCACACCTTCTAGGGAATCATGAACTCAGAGCGTGCGTTAATAGATTGTCCAATTGAAGTGGATCGGAAGGAGCTAATGGTGGAGCTTATAGTATTAGACATCCAAGGATTTGACATTATTCTGTGGATGGATTGGTTGTGAAAGTATCATGCCACTATCGACTGTCGCAATAAGAAGGTTATGTTTGAACCTCCTAGTGAATTGCAGTTTTGTTTTGTCGGATCTAAGGTGAAGCCATTTTCAATAATATCAGCAACAAAGGCTCGTCAAAAGATGAATAAAGGTTGCACTGGTTACCTAGCTTCATTTAGCGAGGTTCCTAAAATATAGCCTACTATCGAACAAATTCTAATTATTCGAGAATATCAGGATATGTTTCCAGATAACCTCCAGGGTTTGCTACCTCACAAGGGAGATTGATTTCTCCATTGACTTGGCACTCAGAATAGCCCTGATTTCTAATACTTGATATGTAAAATAGATCTAGCCATACTAACATAGTGGAGATACTACAAAGATGAAGCTAATAATGATCACAAGGACTTTTTCAATAAATGTTCTTCAAAACATGTCTAAATAAATTTGTTATCAATGACCTGAATTTACCCAATTTATATAACCCCAATCTGACATTATAACAATAGCCATTGCTGGAAGTACACACTAATTTCAAACAGTAGAAATCTCAAGGTCTTCTTCTGAAGAGCTACTGGATGAATATCAAACTCATCGTGAAAAACTTTTGAATCTTTGAAACACAAGGAGATCTTGAGATCCAGGCAAAGTTCGAACCTAGTTCTCGAAGGTTTCAGATGGTTGAAATGCCATCACATGTTGTATCTAAGGCCTTACTAGAAGGATATAGGATTGTTTACATATTTCACTTAGGACTTCYGAAATAATAAGCTTATGAGTCTAAGGTGTATGAACACTTATGAAGCACATACTCTATTATTTCTAAAAACCTAACCTAATATGTAAGGTTATTTTAAATAAATAAATAAAAATTTCTTGAAAACACCTTTCATAGATATTTTTGTGCTTCAATCATCAAGATGTAAAACCTTAGCATAAGTAATCAACATCTAAGCTAGGTACAATAAAAGAATATAATAATCAAAACAAGGTACTTAGCTACAACCTATCTAGATCAAGAAGCCTCCTGAACTTGATCTTTAAATCAACATAATTGGAGTACATTCAAATCATAGCCTTCATTCAATTTTTCCATAAGTCACATCCCTCCAAAATATCTAAACAATGCAAATAAGTATTGTGTTTCAAAGCATGAAGCATTATCAAAATTTTCAAGGTAGAACCCTTAGGGTTAACAATAAGCGAATATAAATCGTATTCTAAAAATAACTAACAAGAATCTATTAAGTTATAGTGCAAAATCGAACTAAGACAATTGGATCAGATCCTGAATTCAACCTTGGTTATACTCTTGGTAGGTCAGCTAGATAGATTAAGATCTAATTTTGGTCTATACTAGTTGGATAATCATGGAATATGTTCTCCCAGTCTCAAATCAAATAGTGTCCCCAAATAAAAATGTTTTATATCACAATGCCARACTTAAACAAAATCTATAACCTTTAGATCCATAGGTTCAATCCCATTTTTTATAATAAATTAAACAGGAGAGCTGATAAAAAATTTGAAAAAGGAAGCTATTGCACTTACTTTATAGTGGTACATTTGCATATCTATCTCAAGAACTCACAGACTAGATCTCTTAGTTCGTTTGGTAGCAAAGGGTGGTCTCTTGGTCTCTAACATTAACAATCTTTGTCTCCTGGTGTTTAGAAAAAGGACATGTAAAAATAATATTCATTTATATCTAGCCTAATTGTCCTCCTACTTATTACATTTATTATTAGTATTATTAAATTTTATTTTCTAGTCTTACTTAAAATTGAATGCCAAGCTATTGTTCAATTGGGTTAGGGTATTACATCATCCTCTCCTTATAAGAATTTTCGGCCTTCAAACTTGGCATTTCTGCTTAGGGGGACTCTAATAAGGTTGTGAAAGCAATTAAGAGGTTGGAGATCTTCCAATTAATGATAAGCAGGTATAAGAATTTCTCCAATATCTGGTTCACATTTTCTAAAAACAAATCTAAAAATAAACTTTTATTTTTAGGTTTAGCCATATGATAAGTATCCTCTACTTAATTAGAATTCTACTCAATTAGAATCTAGTCATAAGTTCTTCAAAAATATTTGGGCCATAAAATAATGGGTGGATTAATGTTAAATGAAATGTAAGTTTTCAAGGGTGCTTATGTAAATTTTACCTTCTAGAACATCCTCTAATGCATCAACCTTCTCTCAACTTAAATCAAAGACCCTAGCATTTGTCCTCTTCTTTCGTTGATGAACTATTACTGCTTTTCTTGTAGTTGTTGTAGTTGTTCTGGTGGTTTTGCCCCAGACTGGCTCCATATAAGGCAATATGCTACTTTATTTTTGAACTTTCCACAATTGAAACAAGCCCCAATTTTCCATTGCATTTACTAGAGTACACTCTTCTGCATATTCCACAAGGTTTGTTCAAATTAGGAGTCCTAATTTGTATTTTTATCATGTCAGTGTGAGTGAAAACTTTCCAAACAATTGTGATTCTAATTTCGATTCTTCAATCACAAGCTTTGAACCCTACCCTTGGCTCTAGTTGCCAAATTGGTGAGTCCTGTCAATTCCTCCTTTTGCATCCACCTTCCTAATATTTGCTTTGATTTTCTAACACTTATTTTGTAAGGACCAGAGTAATCAGGTGAGGCTACTGTTGAGAACCTGCCTTGAATTCTCCCGTTAATCCTTCTTTGAAACTCATCATCTTTATAGAATCATTTCCCATTACCTCAAGGACAAACTTGACCAAAGAGTTGAACTCATGGGCATATTTCACTACTAACATCCCTTTAAACTACTTAAGGTTGAAGAATTCCTTTTTCTTCTCAACTTGTAACGAATTGGGGAAGTAATGTTGCAAGAAATCTCCCTTGAATGTAGTCCGTGTCAAGGGCTCTCTACTAGGTAAATAGCATGGTGCAGCACCTTTCCACTGGATCTCTGCATGTCCTATCACAAATGATATAGCTACCTCTCTATGTAGGCCTTTGGACACCTTAAAGATTCTGAGGTTTAGCTCCATGTCCTTTAGCCATTTAGTCATTTCCCCACTAAAGGTGAGCACATTTTCCTTTCTCATTCTTTCTTAGAAGGACATGATTCTGGTGGTGGATTTTTCTTTGCCCATAAGAGCATACACCATGGCCTAGAGTGTAATAAGGGTAGTTTGAGTAATATTTCGTAGTGGTGCATTGGCATCCACTCCTTTGAGGGGGTTGGAGGTGTGACATCTAGTTCCCCTGAAAAATCCTTGTTCTTAGACCCCTAGCCCATTAGGCTATAAGTGATTCTACTCCCTTCTCAAAGTCTCATTTTCCTCGACGTAGATGTCCATGTGATTCATAGTTTATTATTTGTAAGGGATGAATACGTCTACACTCAAACAAGTAAGATAATGAAATAAAGACCACCTTTCCAACACAAGATATATATACTCTAGTGTCTTACTAATAAGAAAACTAGAATTTAAATATGATCTAAGCTCTAACAAATTTTTAAAATAGTAAAATGATCAAGGCCTCGTTTTATTGTCAAGGATTTTACAATAGGAAATAATCTAATTCCTCATTATTAAACTTTGGCTTGTGTACTTTGATATTTGGAAAGGAATTAGATTCCTCATATCAAGGAAAGTGGTTGCACAATCCAGGGAAAATACCCATGGGAGGTGGTATTCTGATTAGTTTTCTCATAATTTTGAAACGAAAATACACGTAATCAATTCTAAAGACTCTAATAACCTTTTTTTTTTCCTCATCTCCTCCTCTCATTCTTTTTCTCCATGACTAAACTCCTGTTCAAAAAACCCTCAAATCTTTTTCCTTAAAGAAACATAAAGAAATCAAACCCCTTAATAAATATTCCTCTTCCTTTTTTCTTTCTTTTGCTAAATCTCTAACTAGTATTCCAATGCCAAATAAAAATGTCTAGGCTAATAAGATAGACATTGTTTTAATAATGTTTTTCAAATACGGAAAAAAAAAGAAGAACAAAAAAAAGTGTGGACATGTATGCAATTGCTGCAAATCAAAAAGACCTCAAAATTAAATGTAAAAGTGCATCATAAGCAACTTCAGGATTTAGTTTCATATGTAATATCCCAGATTTAGTTTCTATTTTTTTCGAACTATATATATATATATATATATATATATATATGTTCTAATCCACTAATTCGATCGTATGCATAATTGTTAATAAATTGATTAATTCACGGTGAAAGGACTTGGAGGCCGTAACGTTTGATGTGCCAATTAGAAATAAATAATTATTTTATTAATTTATTATTTGTTATTTATTATGCGTTAATATATGTTTATGTTCATTTAAAAGTGAAATTTTATTACTTTACTTTAATTAGAAATCTTAGTTAATTAATTTAGACTTGACCCGTTAGAGCCCGTCATCTTCTTATTCAAATCTAAAACTGGATTTGGAGTTCGATTTTGGGCCAGAAGAAAACTAATTGATTTTAATTTAGTTAGGCTTAGTGGTTAAGTAATAAAAATGGCCCACGAAGAAATTTTAGTTAGGGTTAAGTTAGCTTTCAAAAAAAAAAATATTTAAAGATTAAGATTTCTATTCATCTTTTTCCCAAAGAAAACCTTAAACCTAAACCTCCTAACCATAGCCGCCACCAACTGGCGCCTCCTCCCTTTGCCCTCACTAATACCGACCTTCCCACCCTCTTCCTCTCTCTCTCTCTCCTCTCTTCTCTACCGATCTTGAACGCCACTCCATCTCCTCCGTTCTCGTCAAACGGCAACCAGACGCCCAGCGACCAGGCGCCGAGACACCCAGGCGACCAAGCGGCCAGACGCCCAGGCACCTAGGCGACCAGAGGACCAGGTGACTAGGTGACCATGCGCCCAGGCACCGTGTGGCTTCCGCTCGAGCCAATAGCGTGCGTGTAGCACTTGCGGGATCAGGACTGCCGTTCACATGCCCGGAGCATATTTCTTTCTCGAGCATGATTGACGCCATTATATCTTAGACTCGATACCACACCTAAAGTTCAGGATTCGAGGTGAATCCTTAGTTTTTTTATTTAAATTAACCGAATGGCCTAGGTTTTGTATTATGTAATAATAATTGAGGAAAAATATGAAATATGTTTAATTGAAATTTAAGTTAGTATGATAAAGTAAAAGGAGGATATAATTCTTAAGAAATCATTAGTTAAGGTCACCATAGAAAAAACGATGAAGGTATTAACGGTAAACAACTGTTTTAAATGAATGTGTTTGGTTAAACAAGTTCCAGATGAATATTCTTTGTGCAATAATATTCGGATATTGTGGCACATTAATATTGTGGGCAACCAAGGTACCCCGCTAGTAAAAGTAAACAAATTTACTAAGGACTACAAGTAAGTAAATTCTCACATTTCATTAATGCTTATGAATGAATGTATCTGAATTCTTTTAGGTGTATTAATGTATTGTATATGAGATTCTATGTAAGTAAACCCCCATACCCGCCTATCTCTTTTGTTGCATGTTATGTAGTGGCAGTATGGGATTATGTTATGAAATGTGTTGTTTGTGTGGAATGTTTTTACGTGTTTCATATCTGGTACCATTATTATGTCGAATGGCATGTTAATTACAGTTGTATGCATTTCATGTCATGGGCATGTAGTTAATATTCTACATCATTCCTGGCATGAGCCATTCATACATTTAGAAAATGAATAGTTTAGGAAATGAAATTTTGAAAGGGGATGTGTTTTTTTAAAATGTAACGTGTTCAGGAAAATGTTAAAGGTTTTGAAAAAGAGTGTAAACCTAGCCATGAAAGATGTGATTGAGAAATGGGGTGTGGGGAACCGGCGCACCCAAGCCGACCCTTTAGGAAGGTAGGTAATGATTCACCTCGGGGAGGTGAAGAGATGAAAGGAAAAGTAAAGGAATGTTAATCGCTTTGCGGTACTACCGATAGGAATGTAATCGGGTTCCAAATAACAATGGCCCACTGCAGAGAGCTTAATGACTATGTGTTACACTCATAATGTAATGAAATGAAAGGTTTTTACGAGTTATAAATTTTGAAAGGAAAGATTTTAGGGAAAGATTATACAAGAAAATGATTTGAAAGCTTTCATTGAGAAAGTGAGATTTTATAATTCATGACATGTAGAGCATGTTCATGCATTCATGTATGAGGTTTACATACTRGGCTTTATAACTCATTCCATTTCTCTCGTTTGCATTTCAGAKGATGTGTAGCCAGATGGTGCRAGAAGGTCACCTATGGACAAACCAAGATACCCTGAAGTATATTCTAAATAAATTTTATTGAATAAGATAGATAGTTAATTGTCTAGAATGATTTTTGCATATCATTAGATATTTCTTATTTAGTTTAGTTGATTGTGTTTTTTAAATTCTTTCAAGTTCTTCAAATTTCAGTCCAAATAATTGTTGGATTGATAAATGATTTGTTAGAGCACATTACTCTTTACGTTGGATGTTTATTTGGGTTGGAGTGTATGTTGTGAATGGATGTTTGAAAATGTTGAGAATTTTTTAAATGTATGCAAGGGGTAAATTATTGAAATTACAGAGGAAACTCTATCAAATTTTGATAAAATCTTTGACAAGGGTTAAGACTTCTTTTATTTCCTACAATATAAGTAAAGTAATATAATATTCTCAACTTAAGACAGTTCCTAATCTGGGGGTGTTACATCATACATGTTTAAAATGAAGATATTAATTATATGAGATAGGATTTTTATTTTTATATTCATACTAATATTTTGAATCAAAACAAATGTCTTTGTTTCTCCGAAAGTTTATATATAATCTTTTAATATTTCCTCATTGTCTAGCAAAACTATGATATTTGATTTGGTAAAAGTTAAATAGTTACATCTTATTTTAATGACATGACAAGTAGTAGCTTAATATTACCTAGTCTAAGCATCATTGGTATTCAAATTACAATTATATCTACTAATGAGCCTAATTCGAACAATTTGATATAAATATAAATTTCCTTCCCATCTACATCCATTTACCTTGCAAACAAGATAAATGAATCTTTAAGCATTTTAATTCATTGGATTTTGATTCTTAGTAATCACGATTCGAGTATCAACTTTACTTTTCCATCAACCGAACGATCCCTAAAAGATAACGAAGTTATCTAAATTCTTCACAATAGAAAAATACCAATTTATTTTATTTCAAATAAGGAAATAATCAGGTAATAASCTAACAATACTACTCAATTTTCCTAAGGTGAACCAATAACAGTCAATCTAATGACAAAACTTTCTCTTTTGTCCCTGTTTGTACATTGACCCTTAAGGGGTTGTTACCTACGTTTCCTTCTATAACTCATTATCTTTCACTAGTTCTGGTGTACTGTTACCAAGAATAATTACAAAAAAATACACATAATACTAAAATAGTTATATAAATAATAAATTATTATAATATAAGAAGGAAAAGAGGAGAAGAAGTTTATAGAGAGAAGTAGAGAGTAATTGTGAATAGATTATCATTAATCTTGATGTAAACCAAAGCCCTTTATTTATAGAGGTAAAACCCTAGGGCTTCTAAGGTTTCAAGAGTAAGGAGGTCATTTACCAATAATTATTTACAACATCCCCCATAGAATGACTAATCTATGCAACAATTTCCTCATCAAAACTTGTTCGAGAAAATCTCAGTGGGAAACTAAGAAAAAATAGTACAGTTGATGTTGAAATATTAATTATTGCCTCATCAAAATATTGTTAGGAAAACTCAGTGGGACAAAACTTGAACAAAGGAAAAAGAGTACAGCTAGTCCTCCTCATGTAGGTGACCACTGAATATATTTGATTCGACACATTCCAATCTAATGAATCAATTTTCTCCACATTATCACTTGATTAAATCTGTTGAACATTGATGTTGCCACTTTTTCTGAAGCTCATACATGTAAAAAAAAAAAAAAAACTTTGGAGAAATATGATTTGTCCTATCTTCCTTTGATGTAATCTCCTTTGTGTTTTGCAATATAAGCTCATGAATTGTAATAACTTTTGAATGATTTGAGCATCAAACTCTTAYAGTTTGATTAAAAAATCTCTAAGATATAGTGTTCCACAGAGAACTATAACTTGCAAGGAGATTTATAGAAAAAAGTACTAATTGTACTAAGATATGGTACTTCAAGACTAAGAATCTTTTTCCCATCTTCAAGTGGACGAAAATGATATTTATTAACTTCAAGTGATCTTAATGACCATAAGTGATACCAATGGATTTTCACTATCCATATAAATTGTTTTGTTACTTTTTCTGTATACTTGAATTGATGACCAAATAATTCTTCATGAAAATGTTCAATTTGCAAACTAAGATAAAATTTTATCTTTCCTAGATCTTTCATCTCAAACTCACTTTTCATGTAATCTGCAGTTTTGTGGAGCTCTTCAAGGGTCTTAACTAGATTTAAATCAATAAAAATTACAACAATTGCAAATTCAATAGATGTTTTCTTTATTAAAACACGAGGGTAGACATCGTTATTTCTATATCCCTCATTCAACAGATATTCGCTACGATAAAGGATATTTTCTATTTGATGGAATGATTTTCTCAAGTAAATGTTTTAGACAAATAAAATCCTTTAGAGATTTTTATTTAATTGTCATTGTCTACTAATCCACATAAATAAAAGTGACTATATCTATCAACTTGCATATTAAGCTTTTCATGTATTGTTAAACTTATAAGATATTTGAACGTAATTATATTCACTATAGGTGAATATGCTTTTATATAATCAATACCTTACCTTTCTGAAATACTTTGGACGTTACTCGTCTTTTATGCCTCACAACTTTACTATTTTCATCTTTTTCGCACATAAAAACCCTTTTGTAATCAACTGGTCTTACACCTTGTTGTGTTCAGACTATAGGTCCAAGAACCTCACATTTCAATAGTGAGTTTAATTAAGATTCAATTGCATCTCTCCGTCTTGACTAATCATGTCTATATTAACATTTTCAATTGATTTTGATTGAAGATCCTCATTATCATCTAYGATATTGAGAGCTCTCTATATTATTTTGAGAAACTTGATTCTCTTTATCAATATCTCTTTGCTAATTTTAATTTATAAATATAGTCATTTTATTATATAATCCCATTTTGATTCCAGGATTTTTATCTTTAGAATCAAGAGATTAGCCATACTTCTCATGTACTTTAGAATCAAGAAGTATTCCTTATTCTTAACGTGCTTTAGAATCACTACCATTCTTCTGGCATGTCTGAATGTCTTATTATTGATGATAAATGTGATTTAGTAATTCAACATTTTATCCTATCGCAATTCAATTTATATGGGAACAATTATTGATGATAAATGTGATTTAGTAATTCTTGTTGAATTAGTACAAGCATTGACCCGTGAAATTGATATTTTCTGCAAATGGATATTCTTTTGAACTTCTAGTTCACCAACTCGTAACACCAATTCAAGATGAGAGAATTTGTGATAACTAGTTGGCCTTATATCTACCAGCGTTGCTTCATGTAAAATAACACATCTCTATGCATTTGTAGGGAGTTCTATTTTCATGGTCAAATGGTCTAACAATCAGTTGCAACTCTTTAATAAAATATTCAGCGAAACCATTTTGGATCTGATCATGAGCTACAAGATGTTGAACAACAATCCCAATTTGACTTGAAATAAGCTAAAAAAATATTTGATGGACATACACCAACATTATCCAAATGAATAATTTTTAATTTATTGTCTAAATTGCGCTCGTAATCTAATTATCTAAGCAAGTAATCACGCAAAATTCTGGTTGCAGTTATAATATTGCAAACTTCATGTTGCAATTAAATAAACTCACATGTGATCATTGTATATATTGATGCATCAATTAAATCCATAAAATATTTAAACTGATCACATGGGGATTAGATGAATCTGCATATCTCTGCATTAATCTAAAATGAAGTATAGGACTTTCAACTCCCACTTTTGCTAGTGATTATCTAATAATCAATTTTCCTTGAGAGCACATAGTAAATTCTTTTGAGTTCAGCCCTTTTTTATTTCTCAATGGGTGATCCTGCAAATTCTTAATTATTATTATTATTATTTGCATTATTATAGATCTGCTATGACTCAATGTATTATGCCAAATGATAAGAATGTTCAAATCACAAGCAAACTTCTGGTTTACGAGATTATGCACTTCAAGTTACAATCTCGATAAAAGAGACACTAGTTTCTCCAATGTATATTCTTGAGAGGCTATAGTAGTCATACGTAAATATTTGAACCACTTTTTTCTTTTTAATTGTCTCAATATGATGCCATTTCTGTGGATCTCCTCAAAACTTAATAAATTTCTTAGGAACTKTAAGGATAACATTGCAAATAAATTTTGTCCCTTCTTAAGACAAAAATATGATAGTTCTTCTAGAACAAAATGAATATAAATTTTATCCCTTTCTTTCTAGATAAAAATATGATAGTTCTCTCGAAACAACAAACCAATTTTACATTATGAATTTATAGTATTTATGTTTGTTTATCTCATCTTCAGGTGGGAGAAATACATCTCATACTTGAGTATATGGTGTGTATTATTGGACTATCAATGAGAAGACATATATCTCAACAATATATTACAAATCTATAACATTTTGTAAAGAAAGTAATTTGAAAACTTTATAAAAAGAAAATTAAGGTAAAAATAATTCAACTAAATAATGAAATTGTCTAAATGTAAAAACTTAAAAACTTAAGAAAGTCCTTGAATACTTAGAGATGTCCATAGAAAATTTAAAAGAAAGACAAAAAATATGGAAAATTAGTCTCATTTTCTATCACACCACCTCCAATTTAATGATCAATATTTCTTGCTGGATCTACAAAAGAACTGAAGACATCTAAGTGAATCATATCAACTGGACCGTCAAAATCAATAAAAAATTTTATTTATACTCCCCCTTCTTCTTGATCAATTTTTGGTAGAGATCCATTAATTATTGATCATATGACATGTACGTACTCGACTTCATGGAGATGATGACAAAGGAAAATTGGTGCCTTTGTACATTCCTATTAGGATTCATTTTTCCTTCTTTTGTTGTCTCCTCCAAACCCTTTAAAGTTGATTTTAGTGTTAAGGGCCTATGTAAATAAATTTTATCAGATATGTTAAGTACGATGAATTCAAATTGGGTAGTATTTGATATATGTGTAATTATATAATAAGAATAAGGGATAACATACGTTCAAATGATATACAATCATAACAAAGTAATTGATATCAACATAACATACATTGTACGTATTCCTTCAGGGATTAGGTACTATATCACCAAAGTATTTTATTTTTTTGAAAACAAGTACTACTTCAAGAGCACAATAATAAAATATTAATAGAATAATTAATTCACTCTATTGTTACTTCCAAAATAATAGTTCAATATTTTTCAGGAATATTTAGATTATAATAAACTTTTAAGGAGTGTATAATGTTAATTTAAAATAATAATTTAATATTCTTCCGGAATATTGGAATCACAATATCAAGTTCTTCAAGAGTAACTAATGCAAATTTAGATTATTGCTACTTCAGGAGCCGTAGTTCAATATTCTTCAAAAATATTACTACTAAGCTCTTCAAAAGCAACAAAATTCAATTTAGAGCAATGTTTGACTATGATACTCTTCAAAAGTAAATAAAATCAATTGAGAATAATTGTTTAATATTCTTCATGAATAAAAAAAGATGTTCTTAAAAAACATATCATGAATAAAAAAAGATGTTCTTAAAAAACATATAATCTCAATCATTTATATTATTACTACTTTAGGAGTAATAGTTCAATATTCTTTAAGAATATTGATGTCACAATCATTGGATAATAATAAATAAAAGTAAACTACAACGTAATGAATTGAATATACAAAAAAAAATTAAAACAAAAGAAAAACAGTGGAGGTATTGATTAATGAGCATGTCACGTGCATGAGCAAAAAGATGATACATATATATATTCTTTTCTTATACACATAGGAAAAGATGATGAAATAGATGTTAAGAGCAATTCAAACTCAGATGAGGAAACAAAATATACATGTCAATTAAACTGTATACACTCAACATACAAAACGAGCACTAACACTTTACAAATTAGTATTAAAACAAATGCCACATAGGTTTTATCTATTGCGTGCTTCAAATAATTTGAAGCGGCAATACGAAAGTAAATTACACAATAATTATGAGACTAACCTTATAGAGACTCAAAGGCCGAAAGTAGAGACCCATTTCAATCAGATCTGGTGAAGACTCATGTTCAATCAGATCCGATAAAGGCTAAGAGGTAGAGGTAAAGGTAGAGAGTTATGCTGATACTCTGTGACAGTATAAGAAGGAAAAGGGGAGGAGAAGTTTATAGAGAGAAGAAGAGAAAAAGAGAAGTAGAAAGTAATCATAGACGGATTATCATTAACCTCAATGTGGACCAAAACCCTCTATTTATAGGAATTAAATTACARGGAATCTAAGGTTTCAAGGGTAGGAAAATTGTTTACCAAATTTTTATAGTATAAATAACTATATCATAGACCTATTCACCATCTAACTCGTACACATACCACAGTTCTAATGTATAATTTTCCATAGCTTAATTATATTCAAATGGTGAGAAACTTAAATATTATACTAGTAACGTGACGATCCAAAATCGGATCTAAATCTAGATCCAAGATGTGACCTGATCATATTTTCTAAGGTTTTTCTAAAGAATACAATGCCGACGTACATTCCAAAGCTTTCTGCAATCCATTTGTAAAATAAACATTATATCTGTCTAAAAAGTAAATAGATTCCGTTATTTACAATGGCCTTCAATCTCTTACGATCATAAATTATTAATTAAAATAAAGATACAAGAACCTATCATTTAATTGAAATGAAACTAGAAATCTTAAACAACTCTTTGATCCTTGACCCCCAAACTTTCGCTAATACACGTTGTAGAGCTYAGAATCGAAATTCTCTTATTCTGAAGGGATGAAGAGGTGGGCATGAGTAATTTAATTAATAAGTGGAATAATCTACCTATGACTGGTATTGAACGAGGTCTAAGTCAAACATCGTCATCAAACTTTCAGTTCTTTTTGCAATTCTTTCTTGGAATGTTAATATTTTTTACATATATAATTTTATCCTAAAAAAGGTGAGAAGCATATAAAATGAAGAAAATAAAGTAATAAGAAACGAAGTTATAATAAGGAAAAAGAGGAAAAAATATTAATATATTCATTATTTAAAAAGCATCAAAATAATTCTAAGGCTTAAAATCAAATTTTCTTATAAAAATTATTAGAGTAAGATAGCTTATAATACATAAGAAGAAGATAAAGGAACATTATGTATTTGCTTTAGGCAGGCAAAAAAAATAAAATAAAATGAAAAATAAGATAAATTTCTGGAGGCATTAGCCAGAGAAATTCAGATTTGAGGATGCTATTGAAACTCTACTGGAATTTTCTCCAAGCAGGATTTCCCACGACTTTACCAGTTCGACGACGCTATGGCCTTTACAGCGACATAAAGGTGCAGGAACTCTATAGTAAGAAGATGGAGCTTGGATTTCAGGTCATGCAAGTTGACAAAGGGCCCTGTGCAGAGAGGGCAAAAGGTAAGAGTTCCCTTTTCCACATTGTCATCTGATAAGAAATTTTTCTTTGATCCAAGACCTATTAGGAAATAAATTACAGCAATATCTCTATAATTACGCAAAATTCGCAATCCTAATATTACACCAGACTAGCGCCAACATATCAAGGGCAATTAACAATATTCTACTCTAAAGTATCAAATATAAATTGTTCTTTCCTTTTTTTTTTTTTTTTTTTGGTGAGAAAAGGGGGCTAGAGAGAGGGTCTTAATTGACAGATTGATGTTTGACTTGGCTTTGATATAGTCCTTTGACTTGTTTCATCAGCGTAACATTCCCATACTAGGCTCTTCTTTTCCTTTTTTATCACTTTGTCAATGCAATTGCGATATTAATTGTTAAAGTTATCATTATTAACATGGCATTCATCTAAGGTCATCCAAGTATTCCCCTTCAAAACTGTTTATCTGATATCTCTAATATTTCATGCCAACAGCCACCCTTGACGTGGTTGGATTTGGAGATGCAATAGGAGGATGTAATGCCACTTCTCTGGGAAGGAACAGATGACCTACTAACCATCTCAATTGTTGGTATGCCTGGTATGGGGAAGACTACCCTAGCTAGGTAGGTCTTTAAGCATCCATATACGGAATTTCAGTTCTGGAAAATCGTCCATCTGTACAAGATTCTACAGAATATAAGATGAAGGAACTGCTCCTCAAATTTCTATATGCTTTTGGCATTTTTACTAAGGAAATGAATTCAGGATGCCTAAAGACTGCTTAAGGCAAGAAATTGAAAATTATTTGGAGAAAAGAAACTTCTTCATGGTCTTGGATGATGTTTGGACTACAAGTGCTTTAGATGATATCAAAGAATGTTTTCCAAATAATGAGAAATAGAGTCGAGTTTTACTAACTACTTGACATAAGGATGTGGCAGAGTATGCTAAGCAATCGTATGAATATCTATCTTATGATTTGAGGTTTCTTACAAAAGAAGAGAGTCATGAGTTACTATCGATAAGAGTTTTTTCAAATTGTCTTGATAAAACACGAGACATGCAAAGTGATTACCACCATCTATTGTGGTTTTTGCAAGGATTCTTACAAATAATTAGGAAGATAGTCATTGGTGGAGCAGAGTGGCTGAGTATGTGAACAATAATAATCTTGCGACAATAGAGCAAGTAAATTATGTAACACAACAGAGTTTTAATAACCTGCCTTTTCACTTTAAACCTTGTTTTCTATACCTTGGGTTTTCCCTGGGAGCTTTGAGATTCCTTTGAAGACATTGCTGAAATTATGGGTATGGGAAGGATTTGTGCCCTTAGATGAAGGGAATGAAACCTCAGAGAACATAGCATAGGACTACTTGGAGGAGCTTGTTGATAGGAGTCTAGTGATGGTGGAGAAGAGAAGGTTAAATGGATTTATTAGAACAATACAAGCAGATGATATATTGCATATATTTACAAGGAGTAGGAAACGAGGAAGAGCTTTCTTGAGGAAAAAAAAAGCGTCGGGTAAGAAGGAAGTAAATCTTTAAATGATGATTTTCGCATATGCATTAATTCTAGTATTGTGAAATACATTAAAAGTAAATCATCAAGTGCACGTGTTCAGTCATTATCCAGTTTTCTCGAGGAAGATGATAATTTCATTTTACTCAAAGAACACATCTCAAACATCCCCAAAGCCTAAATTGCTCAGCCTTAGATATCAGATCAACCAAGTAGACTCGATTTCCCGCTGGMCCATACTACTCATTCCTTGTCAGATACGTTGCTATGTCAAGAAACTAGAAGGTCATCCGTGGAATGGTGTCCAACTTAAGGTGGTCCAAACTCTTATATTTGAAACTACACAACGTGGTCTTGAAATCAAAGGGGACATATAGAAGATGCCACAATTTAGGCATTTACAGACTAATGCAACCACAAGTTTGGTGAAAACTAAGGAAGCACCGCCCGTCAATGCAAATCTGCAAAACCCTTAGTACAATCTCGCCCGAAAGTTGCAGATCAGAAGTCTTCAGAAGGGCTCCACAGCTCAAGAAATTGGGCTATCACATCAGCTTTCTCTTACGGATTGCACCAAGCTTAACGGTATCCCATCAGACCTCATAAACATATCAACTCTACAGCTGATTGAAATCTACTGCTGCAACTATTAGGTAACCTGTGCCAGGGAACTTGAGATTGCAAAACTTGAAATGCAAATCGAAGCCAGGGATGCCAAAAGTACCACTCTATAGTTGTCCATTTGTCCTCGAGAACAATGATTGCCTCTTAAACCTTCATCGGTGCTTCCTTGTCTGCTTTTGCTCTGTTTCAGGTTAAGGCCAGCTCTGGCTTCGCATTGTCGTATTCTGGATGGTGGTTCCGCTTTAGTAATGAAAGCAACGTTGTATTGCTCATTTCAAACTTTTTAGTTGTTAAATTTACTGTTTTTGTGTTTGATTCTCAAGTCAATTTGAAGTATGAGTACTGTCCAGCAAGCTCGTGCCAAGGCAAGCAATCCTTTCGCCAATTAAAGGATCGAGAAAGAATTTCGGGGAGGACTTGTTCAAGTTGGACTTTCAATCCGAGTTCATGGCTTGTGTTTCCATCTTTTACTTTTTACTGTTTTTGGTTATTTGTTCTAAGAGCTCAGGCTTATTCCTCTTAATATTGCTGCTGCTCACGTTCCCTCTTTCTCCTTGTGTACTCGAGATGTTTGATAAAATTTCAAATCGTTAATTTATACTGTATTAAAATATTACATTAATTAATTTTTTAATAACTTTATCCCTCTTTCTTGTTAAAATATTATCATTAAAAAATACATTTATCACATTTTAAATTACCAAATTTAATATTTAAAATTAAATTTAGGAAGAGAATTTTAACAAATTTTTAATATTTAATATTCAACTAAACTTAAAAAAGAATTTAATTTAAACTCGTCTTCCCAATTATATCTTTCAATTCTAATTATTATTTTAAAGACGACCTTATTAAAGCCATTTCACTGTAACATTGTAAGTAAGATAACTGTACTTATAAAGATCCAACACAAATTAGTCCACCTGGACAAAGCACCCAGATATCACGTTGTTATTTTTACATCATTTATTAACCATGTTTTCCAACGGCTTTTAAGTTCCCTCCATACTCTCCCTTTTTCTCTGAGTCTCCCATCGCTATAATCTTTCAGTGACTGATCCTCATTTTCGTTTTCCAATTATTGCTTCCATTTGAATTTTCACAAAAATCTAAAATCCACATTGAGTTTTCTCCCTAAAAATGGCTACGATGGAAAGCTTGATCGGACTGGTCAACAGAATCCAAAGAGCCTGTACTGCATTGGGTGATCATGGCGGTGAAGGCATGTCCCTTTGGGAGGCTCTTCCTTCTGTTGCTGTTGTTGGAGGCCAGGTCATTATTCTCCTTTGCTATTGATGTTTTCCTGGGGTTTTTAACTTTATATAATCATATTGGTAATTCGTTTTCTTATTTGTTAAATATAATCAGAGTTCAGGGAAATCATCGGTGCTCGAAAGTGTTGTAGGAAGAGATTTTCTGCCTCGTGGATCCGGTAATCCTTTTGGTTTGCTTCGCATTCTTCTTTTTTGGAATTTCTATCATATTCTGTTTTAGCGTACAATGTAAGCGTATTTTCTGATTATTAAGTTTAGTTTGCTAAAAGAAAGAAATGTTATCGTTACTTGGAAACAGACACGAAATTAGTGAGAAATTTAATTATGAGTCTCGCGGGGATTTTCTATTTTTCAATTTGGTTTCCAGTAGCCATTCGGTGCAAATAAGCATTTGCAAATTAAGATTGATGCTTTGTATATCATGTTTTGTCTCAATTAAGCAGAGTTGATTTGTTAAAGAGAAAAGCTTGAGAAATGAGTGATGGATATGATAGCATGTGATCATTTATTGATTCTGTTGATATATGGGATCAATATTGCACTTTTTTCTGGGATCTATTCCTTCTAATGATTTATCTTGTAAATTGTTAAGGCATTGTTACTAGGAGGCCCTTGGTATTGCAACTGCATAAGATAGAAGGAGGATCTGAATATGCTGAGTTTCTCCATGCTCCAAAGAAGAAATTTACTGACTTTGGTGAGTCAAAATATACCACTTATCTATGTGCTCTTTCGTTTCCATTCCCTGACATGCATATTCTAAACTGACTGACAAAATCTTCAGACTTGATTTTGTTGGACACTAGTGTCTGTCTGTTTCTTGAAAAATTTGCTTCCTTCACCAGAAATGGTGTTTTAGCTCTACTCCCTGGTTAATAAAGATAAAATTGTGAACAGAACTATACATTAGTCAAGGAATTCTCCAAATACTGCAGAAAGTCTGGATATATGATGATATTGATGGTCTAAAAGTTCGTATGCCACACCAGTAACATAGTTGTTCTACAATCTTTTCTAACACTTTCACTTTCTTACTGGTGTGTCTTTGCTATTTGCACTTTCCATTAGAGAGTCAGAGACCCTCTCATCCACTTGTCTTTTCTAAAGCATTTGAAAGCTCAATATCTGTGACATAAGCACCTAAGAAGCCCACAAAATGAACCTTGAAGTTTCGCTTGAAGTTTTGAGGATAAACTACATATACTTACTTAAACAAATATTGTGACAGAAATATATGGCCGAAAAAGATTATTTTAGCATAGAATTATTCTTGCATCAGTAAGTGAAGATAATTATAAGAAGAGTTATGACGTAAAGTTCTTCAAAAGTGGAGATAACATAATGACATAAATGAACTTGGAAGTTTAAGTCATATAGACCATCTGATGAACTTTGGTTATTATTTTAACATAGAATTATTCTTGCATAGAATGATTCTTGCATCAGTAAGTGAAGATAATTATAACTATATAATGGATGTATAGTGAAGATAGCTATAACCATACAATGCATATTATAGTGAAACTAATTATAGTCTTTTCCTTTTCGAAGAGTTTGACCTTCAGATGCTATTTGAGAAATTTGGAAGGTACGACGTGTACAGTAAAAAAAGCTATTGTTAAGTTTCAGAGTGTTTATTCTTCTCTGCTGCAAGTGCTGGAGTAGGGAAGAGAGAACACAAACCTGTATTATCTAGGGAGGGTTCAGAAATTATTTTATCTTTGGGGGAGGTGGGTAGTTGTTGCCTTCACCAATCCCCTTGTCCATGGTCTGCCTAAGCTTAGACGATACTTTCTTTTTATGTTAACGGGACCTGGTGTGCTATTTAACTAATCCTCAACTGACATTATAAGAAATGAACGTTATTCAAAGTACAGCTCTTTGTATTTACTGGAATAATTTGGAATATGGCAGCTGCTGTGCGAAAAGAGATTGCAGATGAGACAGATCGCATAACTGGGAAAAGTAAACAGATCTCCAATGTTCCAATTCACCTCAGCGTCTATTCTCCCAGTGGTTTGTCTTCAATATTGCATATCTACATCATTGGATCTTGTTATCTGGAGCACCCTGTTTTCTGAAACTTACTATTCTCTCTCCTTTTCTTATCTGGGATATGTAACTATAAAGTGCATGTGTTTTTTCCTTACAGTTGTAAACTTAACCCTCATAGATCTTCCTGGGTTGACAAAGGTTGCTGTAGGTGAGCACCAAACACTATTTTTCTTTAGGTACTGTTCTTTTCTCTGGCTCTAGTATAATCAAACTCAACTAGCAAAACAAGTAATGACAGATTTTGAATTTTGCAGAGGGTCAGCCAGATACTATTGTCGAAGACATTGAAATGATGGTTCGATCTTATGTAGAGAAAGTAAGAGCAGTATCCAACATGTAAAAGTATTAGTCTGATCATGACAAAGTACCGAAAGTTTGCATTGTCTGTTGTCAATGAAGTTGCAATACACTAACAAGAAGTTCTATAGAAATGTTCAGATTTGTCTTGATTGTGATTATTCTTTGACTTCGTCAGTAACAAACTTTTGAACTCTGTTTTAGAACTTTGAGCTAAGAACCTTTCAGCTGGAACTGAAAAAGAATCAGTGTCTGAAATTTTGTTTGGCAATTTAGAATAGTGGATTTGAGTAAGTAACTGGATAAGCAGGTTTGTGAAGTCAAATATTTGTGAGGTTGAATCTGAATTTCCAGAATGATAGTTTATTCTGTCTCTTACTTCCTTGTGTATCATGACATAGCTGCTTCTTAGACCTTAACAGATAGGTTTTGTTAGATGTAGTCTTGGTGGGACCTGTTAATTTATTGTTAGTTCGATATAGTTTAAACTTATTCGAAAAGGGACTGGGAATTACCTCCTCATTTTTCATCTAGAAATGATCGTGTGCTTGTTTCTTATATTACTCTCCTGTTCCAAATTGAACAACATTCCCCTCCTTGGGTTTTTATATCTTCTAAATGAAAAGGAGAAATCTTCAGTTTCTTGCTTCAACATTACAACATGGCTTTGTTACCTCTTGTCAAAGTTGTTCTATATTTCTTTCCAATTTCCTTTTTGGCAGCCCAATTGCATTATATTGGCCATTTCTCCTGCTAACCAAGATATTGCAACCTCCGATGCTATAAAGCTCGCAAGAGAAGTTGATCCTACTGGTATTCTATTTTTCTGTTCATCATTCCAGAGTTATTCGTTTTCTTGTCTATTTGTGGTTGTTTTACAGAATACTACTACTAATCCAGATTATTTTGTTCTCTTTAGGAGAAAGAACATTTGGAGTATTAACAAAACTTGATCTAATGGACCACGGAACCAATGCCCTTGACGTATGGATCAATTTGTAATGTTTACAATGAGAAATACAACTCCATTTTCAATCCATCTAAATATTTTTGTCCCAATTCTTTGTTTCTAATATAGTTTCCATGGTGTTTGCTTTATCACTATTTAAGGTAATTGAGGGTAGATCATACAGACTCCAACATCCATGGGTTGGAATTGTGAACCGTTCGCAAGCTGATATTAACAAGAATCTTGACATGACAAATGCTCGGCGGAAAGAGCAAGAATATTTTGAATCTAGCCCAGAGTATGGACACTTGGCTCACAAAATGGGATCTGAGTATCTTGCGAAACTTCTCTCTAGGGTTTGTCACTTCAGATGTTCATGAAACTTATTGGCTTTCTGGATAGCAGCAACATTCTTTGAATTTTTTTTATGATTTTCTAATTATTTGCATTATCAGCATTTGGAGACTGTTATTCGGCAGCGAATACCAAGTATTGTTGCTTTGATAAATAAGAACATTGATGAGCTTAACACAGAGTTGGATCGTATTGGCAGGCCTATTGGCGGCGATGGTGGGGTATGAAAAGGACCTACCAAAAACTTGGCCATTTTCTTTGCTAATCATATCTTTTAGCTTATTTCTGACCAGGGGAGTTTTTTGTTTCTATTTACAGGCACAGCTATACACAATTTTGGAACTATGCCGTGCATTTGATCGTGTATTTAAGGAACACCTTGATGGGGGGTAAAAATTATTAGCTTGATACATCTGTGGATCTACTATACCTCCCAAAATACTATGCATATTATTTATTGCTTTGAAGGACCTAAGTTTACCCTCAGGTCCCTCATTGCTCAGTGACTTCTCTCATTCGCAACTGATAGAAACTTGCTAGATTATCACAGGGAAAAAAAAAAAAAAAAAAAGTATGATAATCAATCACGAGTTCATTTTCTGCTTAATGATCTTTCGGATGAAGGTTTGGTTCATTTCATGACATGTTGAAACCTATTTGGTTGTTGTTTTTGAGAAAAAATATACTTATCGTTTCATTTTGTTTTTGAAAGGTGTTCAGGCACGAACATTCTAAACTAAGATCGTATAACACAGAGCACTATATAGTACAAAAATTCCACACCTCGATTGCTTCAAGTTGACTTAATCATTTTGATTTCCAATGGGGTAACATAATTCTTTTACAGGAGACCAGGTGGAGATAGGATATATGGTGTCTTTGATCATCAACTACCTGCTGCAATGAGAAAGCTTCCCTTGGATCGTCATCTCTCTTTAAGTAATGTAAAGAAAGTTATCTCTGAGGCGGATGGTTATCAACCTCATTTGATTGCTCCTGAACAAGGATACAGAAGGCTCATTGATGGATCTCTTGGATATTTCAAGGGTCCTGCTGAAGCTTCAGTTGATGCTGTACTGCTTTTAGTTCTTGAGTTCTGATGAAATTTATGATCCCTGAATAAAAAATTGCTTCTGGTTTGTCACCAATGGTCTGTTTTCGTTAGATATAGTTTTTCCCATATCAATTTATTTAATACTTAAAGTTGCTCAATATTTACTAACAATTAGCTATTTCTATCACTAATATTCCCTATTGCCTAATCCTAATTTTTCCAGTTGTGTCCGGTTTCCCAATCTATGTGAATATACAAATAATTTTCATATAAAAAAACCAAATTGTCTTAGTTTTCTTTATATATTTATGGGTACGTGTCATACTTTTGGAATACAAGTGATTTTGTCAATTGCATGCTCACTTATTGTCTCCACACTTCCTTTTGGAACTTCAGAGTTACTTAATGTTTTCATAATGATACCTCTACCATTTCTTTGTGTAGGCAGTATACAGTATAATAATTATTTTTCATTTGCTCTTTAGTATATTTCTCATGTCAAAAGAAGGTAAAATGTTCTTTGGAGCATTTTGAGTTTTATATCAGGTATACAATAGTGCGATGATCAGACACTAGTGCCTTAGATTCTAGTCAGCAAGACAAATTACTTAATAGTTTGTTTTAAAGCTTTGGTTGAAAAGCACCATCAGATACATTATATTAATTCACATCATTGCATCTGAAGCTAGGGATCATATGAGTTGTATTTATATGTTTAGTTTCACTATCTTTAAGTTAAAGTATGAACATTTGAGCCTGTATGTTTCTTTTTTTTTTTTTTTTTTATTAGAAGAATATCTATCAATGTCATTAGAGCACTTCTCATCTACATTGATTTTCATTCTTTTATTGTTGATAGACTGTGGTAGACACAACCCATTATGTATTGAACTAAAACATTGGAGGTAAATTATCTATTGCTGGTTATAAAATGCAGATCCATCTTAACTCAAGATTCTTATTTAGCTTATTGACTTACATGGAAACTCAACTCTGTCAACAAATTGATTCGTRTGTTTTTTGGTACAAATCCTTTCTTAACTCCTTGGAAACTCTCTGCAGGTGCACTTCATTCTGAAAGAACTTGTAAGGAAGTCTATTGCAGAAACCCAAGTAAGCATCTTTGCTAATATTAACACTTTCTCAAGTTATTCGACTTGTATTTGGCATGGATTAATTCTATCTGCCTTCCATACTTGCAAGAAGAAGTTCATTTTCATGTTAATGCTCTAACCAGTGCAGTAACTAGTTGAATATGGATGTGACCTACTGTATCGAAGCTTACAATAGTTAGTCAGTACCAAGGTTCTGACCATAAATCCTTAAGTTTTCATTAACCATTTTGCACAACAAAATTATGAAATGTAATTTGAACTTTTATACTTTGCAATGAATGTTTTTCATATCTTTTAAGGTGATTAATGTGATCCTGTATCAAATTGAACAAAATTTTAATAGATCTATGGAAACGTAAATGTGTTTATCTTATCAGTTTCCTTTATTTCTTGTTCCTTTTGCATAGGTACACCCTTTTAGGTTCCCCAATAAGCATAATTACATGTAAGATTATTCAGGCCATATGCTTCTTAGGATACGCTTTGTGAATGAATTTTGAATTCTACATAGTATGACAACTTTGAACTTGACCAAATTTCTGCAACTGTGAAGTATGAATATTAACTTTCAGACCTTTATTTCTTTCTTTTTATGCTTTGTATCCCCAACTTATTTTGATCTTTCTTGAGTGTTTTCCTTATATGTATATATGGAAAGAAGAGAACGATGTTGTACAGATTGAAGTTTGAAAATCTTGAACATATTGTTAAATTCATCTTCTTTTTAATATCTCCCAATTGCTTTATACAAATGTGGGCTATTTGTCAGCTCCACCTTTTTGCAAAATTTCCAAATTCTTAAGTTCATTATTAGTTATGAGTTCAACCAATTAACCATCTCTTTCTATTGAAGAAAATAAACTACCAAGAAAAAGTAGAAAAGTTTTAAAAGGATTCAAATGCATTTGATTCAATTAAATGCCATTTTTCACTGGTCATTAAGTTTCAATGTGAAACATAAAGGGGTTCTTCTCCGAAGCTTAAAATAAGCAGCTTTTAGCTTTTTGCTTTATAAAAACCCCACAGTATATGATGTGCATAGTACTGCATAACTGACTCAAATAGTTTGGACAAGAACTTAGCAGTTTTCAGTGAGGATATTCTATAATTTCATTCCTTCTGTATAATTTTAAGGTGTTTGTGTTTTACATTTATAAGATTAATTGCTGATTTAATGCTTTATAATATTTGATGTGCCTATATCAAACAAATTTTAGCAGGCGGATCACTTTTATCCTTGGTCTTTTTCATTTTCATTATTTTTTATTTCTAGTAGAATGCAAGGAAGTAAGTCTATTGGTTTATTACCAATCATGAAATTTGACAGTGACTACAACAACCTCTTGCTTATTTTATGTCTTCAATACTTTAAATGCCAATATTACCTTTTTGCTCAATTCAAGTGGCTTGTGTTGAAACATAGCTTAATGTATAATATATATTAGTCTTAATAAAAGTGACACAACATGTTCATCTTTGAAGTTACCTTCGATATATATATACATATATTGGAAAAAGATGTCAATTCTGTTATACCCTTGGGGATGTTTATSTGTGTGTGTGCGTGCATGTAGAATTGCAGTATCTAAACTATGAAAGAAAATATGGAAATCCCCCAATCTTAGGATAGTTCCCGAGATTCAAGGAATACATAACTACCAAATCTCCTATATTTATTTAAAAACAGAAACGACATGTTTTCCTAAATCCCCTTCAAGCTGATGAATCCATGTTATGCATTTCAAGCTTTTCAACTCTGAAAAACTGTACTGGACAACACCTTTGTAAATATATGCACCAACTGATTCTTTATGTGGACAAACGGAGTGTAAATTAGGCCACTATCAGGCTTCGTTATTAGTGTCTGTCAACCTCTACGTGCACTAATAATCGAAAATACTCAATTCAATAGTATGACGTTTTGTGCTTTCTTTTGAAACTTTGTGCTAGAACAATGAAAATTCAATTTCTTCCTTTGAATTTAGCTAATCTCTCTGTAGGAGTTGAAACGATTCCCATCCCTTCAAACTGATATTGCAACAGCAGCAAATGAAGCACTTGAAAAATTTCGTGATGATAGTCGTAGAACAATTTCACGACTGGTAGAAATGGAGTCAACTTACTTGACAGTTGAATTTTTTCGGAAGCTACAAACAGAACCAGAGAAAAACCAAAACAACTCAAATGCTTCAAATCAAAATGCAGACCGCTACGCAGATATCCATCTAAGGAGAATAGGTATGTACTTCACCATTTGCTCATACAATACTCACAAGAGATTAATCCTTGTAAATTTGTTTCCCACATAAAACATAAACTAATATTTTACTTTTATTTCTAACTGATTCAGGTCAAATAATGTGGTTTTAAAAAATTAATTCTATTGTGGGAAGAGTTCTACTAACGAACTATATTAGAATATGAAGTAGAAGAAGCGAATCAGCAGATCAACTTTCTAAGTTATTTTAAGAAGGAAAACTATATTAATGGAGCTATAGCTAAACTATATTAAAATGTTATGAAACACTTTCTCAGAACGCCCTGTTCTCTAACCATCTAAAAGCAACACAAACAAACTAGAACAAGTTCTATGTCATCAATATATGGTGTCTATCTATAGTTCCATCAAACTAGACAGTCACTATAATTACTTATTCTTGAATCCTTCTTTTAAACTTGGAAGATATTATGAGGTGTTCTCATTTTCGTTTTTCCAAAGGTAGAATGTTTTTAAGTAAAAAAGTTGAAAAGAAAAAGTATTAGAATAAAAACAAAAAGAAATACTATGCAAAATTTTAAACTGTTTTGTCCGAAATCAGGAAGAAAGAGAAGAAGAGGCAGTCTTGAAAGTTAACTCTCCTGCTGTTTTATCCTTCCTTTGTCGCTTAAGTTTGAATATTTTGTATTTCAGAATGGTTGTTTGCATAAATACAAGAAAAGTCCTCGTGCACATGTCTTTCTTCGATAATGATCTTATGATTTGTGAACAACATAAACTGATGCTGTAATGATAAATATATTTAGCATAAAACAAGTTGGTGTTTACTCTGTCAGGCTCAAATGTATCGGCATATATCAATATGGTTGGTGATACTTTGAAGAATACTATTCCCAAGGCAGTTGTGTTTTGCCAAGTGGTTCAAGCAAAGAAAGGACTACTAAATTTCTTTTACTCTCAAATTGGAAGGAGGGAGGTAGTATTTCAGAAAACTTTCTTGCTTTGCTCATGTATATGAAATTTTCTTTCATTATCTAATTTGGTAAGGTAACAAGGTGCTTTTTTTTTTTTTTTGGGTTATACAATGATAAGTTTAAGAAGAACTATACTTTACTCCAGCAACAATGGAATGTAATACCTGATTTCTAGCTATTGGAAAAAGAAATGTTGTGTCTGAAGTGCTTTCTCTTTCTTCCCAGGTTTTTTTGGTTGTTTATTGCACTTTGGTTCCTTTATCTATTGACATCCAAGAGCTTTTATGATAGCCTACACGTTGCATAATTGAGTAGAGCTATAACTTAAACCAAAGATGAATCCGCTTTTGTCATTTCTTTCAGAAAAACCATCCTTTGCTCTTTTTCATTGCACCTCCTTTAAAAGATTGAATGATAAAATGTGAAGTTCTTGGTGTTTAGAACTTGATATAGAAGAATACGATCTAAAAGAGGTGATCTTCGCATGAACATATAAAATAGTAATTGAATGAGACATTGAAAAAAATATTAACTTTTTTGCTGGTTCATCTACATGCARAAGGAGCAGCTAGGCAAAATGCTGGATGAAGATCCTTCACTTATGGCAAGACGAGAGACTATAGCGAAGAGACTTGAGCTTTACAAATCAGCAAGAGATGAAATCGATTCTGTAGCATGGAAGTGATCATCCTTTGCAAGATTCAGTAACAGAGAATCGATTTCTTTCAGTTTATATGGTACTGACCTCCACTTTCAATTATCTACATGCATACTCTTCTTCTAGCCTACATACTGCAGTCCTGAGAAAAGTTGCAGCACAGCAGGCGCGGACATGATAATTTTTCTACTCTTTTATATATTTATTTGCTTGAGTTAGGTATTTTATGAAACTACTACAAGAAAACTGCGTTGCATATTAATTTGTATGTATGCATGCGAAATTAACATTCATTTGGCACAAATGGTTGCTACCTTAATGGGCCATTCACTTTCATATAGGCAGACAACTCCTTTATAGTGTTTGATTTCTTAATGTGGGTGAGTTCAATTTGACAAAAGTCTTTTTTATTAATTTATATAATTGAGAAGGTTAACTATAATGTCTGTCTATTTATTCTCTACATATAATTTTACTTAACCTTCGAACAATATAACGAAACTAAACTATTTTAATTGAAAAATAGTTTGTAACCTAGGACTCGAAGCCAAGCATCTATTATTCATCTTGGAAAATAAAAGCGATATACCTCTCATTTCACTTATATTTTCTTTCAATTATAATAATGAATAAAAATTTTTCCACTCACCATATGTATATATATACAAATACTCCTCTACATTTTTTACTTTCATGTGTACGTTTTCCTTTTTTATCTTTTAATAGGAGTAAGAAAAGTTTTGTTCCATGACTACCGAATATGAATCAAGACAAGGTGGCCAAGCTTCCCAGTTGAAGAATGTTGCTGCATAATCAAATTTATTCTAATGTATTATTATTAATTTTCAATGTACTAACATCGAAATTGAACCCAAATAATTATGTATTTATTTYTGGATATGTGTATCAAGATTTGCTGAATATCGAAAATATGAAATATTTTAAATTTTGCTTACTAAATTAAATTCAGGTTTTCAATATTTTCAACATATATATATATATAGTAAATTTTTTTATAGACATGTATCCTATATAGCTAAATATGTACATCAATGTCAAAATATATGTAACACTCAGGATATTATTTTTTATTTTTATGAATTTTGTATGATCGTATGAATTATGTGCCAATTAAAATCTAATAAATTTTCTATGTGATCGTTATTTAATTATACGTTTATTTAATTATGAAATTATCGTGTTAATTGAATTAGAGTTTTTAGTTAGTTAATGTAGGTTAGATTTGTTAGA
This sequence comes from Rhazya stricta, assembly GCA_001752375.1. Lineage (NCBI taxonomy): Eukaryota > Viridiplantae > Streptophyta > Magnoliopsida > Gentianales > Apocynaceae > Rhazya > Rhazya stricta. Next base: position 1,962,589 of record MEJB01000044.1, read on the forward strand.
GCCTATTCGTTCTTTATTYGAAAACTAAAAGCTAATTTAATGTTAATTATAGCCAAAAAAACCCATAAAATTTAATTTATTTAGCTGAATTAATTACAAGATGAGAAGGCCCAAGGAATTTTGGTTAGGGCCCATATGTAAGAATTAGGGGAAAAAAAGAAAAAGATAATTAAAACCCTAAGCCTAACTCTTAACAATTTTATTCTTTGTCCTCACTCTTGCCGCCGCCACCCCCTTTCCCCGCTGCACTCACCACCTTCTTCCTTCCACCGACACCGCGCCAAGTCATTGCCGTCGCCGCACTACAGTCCGGAGTCCAGGTCTGCTCGCCAAAATCGCTGCTCTGGCAGACAGAACGCCGTCTAGAACACGTCGCCACTCGCTACTCGGGTTGATCGTTCGCCGCGCCATCGCCAGTCGCCACTCACTAGCTCCCGATTTGACCAGAGAAGGGAGTTTGTGGATCTGGGCGTCGATCGGTTGCCGCTCGTCAGGCCTCTTCCGTTGCAGGAGCTGTCCGCCCAAAGTCGCGCGACCCGTTGCCTTCTAGATCAGCTTTCGCGTAGCCTGGACAGAGACGCTTCTCCTGCTACTAGACCGGAGCTGCTGGAGTCATTCCAAATCAACCGCCCGGCTAGCACTCCGCGTCACCCGAGCTGGACCACTGTATGGCGCTGGTCGCCCATCCTCGATCCGAGTTTAACTAGCCCTCCTCATTCGCAGCTTGCTGCTCAGATTCCGGCCTGTGCGCCAGCTGCTGCTCAGCTGGAGCTCGCAGCGCCCCGCTTGGACTGTCCGCCAGATCAACCAGCAGCCGGAAGTTCGATCGGAAATAGAGCGTCGATTTCTGCTCTGGTCAACTGAGTCTGGCCAGGAGCAGGATTTCCCAAGTCCATCAGGAGCCTAGCAACCAAGCGCCCAGACGCCAGGTGACCAGGGACCGTGTGTTAGGTGGGCGCGCTGCCTGAGCACCTGTCCGGGGCGCAACACAGATTCATAAGCAGCATTTAGGATTCACAGGATTAAAGGTGAAACCAATGTTTCTTTGATTTCATTAATCAAATGAACTACTTAATTGTATTCGATATTGATGATTTTATGAAAATACAAATTTTGTTTATACATGATTTAATGTTATATTTAAATTAATATGAGGAATGTATTTTAGGAATATAAAGTAATTATGATTGACACTATCTTTGTTTGAGGAAGTTTTAAAATATAAAATAACTTATACGTTCGATATGTTATTGTTGTTAAATTCAAAATATAAATAGGGATTAATAGGAATAAGTGGCGTTCATAGGATAAGCGTAAAATATTTTAAAGTTGAACAATAATGTTGAATAGATTTCCTTTTTTGTAATAATAATTATGTTATTTTCGGGCACATTGACATTGGAGCGCGCCAAGGGACTCTGTTTTACATTAAAGTAAAATTTTAACGTTAAGGACTTCAAGTTTGTAAATCCTTATATTCATCAACTTTATCTCTTTTGTGTATTATGTTGTGGTTATATTGGATTATATTGTGGAATATGTTATGATTTTATTCGATTGTATTGAGTAAGATGGTTGTGATCATATTGGTTTATTTCATATATATGTTTCGTACTGTTAACATTTTGAATGATGTTTAAATACGAATTTATGTAGTTCATGTCATGGGCATGAATTATAGTATTTTACATCATTCCTGGCATGAGTCATTCTTGTATTTAGAAAGTTAATATTTTAAAAAATAAAATATGAAAAGAAATGAAATTTTATGAATGAATTATTTTGAGAAAATGTTAAGATTTTGAAAAAGGATGTAAACTATAAAAGATGTGAATAGGAAATGGGATATAAGAAATCGGTGCACCCGACCTAACTCTCTTGTAGCGTAGGAAAGTAAGTAAGTTTTACCTCTTGTGAGGTGAAAAAGTGAAAGGAAAAGTTAAAGTAATATTAATTCTCTTGCGGTTCTACCGGTAGAAAATGTGATCGGATTTCAAAAAATGATGGCCCACTGTAAGTTTAATGGCTAGATGTTACACCAAGTGAGCTCACGACTTTAATGAAATGAAAAAGTTTTGAAAAATCCTTACATATTGAAACAAAAGTTCTATGGGAAAGTTTATGAAATGAAAATAATCAGAAAGTTTTTATTGAGGAAGTGAAATTTTAAAACTTATGATATATAGGCGTTTAACATGCATTCATGCACGAAATTTACTTATTGAGTTTTCTAGCTCATTTTATTTTTTTCATTTTGCATTTCAGGTGATGTGTAGGTAGATGGTGCGTGGAGATCGTTTGTATGCAAGCCTTAATACCCTAAAGTAATGTTTTAAATAAATTTTAGCGAGAATAAGTCTATACAACTTAATTGATCCTGTATGACTCTAGAAAATTTTAATTGGTTTTCTCTAATAGATTTTACACTAAAGACAGAGATAGAAAAGGGTTTAAAAACAGGATTTTTAAGAGTTTTCTTTTCTTCTTTCGAAGAAATGGAATCGGAAATAATAGATTTTTCAGAGATCATCAGGATGGCTTTCTCAATCCTATTCAACTGTTTTCCTATAGTATTTAAATGTGTATTTGTAAAATTATTTTGAGTAATAGTATTTTTAGTATTTTGTAAAATATCATCTGAAGGGTTTTTCAAAGGAACAGCATCCATGGATTTTCCTAAATGACCTAATTTGATGCCTAGGAGTGGCGAATGATTTGATTGAATTTTGTGGGAGCTTGAAAGAGATTGCCATTCAGGGATTTTCTTAGACAGAGTCGTAATTGGTTGAATAGATGAAAAAAGATATTTAATTTTATTAGAAATAATATAATATAATTTAAACCAATCAAAAAATAGAATATGTAATTTGTTTGAAATTACAAAATCATAATATTTTTCTTATATTTTCTTTCTTTTAGAATGAAATTTATCAAAGAACCAAATTCTTTTTGCAGAATTTTCATTAGAATAAAAATCATTATGTAATAGATTTTTATCTAATTGAAAATCTTTAGAAATAATATTTAATTCATTTTGAGCATTTTCTGTAATAACAGAAAATGATAGATTAGTAGGTTCACTACCAGAAGGGGATTTAGAGTAAATCGATTTTGAAATTTCACTAGAATACTCAACCTTATGAAAGGAATTTCTAAATGTTGTCGGTAAATCCGATGTGGAATATTTGGAAAGATCTGCTAAGGAAGCAGCTTTTCTAGGATGATCTATGACCGAAGGCATCTGGGAAACTCGTCTTACATCTATGGTCTGGGCTTSAGATCTATGATCTGAGAACCTTTTACTTGGAATTTTCCTGYGGAAACTTAGTTTTACARAACTATTTGCAGACTGGTTTATATGCCTAATTTCATTATTTGGAGGGRATTGAACATAATTTGTAGGAGCAGTAGCTCCTTCTAAGATCCATTCATCGAGAAGTTGAATATCCTTCCATTAGATGGATTTGAAAATTACCAAGTTAGATTTGGAAAGATCTGTCTGGAGTAGAAGGGTTTCACCTTTCTTGCTTTGGCATCTAGCCTTTGTTGCAAAGGCAGATTGCATAGCTTTATAATATACCTGATACATCAATTCTATAGGAATCCTTCTAGCATTTGATAGTTATGAGTTTTTATCTGAAGGACTAACGACTTCAGAATATTGGAATCATCCAAAGATACAGTGAAATTTGGATAACAATTAAAAATAATCGGACCAGTACAAAGACTAGACTCGATTAAACTTAACAATGAATCGTCAAAATTTAAAAATCTAGTGTCCCTAGGAACAACTAGAATTGAGAGATTTAGACCCTCTTTTGTGAGAGGTTTGATGCCGATCTGGACAAGACCTATGTGAAGGTACTTATAATTTCTAGATCTGTGTTTCTCTAGGGATTTAGAAGATAGAAGATGAAGGGATTCAAAAGATTTAGATAACTGAATGTCTTATTCTTCATTTTTTATAATATAATCTGATCTAAACAAATTGAAAGCAGATTTATAAACATGATATTTAAAAATTTTCGGAATAGTTCAATTATTAATTAATTTTTTAAAATCTTCAATAATTAATTCTTCGAAATTTATCATCATCTTGGGATCGTCAGATGTAGATTTGGACGCAGAGCTATTCAATGAAGTAGATCCTTGAAGAGATTCTCCATGTCAAGGTATTTCCAAGATAGATCGTGATCAGATCTGACTACTAACTTGCTGCCACATCGGTGGGTCTCGTGCTTTCCTCGGCTTATCCTTTGGCGATCTTACACAAAAAATACTCACCAGAACTAACTAGATCTACCCAGATCTATCAAGATCTGAATAGTCTCAACAAAAAAATCGTACGCCATCTCATGACTCTGATACCATAAGACAATGGAACCAACTATCCCAAAAACTTAAATCATTTTGATATATATGTATATATGCATTTCTTCTTTTACACAATGTCGTATCACCTCTGGTGTACACATAAGTATTACCTACATGATTAACTTTATTTCCTCATTTCTCTCTTATTTACTTGTGTTTTCAATCTATTTTTTATTCAAAAGCATCTAGTTCATATGATGGTCAACAATATAAAGTTGAATTGCCTTCTTCATTTTGAGAAATTTTCACTAACTTGAGCTCCAATCCATATGGGTTCCAAAATTGTAGTGATCATTCCAACCGCCACCAAGAAAGGTGCAGTATGCAAAGGTTTGCTTGGATTTTCTGAAAGTCCGTGAAGATTATTGCTAAAAGTACTAGCTATCATGTTAATATCTATCTGCCATGTAGGAGGTCTGATTCGTGTAAGTATTTCAAAAAAAACCTTGAAAGGTCATAGTTATTTGGATATTTATCTTATGAACAATTGAGTTATCCTACATGATTGAATGGTATACTTGTCTTAACAAATATATCTTATAGTTAGACTTTTCAGAGTTGTTTATATGGGTAGGATAAGAAGCCCTAATCCATTTAGAATTTGTATTTTGAAATAATCCTATCTCTAAAACAATTTAACTCCGGCTCCTTTATATATGATGTACGTTAGCATTGAGAAGGTCTAAACAAATAYAGAGAGATGAAGTGAAGTAGGGAGAAAGATATATAATTGTATTTGTCCATAGATTAATATTGAGTAATCCTTACTCAACATTGATCGGTGTTTATACTTAGAAATTTCCTTCTTGTTGATTCAACCTTTTACCAAAGATTCATCCTACCTTGAACGAACTCAGGAAGATAGATGAAAGAGCTTCTAGCAGCAAGAACAAGGAATTTTTCAAACATCTTCCTCAACCAACAAATCAAGAATCAATCAGCGGTTACAAGATTTTGCAAAGTGGGAGTTTTAATTTTATTAAAAGATTTACTTTTGATGAACGATTGATGTATAAGTCCCTTGAACTCGTTTGATTTAGTGGATTGTGTTTGACATCTGGACATGGTCCCATGAATGTAGGCATTCATGCGGAATCATGTTATCATGTCTCAATTATCTTGATTGTTATTTGATATGTTTACATTCAATTGGTAAATTTTTAAACTTGTGAACTAAATTTCTAATAAAGTAGTAATGAACACCTTCAAACCATTTAATATTTACTCATATTTAAACATACATGAATCCTAACAAAGAAGCATTTCGGTGAAAATTAGATGCTTGTGAGAGTTCAATTGATCAATCATTGAATTCTCGTAGGACTTGGTATAAAGTATAAATAGTTGCAATGGCATTATATGGTAAGAATAGGAAATCTATACGTCTCTTAGTATATGAATGACARTAGTGAAAATAAATATTTCTTTGTTGGATTTAGCCTTTAGCTAGATATGCTAAAAGGGAAATTATATTATTCTAACAATAATTATCTTGGAAATGTTATATATCATTTGATCCTAAACCTCATAGGAGAATATGTAAGCGAAGGAGCTGACAATGCTCAAATTATCACTTAAGTCACTAATTCCAATCTATCAATATTATTCTTTCTATCTTTCAATAATCCTGGTGGGATCGACGTCCATTTATCACTATTTTACTTCTTTGGCCGCGTATCACTATATAAACAACTCATATTTATATTGCACTACGAAATTACACAACAAGTTTTTGGCACCATTGCCGAGGATTGATTTTGCAATAGCGGAGTTCAAGAGATACTCATTCTATTTAACATATTCCCATCATAGTATAGATGAAGTGATTGGAAATATGACTAGAAATCAAGAGGAGACGAAATTGGACAATCTGTCATATGAATATATGGAACATATTTTTGTGATTTCCATAAGTAAGACTTCCTTGGAAACACTCTGTTTGCATTACTAGCATGATAGATTATATCTTGGATGGATTAATGATAAAAAGATTGAGGAATTGTGGTTGGAATTAAACATATGTTGTTGGAGTTTTTGCAGCAAGGTTAACTCTAGTACTAGACAATATATGTTTTGAGTTTTTGTGTCTAATTCTAGCCTTGATAACATGATAGGCTATAATAATTTAATAGCTCTGCTCCTCAGGAGTCTAACAAGACTAAGAACAATATGAAAGTCCATCTAAAACTGAAGATATGAGCAAACCATTCCAGCTTTGGCCTAGAATGTCCTTACCCTACAGTTTTGATGCAGTTATGACTTAACTATGAACAAAAACAGAGAGCGTGTTATATGGATAAAAACCTTATTGTCCTAGCAGCATTTTGAGCTTACTACATGACCTTCCATTATATTGAGCAACCTATTGTCATGACAGGAGATAGGGCCTGAAGTAAGGAGTACTACTCGACCACTATTTCGATAGAGAAAGAAAAGCATCTTCACCAAGATAGAATTGAACAACAACCGACCTCAAAACCATTCAATTGACCTTGACTACCAGAGCGATACGTAAAGGTTAGTAAAGCCTTGCCTAATGAAACAAAGCATTCTATTCTAACTCTCCTAACTAAGTTTAATTACATTTTTGCTTGGCTATCAGCAGACTTGGGAACCATCCCCTGCCACCTTGGAGAATATAAACTCCAAAACCATCCCGAGTCTAAGCTAGTAAGGCAGAAGAGAGACACTTTGTCGTTAATAGGACGACTATCATCAAAAGAAAATCTGATGACCTCAYAGCTGCAAAGATAATAAGGCGAGTTCGATTCCTGAAATGGCGGGCTAACCCAGTAGAAGTGAAAAAGATAGATGGAGGATGAAGAATGTGCATAATCAATCTCAACAAAGCAACAACGCAAAAATCTTTCTCATTTCCCAGAATCGACCGACCAGTAGACGCAAGAGCTAAACATAGTGTTTTATGCTTCCAAGATGCGAACAAGGGATATTACCAGATTCATATGGCTCCAAAGGACGAAGAAAAAGCATCCTTCATGACCGACCACGACATCTACTGTTATCAAATGATACCTTTTGGATTAAAAATACAGGAGAAGATTTTCAAGAAATGGTCAATGGGGCTTTAGACACAATTCAGGTGCAACTTTGAGAAGATTTTCAGTCCTCCTCAATTTCTTCTTGTTTCTTGCCATTTTGAGAAGAAACTTTGAGTTGTATCACTTCAAATGTGCCCATTTCTTTCCACTATAAAGCTAGCATARGGAAGAAAAGATGAGACTTTCTATCTATTTCTCTCTTTTTCTTCTCTTTTTAGAATTCTAAACCAGCCTAGAAAAATATATCTTTCAGAGCATGACTGTTAACTAAATTCTTTCTATTTTATATAGACTCATGTAATTGAGAAAAACAAGGAAAGACAAGAGAGCCACAATATTGAACAAAAGATGCAGTACAAGGATGAATTGCAACAAAAGGAACTCCAATTACAGCTAACAATCTCATCCCTTGTGAAAATGAGTTATTAAGATATATATACCCAGACAATGTCTCTATGAATAAAACCCATAAGTAAGAAACTCATAYATAAAAGTAACCAAACCAAAGATCGGGTTAATCTGTTGTACCAATAAGAAACTCATACCTAAAAGTAACCAAACCAAAGATCGGCTTAATCTGTTGTACCAATAGAATCCAAAGAAACATACTTCATCACATATAGAAATCCTTTAAATCAGAAAGTACCATCAATAATCTAAAGATCTAATCTACTGAAGGAATTTTAACTTTCGTCTACTTCAAGCGAGTACTTCAATTCTTAGTCACAAATACCTACCATTTCAAAGAATATAATATCAATTTATTTGCAATGCAAACTTCACTTAATATTAGGAAAAATAGAACATTAAATTGTCAAATTAATACAATAATTTAGAAAAGGCGTCATAGTGCAACATGTTTTCTACTAAATTAATTTCAGATCCATGTAGAAAAGTCTTTTTAGTTTAGACCCTTATGGATTATTTCTGAAATAATAATTTTTTGAAGAATAAAAACATGCCTTTAAGGCATTGTTCACAAATTTTCAAATGTATGCCTCAGAAAAATGCACACATGTTTGATACAACTTCAATATGAGAAGCAGGATAATTGCATTTCAAAGAAAATACTATTCAAACTTTCTATGGATACACAAAACACTTTCCATAGAGTAAAACATGTCAATACAAGTCAAAGCAATAACATAAATAGCATTTTCTTAGTCTCAAAAGTTTAATTGTTTAAAACAAATGCATGTAMCTTACGATTTTATTTGGACCACAGAATAGCTTTGGTGCACCATAGACTTGTGATGATTRAGTATCAACATGAGAATTGACATGTTGAACTATTTCAGAAACAAAAGACATGCCGAGTGAGGAGTATTAAGTCATAGGCTGCTCTTTTCATAGATAGGGGCTCCCTTGCCTCAAATGGTTAATTTGTAGTATTAGATGTTGAATTAACCTCAGCAGGAGGAGTTGAATTAGAAGGAAAATCTTCCTCTATTATACTTCCACTAGCAGTAGTAGGACGTATTCTGGACTTTGTTCTAACCATGATACATGTTGAATGCACAATTAAACAACATAAATAAGATAACCATTAATTAATGAAAAACACTAACATAAAATTTTAAGAACCTCTTAAAGAAATTGGAGGTTCTCTTAAACAACATAATATCTCGGCCAACAGAAAGGAAAAAAAGAAGCATCGTGATGTAGTGTTTACATATGAAACCAAAGAAGGAAAGAGAAACAAAAGACATAATGTTCTTTGAAAATTAAATAATTATATCAAATATCATTTCAAATTAATCAAAAGTACAATCAAACTCAAAATCAGGCTCTTCATCTTCTTGTTCTACATCCACGATATCTTCTGTAGCACCATGATGGGAAGGAAATCACAATGCAACGGAATAATTCAATAACACAACTCTTCCCAAATGCCCGTGCAACTTAGAGACGAATAACAAACGAAAGAAGATCAAACAATACACGAGAATTTTAGCGTGGTAAAACCTCCATTAACTAGGAGTAAACATCCACGAGACCCTTGGGCCACTTAATATCTCCACTATAATCAATAATGGGTACAACCAAGGTTCTCTCTAACAATAGTTAGAGGCATACATAAACTTCATCAAGATCTACAATTAATCTTGGAACACAACAAGAATCAAGAGAAGGAATAACACCCAAAACAATCTTAAACTCGCACCTCCGAAAATCACTCAGCAGAAAGACCTAGAAAGCTCAAAATCAGATCTCCACCGTTCAAAACGTACCTCTGTATGTCCCGAAGACTGTGACAAAGTTTCGTGACGATCCAACGGTTGACGGCTGTGTAATGTCTGATTTCGCAAAGTTGGTCGGAGCTGAGATAAGGCTGCGGAAATATTCTTTCTTCTATTTTTCTTGTGTTTTTACTCTCTTATAAAACCCTACTCTTTGCTCAATTTTAAATAGCAAAGGTATCCACAAGTGGACTCGTACCCACATACATTTGGGCCTYTCCAAATAGGAGGGATAGCCCAACACACCACTTATATCTACTTGGGTTATCTTTCCTGGTAGTTCGCTTGAATAATAAACCAACCACATCTTCGTAGTATGCTGATTCCATACTCATTTTTCAATTAATTCCCTAGTATTAAAGTCCTAAATACTATTATAAGTTTAACGTTTATGTTTTTTCAAAAGAGTAACACATGTAAAACATTTTATGTAAAAATACTTGAGTATATTTGAGATATTAAAGTCTATAAAGCTTGATCGAATTTGTATTCTTATAAATATTCATACACAATGGAAGATTAAGTCATAATTAAAATCATAAAATAACTATAGCAATATTACATTTTTCTTTTCTGTGATGCTTTTGCTTGTTGCTTGAAAAAAAATGATTCTCTGGCTCCACCAGTGTCTGGTTCAGAGTAACATARAAATTTCAAAAACCTGAAAATTACATCAGCAAAACCACGAATTGAGGATTTTCCACGCAAGCAAGAATACTCAAATACATGAGCAGAACTGAGAAGTGTAAAAGCTGCAAGTAAAAGTCATCTCACTACTTGAATTCAATATCATTTCCATCTTACTTCAGGATAATACTAAGAGCATTTTTCTTTCAGATTCTCAATGGGAGAAATGAGATGATCGGAAAATTAAAGTATTTCTTGCATGTGTTTGAAAAGATTTTCTACTTTGAAACATCAATTCTTACAAAATGGAATTATTTTCTTTATTTCATCAAGGTGTAAAAATATTTTACAATAATGAAATTGGAACTTTTCCATTAGGGATGATCAGGAGACCAAAAAATATTTATAAAGAACAGAAAAAGAAACGAAAAGGGGGAAAAAGCACTAATAAGGAATCAGATTGCATGAGGTTGTGTGTGTATGTATTAATATTATACTATCTTATTATATATATATATATATATATTACTATACTATATATGTATATGAGAGAGAAGAGAGAGAGAGAGAGAGAGAGAGAGAGAGAGAGAGAGAGAACAAAGAAAATTGTGAAGGGTTGACGAAGATATGCGGTTGGTGAATGACAAAAAATGTGAAAAAATACTTGATAGTTAAACTATGTCGAACCAAAAGGAGATGGAAAAAACCAAATTCTAACGAAACTTCAGTGCTGCTGAACGCCAACTTATGTGCTATAAAATTCAGAAGGGTTTGAGGTAGCCCGGTACTGGAATGTTGATGGAGTCGGTGTTAATTTTAAACATCAACTAAAGAGAAATAGAAATCTCAAGGGCAGAAGAGAGACAAAAACTTACTTGAAAATCTGATCAGGGTGCAAAATGACCAGGATAAAATAGGAAGCTTTTTGCTATCTGAAATTCTAAACCTTGGACGCAGCAACCTTCGCTATCAGTCTCCTATTTATATATATTTCTATCTCCTTCAGTGAACCATTTGGATAATATCTGAGAATGATGTTTGGCGCCTTCTTTGTAGATGCTGCTGTGCTGTAAAATTTTTCATTTTCTGTATAATTTGCTACGTGGAGAAAGAAATTAAGCCAATGTTTTCTTGGATTATAGAGTGGATTTTAAGATCAATCATTCATCTCAATTCAGTGCACTTCACTTGAAATCCATCTTCAGGATTTGTTTACCATTTTAATGTCTGGGTTTGGGTCAAGGGTTTTTTCCAGTTCAGTCTTTTGTGTGTTTAATGATGAATATATTGGGAATGGAAAGGGCTTTTTTAAGATTTTGTAGTCACTTAGTTTTCCTTCTCGAGGTAAAATGCAAAAGATCTAGAAAAAACAAAAAGAAAGTAACAATTATCTCCAATCCTTTTCATGTGCCCTATTAATTCGTATGCCTCATTTGATTGACGAGAAAGAAAAATTATAAATCAAATCTAATTACGTGGAATTAAAATCCTCATAAATCCTTAAAAATTCCTTCTTTTTTTGGTTTTTTGGTTTTTTGTTTAGAATGTATAAGAATTTCAAAAAGAAAATTAATATATATAATTATGCAACTGGCAACGAATTTGCATGTATCAATTAAACATGGGACAAAGTAATATTGGGTTATTTTTTGTTATGTCATTAAAAATAAATTAATTAAACATAACCTTATAATATGAAATAATAAATCTAATTAACTAAATTACACTATAGCAAATATGATAGTTCTATTACATAATGAAAAAAATCACCCCAAAAAAAAAAGATTTTTTCTATAAAAATAAAGACATTGTTATTAGGTCAAAATATTAGTCATCTCAAGGTAATCAAAACCTTTTGAATAGAAAAATGTAATATCATCTTTCATATGAATAATATCTTAATGTAAAAATAAATGAAACCAAAAGCCGTGATGCATTTCAAAGATAAAATCTCCCCTTAGCCATCTAACTTCTTCATATGTATTTTGATCAGTAGATTTAATATCTGTTATAGTGAAATCATTGTATTTTTAGATTTTAATTTTCTTTGATGTACATATCAAAATATAATTGACATGATTAGAGAAAATTATAATTACATTGTATATATATTGATTTATATTTGTTTCTRATCTTGTAATCCTTTTCATCATGTGAGAATACATTATTCTATTTTTAAATTTTTGAAGTAATATATTATTCTTCTTCTTTGGAAACTATATATATATAATTATTCTTTGAAAACAAAAAGGAAAAAAGAGAGACGAAGATGAAGATAAAACAAAGATTATTAAAATATTTAAAAACTCGTATACGTATTTTCATTTCAGAATTATGATAAAGTAATAATAATATTATCTCCATTGGCGTTCTTTTTCTCATGATTGTATAACTATTTTTCTTATTTTAATGATCATATTAGTTATTCAAAACTAAGTATTATTCCGATCATTAAAATTTAATATTTAAGAATCATATTACTTTCTCAAAAGTAGAATCATTGACAATCATATTTCTACTCATTTTTGCTAGAAGCTTCCCCAACTTTGTTATTTTTCTAAATAAATTAGTACAATAATAACACTATATTTTTTTCAAGTTTGAAAGTGCTTTTTGAAAATATAAAATATTATAATTGTGTGTTGTGCATGTGCATCTTATTCTAAAAATATCATATAAAATAAAATTCATCCTTTTAAAGGTAATAGAATAATATTCCTACGTGCAAATGGTTTGGAACGTTGTGGAAATGATTCCATGCAAATTATTTGGATGGTTATAAAAATTGACGTAAATTCAACCGACCCTCTCTTTTCTTCTTCAGAAATAACCGAAATGAATRCATTTTTTACCATAAAAGATTTCCCCTCTTCCACTTTTACATATATGGATTTTACCARTGAATAATAATAATGGTAGTAACTTTAATGTGTTATAGTTATATACAATAATCCGAATTTCTTTATGGACTCCTAATTTGATCAACTCATATTAATTACTCCAGGTTTAAATTCAATTTTATTCAGAAAAAGAAAAAGAGGGGTTCGTTTTTGCATGGCATAATTTAGACCTAAAATGAAGAAGATTCTGTTAATTCATTTGTAAGTCTAATTGATAYCTCAGTGGTTTTAGTCTTCGTATTGTATATTAGAATGGCATGGAAACGGGGCAGGGCATGTGTGAATTTCTTTACTTTCATATACCCTATATGAAAATTAACGAAATTAACTATTAACTATTAAATTAACGATGAGATCTATTATCGCTTTTTGCATGTCCTCGGAAATTTAAAGTAGGTAAAAATTCTCCCAATTTGTGGCCCACCATACGATCTGTTATGTAAATAGGAAGATGCTCCTTCCCATTATGGATAGCAAAGGTGAGAGTGAGATACTAAAATAAAAAGAATCAAAATGAAAATTTTTTAGAAGTTCATTCAATAAGTTCTATTTAATGAATTCCCCTCTTGTTTTTTTATTTGTCCACTACTTCTTATACTTAGATACTTAGAATGTTTCGTAATAAATCGAAAAGGTTCTGATAAATCTGGAAAAAAGAYCGGGAATCCTTGAAAAAGAGGATCAAGAATCATTACTCTTTCGGCACAAGAAAGGGAATTTTGACACCCCTTTCTTGTGCCGAAAGCTGGGAAGACGAATAATACCTTCTAGAATTCTTTGKTTCCCGCATTTATCCCTTCTATTACCTGATTACCTCTGTCTAGTATCTAATGAAATTGACAGAATAGAAAACTATTGATACATTTTATCACATTGGAATATGGCAATAGTAACATAGCCGCATATCACATTGGAATATGGCAATAGTACCCTTGATTAAAGGTTCCATAATAGCTTGAAGTTGCAGAAGAAGATGAAGATGAAGATGAAGATTGTAGATGGAGAAGACGTAGAATATATGAAATTGAAAGTGTCCTTTTTGAAAGATTTGTTTTAAAAAAAGTTCTAAAAGACGAAGATGAAGTTGCAGAAGGTCTGGGCACTCTCACAAGATGAAGATAAAGAAGATGAAGTTGCAATTGTCCTCTCACAAGATGAAGAAGATAAAGTTTTAATTGCCCTCTTTCAAGGATATTATTATTAAAAACGGAAGGAACTCGAAGAAGAGCGAAGATGGAGGGGAGCAACACAAGGATTCGAGGGGGCAGCCACAAGGGTTGAGAAGCAGTGAACGAAGTGATGGTTGGGAGAGAGGAGAAGAAGAATAGGAGAGATAGGACAATAAAGATGCCTGCGGCGGTGATGAACGAAGAATTGGGGGGACGGAGGTTTTGGGGGACATTGGTAGCGGTTGTTAGAATTTATTAGAAGAAGATAATGTTAAGAGTTTGAGGAATAAAGAAGATGTTGTTAAGGTTTTAAGGGTAATTTTACTTAWCTTAAAAAAAATTAGATATTAAAATTTCAAATTTTATTGAAAAAGTTGGACTATCTTTGAATTTTTAATGGAGTTTGTAATTTGGTCCTCGTTGTTAAATTGCATAAACTAGAGGTGATATTTTGACTTAACCCTTCTTGTTTTCTTTTGCTTTGAAGATTGAAATAACCTTAATCATTATTAAAAATGGAACCAAAATATTGCTAGTTTTTTTCTTGCTTTGCCCCACAAACTCATTGTAGTGCAAAATCTATATTGAAGAATAGTTTTTGAAAAAAGATATGAAACATCGATAAGTGATGATTTTATCATATAGATAGGAATAGAAAATTTTTGAAATAATAACAGTTTATTTTCAATTTCTTACTTTTCCTTAGAAAAAAAGAAATCAATTGCATTGATTTGGAGAATGATTTGATGGTTTTATGTTTCCTTTTATTTCTTCTGTCCTTTGTCCTGCGATGATGATCAGATTGCTTCCAGTGGATATCATTCTTGACAACTTTAGGCATAAAATTGCTTCGTTTTCTGATTTCGAAAGTTCTCCTTGGTTAGCTTCTTAGCAATGTCTTAGATAGAAGACATGCATAAACATTATTTCTTTGGCTGAAGTAAAAAACATATTACAATCGAACGCATTTCTTCTTTCAATTTCGCAATGTCCTATAATCTCTGGTGCATACATAAGCATTCCAGACACGATTAACCTGATTTCTGCATCTCACTCTTATTTGCTTGCGTTTTCTATCTACTTTTTAACTCAAAAGCATATACTGATCTGACGGTCAACAATATAAAGCTAGCATTCCCTCCTTCATTTTGAGAAATTTTGAATAACTTGGGCTCCAATCTACAGGGTCGCCAGCCAGATGGTAGTGATCATTCCAACAGTCACCAAGACTGATTGCCGGGAGTTTCTGAAAGTCCAGTGGAGAAAATTGAAAAAAGTACTGATTATCGTGTTAAATTCACTTGCCAAGTAGGATGTCTAATGCGTGTAAATATTTTGAAAGAACCTCGTAATATTGACTCATACTTAAACCTCCATGAATCCTTTTTACAACATAAAAGGGCTTCAAGACCTTGTTAATAATCTGAGTGGAACTGTTCAAAAAAATTCAGACTATAACCTCGTTAGCTAAATAAAGTTAGGAGTGGTTTCTCAATTATCTGCTGTAGACAATATATATATAGCTTTTCGTATACATATGTAATCTAACGTAACCAATATTGAGCATAACAAAGATCCATTTAAGGAAAATATGATGTTTCTCAGAGTCAATAGATCAATCATTCAACTGTAGCAGGATTTCCAATGGCATTTATATAATAAGAATCAAGATATATGTGTTTATAGAGAAATTTCATATACTGGTGGCATCAGTAATGCAAGCTCTGTAAACACAAGCTGTAGGAGCACCTCCACCAGTTCAACAAGCAGCTCCACCGGTACCAACTCAAATTTTAGAAGGACCACAAGCACCTTGATCTTCAACAACACCAAGGAGTACGGCTTCCTTAAGTGGGTGGAGCTACAGTTCAAGGAAAAGAAGATCAAAAGGAATTGGAATTTCATGTTTGATGTTTAGAATTTGTAGTGACAAAATCTTGCATGTAGAACGACACATATTTATTCAATAGTTTTCCATTCAAGAAACTATTTTCTCAATATCTTATGATGATTTAAACATTATCCCAGCGTCAAATAACTTTTGTATTGAACTTGAAGTTCCCTGTTTCGTTTATTCTGGTTCTCTCTCAATGTTCTATATATAGCACTGTTTGATATTGCTTTGAGGAAAACTCAAGAGAAAATATTGCTTTGAGGAAGGACAAAAGACATCTACAGTTTTGGAGACAAGGGTGTTAACCAATTTCACTAAACACTGGAACATCTACAGTTTGGAGACAGGGGTGTTAACCAATTTTACTAAACTCTCTATATAAGCAGCCTATTAATCAGTTAAACCTATTATTAAAACCTTTCTTTTCTATCCCTTCTCTCATTTCTAAGTCAGAACAAGCAACTTGTAATTAAAATGTTAACGAAATGGAAAAGAGCCTGTCTTGGCTCATTTTATCAGCATTCATGCTTCAGTGAGATTACAAATATAGGTAAAGATGTCATGAGTTTGAAATTATTAGGGAAGAAAATAACTCATGTTTAGTTATTAAAAAGGGATTTGATTGTGATATTCAAATAGTTATAAGTAAATTCCATATTTTCCTTGAAATGTCTTGATTTAAGTAAAATAAATAATAAAATTTTAAAATTATTATTAATCTGAACTTCTATACAATTACTGTGAAACTGATGGATATATTATGTGCCATTTCATTGTCTCCAAGGTCATATGCTTCTTCATTCAATCAGTATGAAGAACTTAATACGCATATTAAACTGCTTAAAATAGTGATGAAGTCCCTTAATACTGTCCTTAATATGTTCACCATCATGTATCTTGGATAATACCTTTTCTCCTGCAGCAAGAAGAAAGCCTGCCAAATTATAGGCATAGCCCACAGTCTGGGTAGCAACAGGACTTTGCAAGCTTTGCATCGTGTCATAAATAGCCATACTTGGAGAAAGGGGTAAAGAGGAACACAAAAGTTTCAGGTAAAATGGTAATACCAGCAAAATTGAGGAGACACGCGTAGCAAGAAATAAAATTATCGTATGCAATAGTTAGAGAATAAAGAACTAACATCTCCACCAGGGCCATTAATATACATATAAAGCCTCTTGGAGTTGTCAATACTGCAAAGGTACAGCATAGTTTCCAGAATCTGATTGCTAAATTCTTCGTCCATATTTTGTCCAATAAAGATAACACGTTCACAACACTGTGACCAAAAGACTTTAGTTCATTAGTATCTGCAGCGGAGAAAAAGGCCATAGAACAGAAGCGGTAATTGAAGGGCAAAACTACGCAAAGCTCTGCAGGTAAGCTAGCCTCCAAATAAAACACAAGAATAAATAAGGAAGATAAAGTATACCATTATTGAGGCCCTCTAGAAAATAAATGTACACCAAATATTATTATATAATGCCATTTCTGTAGAAATAAATTAAAAGATGATGGATAACAAATCTGATCAAGATAACTTCAACGATTCAATTAAAAGTTTAGTTGGATAAACTCGGGATGACTTCAATAATTGATAGCATTTGAGATCTGTAACATGAACTATAGCTTGTCACTTTCAGTTAATTCACAACCGAAGTAACTGCTTTACCTACAAGAGCATTCCACAAATCCACCCACTGCCAGGTCCCTTTTGCAACATTTCCGTAGGGTACTCTTGGTGACCCTATAGGCATCATTGAAACAGGTGCACGTCCTACGCTGCTGCCAGAAGTTCTGGAATGGAGAAACAAGGCATTAGGTTCAACTCCATGTAAATGCATTATTTGCTAAAAACTCTTATTACCATCCAAAAGGAAAGATATTGCAAATATGCACATTGTAGATGTTGAAGTTCAACCATGAAAGGCACAGTACAACTTTTGTATGTGTGTGTGGGTGTGCACACGCGCGCTTGCCTAATTCCCCTGTGAACATTAAAGTCATGCAAGCACGGTGCCATAAGGAATTAGCAGTTTCTACAGGACGCATGTCCTCTCCACCATATCTAGACAAAGTGCTGAACTTTGATAATTTATTCCCAAGTTATAGAGAAATATTGAAGTCTGCTTGAATATTCACATGTCGGAGAACAGAAAAGAAAATTAAGGAAACCAGGATAAAGTAATTTCAAGTAGTTCAAGTGTATATACGAAGAATAGAGCAAGAAACAGACATGTATTCTAGTAAAACACAAACACAAAGGCCAACCAGTCGCTACAAGTACTTTGATGGAGAAATCAACTAAATGGGATACCTCTGAAAGGGCTTCCCAGCTAGTAGTGGATGTAAGGTTAAACATAATATTAGAAAACTTTTTCATCACATGTACAATATCTATCCTTGAAATAAACCTTCTTATCTCAATGCTAGTAGCACCAGTGTAAGGTTAAAAAGTTATTGTAGAATTCGAACTTCTGATCCCAGAAGAATCTACTCCAGACTAAGAGGAAAAGGAAACATTGAAATTTTAATTTGATAGACCAACTAATAGAAGCATATAATAACCAATTTTCAACACGACGAATTAATTCATGAAAGAACACATTTGGAACTTGAACTCTTCATTCTTCAAAAACTTTGCTTGCACAGCTGCAGAAGACGAGAAAGATAAAGAGTTAGTACGGAAAGACTTCGTTTCACCTTTTAAAATTTATCAGATTCAGCATAAAATACGAAAACAAAATGCAAGAAAAATATCGATATATAAGAGAAAGAGAGGAACCTGAGAGAAGGCTGAGGATCTCGTGAGCAAGACGGTGGATATGAAAGTAGTAGGATGTAGAAAACTTACCATTGTCGAATAGAGTAAGAAAGTCAATGAGAAAGAATAGAATAGAGTTATTCATATAATTTCTCTTATCAAAATTCGACAACTGAGAGGTCAAATTTTCCTCTAAAGAGGAAGCGGAAGTCGTAAAATCTTTTGCATTCCGGCGCCCAAATAAGAGTAAAAGCCTAAACCAATTTTCTCTCTATAAATTTCAAGGGTTGTATTCTTCCTCTTTTTTTTTCCCTGTCTCTTTGTAAAGAAAACTTATTGTAATTCCAAAGTAAAACCAGGCAAGAATAAGATAAATATCTCTTCGGAAAAATTAAATTTCACTAAGCAATTAATTCTTTTTAGATAATTATATTAAAGAGTATGTTAATTGCTATATATATTTACATACTAAAAAGCGCAACTAAACTAATTGAATCATGATTCTATATAAATCATTGAGCTTGTGATTATCAAACAAAGCAAATTCTGATTATATTTGTATGGTTAACCTCCTATACTTTCCCTTGTTATATATATTATTGCGAAAGAATTTACTCAAMAACTTTTTTCCAATTTAATTTGCATGTGAGTATTAAAGAAGCAGGAGAATTAAAGCAAAAACATAACCATTCACATTTTACCACTTTTTTCTGTCTCAAGAATGTTACCAGAGCCAACATCAGAAATATAGGTGCTACAGAAACTCACAGTCCAAAAGGACTCAATTCAAGAAGTGCTTCAAATAGCATGACTCAACTAATCTTGATGTAACAATGCATTATGTAACAAACTACATCTAATTTTATACTTTCAAATCTCCTGTTCCTCAAGGCCTTAGTATAGCCTYCTTCAAAAACATTCTCAGGCTTAACAGTGGATAGCATCCTCCATCATCCACTGCCAGAAACATAGTAAAGCTTTACAGAAAATTAGCAAGGCTTCTCGTAAGTATTCTGCTCCCTAAACTCTGCAATAGCAGAGCGTATCATGCCAGCCACATCAGATCGCACAAAGAGATGAGTACTATCAAGCACATGTATTATGAACTTCTGGGATTGAGGCAATGAAGCATTCATATTGATGATAAATTGGGCCATTGGTATGTCACTGCATGAGAGGATAAGGGGTCTTTCAATAAGCAAGCACAAATTGCAAAAACATGAAATTCAATGTTCTTCATGTAAACATTGACTAAACTTGTATATAAGAAAAAGTTACAGATAATGATACATAAAAGCCGAAGTGATTCACCTCACGGTCAAAATCTTGAAATCTTTTCAATATCTCCATTAATTTTAACTTCTGCTTAGAATTTTTTTCAGTAWAACTTTTAAGCCAGAAAGAAGACGGAAAAATAAGCATAGTGGAATACAGTCAGGTATTTTATGTTTTTCAACAGCTGATTAATATAGGTCCAATACTTTAGGAAACAAAACATAAGATATTAAGGATTGATAAAGGATGCTTTACCATGTAATGAATAAACCCTTAATTGCATTAACCATGATGTAATTGACTCAGAACCTGCAAGATAAACAAACAAATAAGTATGAGAGGACAAAAGTCACCTTTTCTTAATGGGGATTACAGACACTGCATCATGAGAGAAATTTATTGACTCTTTGGTACAAGCAGTTGAACAAAAAGCAATTTGATGGAACAATCTTACAAACTTGGTGTTTACTAGGCAAATTCTAATTCAATGACTGATAAAATTTCTTCTGTTTAAAGTGATTTGGAACTTTAATATCAACCTTGAAATGAAACAACAGAATGGCTACTAACATTATTATACACTTACTCCATCCCAAATCCCAATAAGACTGTGACTTCGATTTGTGAGGTAGAGTACAATCTAACACTTAAACCAAATTAGCATCAATAACAGCTCTATATGGATGCTATACCTGTAATGGTGGAAACAAAATCTGGACAAATCAAATCAGCCTCAAATACAGCTCTCTATGAGAAAAATAAAAGCATATATTTATCAACCAACCAAAACAAATATGATTAGACAGTTATGAGAAGGACTCCTGCATTGGTATATGATTAGATTGTTGTAGAGAGTTTTCTGGCTGGGAACCAGCACAAGCAGAAGACCAAGGAGTCAAAGCCTAACCACATAAGTGCCACACCAACTGCTGCTTTTCCTATTGCAAGTGCAGAAATGGAAGACTATCACAATACCTCTTCTTTCCGTGGGGAGAATTGGTCTGCACTAACTCCTGATTCAAGGAGCAAGCCAGCTGACATCAACATCAAGGAGCATGGAGGCCATACATAATTGTACACAGAAGATTTGCTACTGACTCCATTGGCATTTGAGTAAAACATGATATGTCGGCTCTCCAGTTGTTTGTTGTAATCCTAGTACTGGCATGTTGATTTACAGTGAGATTTGTGGAGTCACTTAACTTAGTCGATTAGGTTAGCTTCTTCATGTGTTGTAGTATATTTAGGTGTATAATTATTCACATTTGAAGTACATGATGATCTAAGGCTATGATTGTGATTCATACTCTATTCTTTAGGTATATAATTGTTCACATTGAAGTACATGATGATCTAAGGTTATGATTATGATTCTAAATCTATTCTTTAGGTGTATAATTGTTCACGTTTGAAGTACATGATGATCTATGGTTTATGATTGGTATTCATACTCTGTCTCCTATATATCTTCTGATTCTTGCTGTCATTGTTTCTTCAAATTTGTCCATGAAACATCTTCTGTTAACATGTCCATGGAACATGAAATTGCGACCAAAATGAAGCCACGTAAATTTGAACCATCCAGGTTCTGAGACTACCAACTCCAAATCTGGTTGGTTTTTCATAACGCTTGCCATGAAGTCAGATGAAGCTCTGGCTGGAATTGATATCATTTGCAACAACGTTCGATATTAAACAAGATTAGTCCAGCATGTTGAATTGTCACCTTCTGTTTTATCTTGTAATATCTAGTATGTTTGCATTCTCCTATGAATATCATATTTCCAATAGAGCATGCAATCATTGGTACTAAAATCTATTTTCTCTACTGGTAAACCAAGACCTACTACTAACTTTCTTGTTTGGTAAAAGTCATTTGTCATGTTGCTACCATTTGGCAAAACCTCCTTCATTGAGCTGAGATATTTGGTTAAAGCATTTCTCTGACATGTTATTCTCAGACTTAATGTTTAACAACCAAGGAATCACTGATAACTGCGAGTGATATGTGCATCCTTCCCATATAGAGTGTCTGCAACTCTTAACATATCGTAAAACATATGTGCTTCAGGATTAGGTGGCTCTTCTCTGGTAGGAGACGATGGATTCGGATGAAAAGTGGGGCTAGCATAAACCATTTCTCAATAACAGTTATTTGATCCTGATCTCTCCCCCACATTACTTGCACTTGAACGAGACATGTGGCATTCGAATAACTTCCTCACCATGAACTGCCCAATTATGATAATTTTACAAAGCCATTTTTGTATAAATGAACTTTGACATACTTGGCCCTCTAAAACCTTTTCTTCTTGCACTTTGCACAAGGACATCTAATTTGATCAACACCGCTAACATATTCAGATTTTGAAAGAGCCCAGTTAACAAAATGATCAACCCCACTAACAAATTCAGTGGTAATGCCTCTCATATTTGGCACACACCTTCTATACATCCAACTATGATCTTCCATCTACATCCACTCCCAAAAATAAAAACGGAAGATTTAACATTTAATATGCAACCAAAATAACAATTATCCCCAATAAGATAGCACATATGTTTAGTATTATCCCCAAAACAATGTTGAAAATGGAGGATTTAACATTTAATATGCAACCTCACATTCAGCTATAGTTATGTATAGATAGCACGAAGAAAACATGGGTAGCTAATAATGAAACAATATATTCAACAAAAGATACGGTAATCTCCCATTATCCATGGGAGCGATCACCCATCGCTCACGAGGAATGATTACCCATCACTCACGGGGTCTAAGTAGAAGAATAACATACCTCAAGTTAAATATCCTCGCAGTCCCAACCAACCAAAGTCTGCTGGAACAAGTCAAAAGCCATTTCAATAGTCAAAAATAAAAGAATTACCATCCATAAGGATCCAATTATCAAGTAACAATTAAATGGAAAACTATGGCCATGAACTCACATTATTCAGCTTGCAAAGATCAATCAGAGACAATTTTATAGCTGATCTGCAATACCAACAAGATTGATATAAAAGACCTGTCGTAAGGTTAACTATGCAAACTAAATTTTGTTTCTTTCTGTAAATGTATTTATTTAATTAAATAATTATGACACACAATCTCATCCAAGCTTCAAGACAAGTTCCCAGAATACTAAATAACATAAAGAAAGCAATAAAACTACGGAAATTGTAATCTTGCAATTCTACTCCCTTAACATATTAAGATCATTATGAGTCGAAAAGATGTAATCTTGCACTCTACTCCCATTTTAGCATTTTGGACAAAAGGACAGGTTTTCCAAAAAAAAAAAAAAAAAAAAAAGATTTAAACAGAGATATCATGAAAATTTTTCATTATTTACCTTCAAACTCAACATCTAGAAGTCAATATTACTTCCTTCAGAGAAGCAGCGGACCTTTTCTTTACCCTACTTAACTCATCTTTGTTAATAACGAGATGACGAAAAAAAATCTAATTGTTTCTACATTTCAAGCTTTAGAGGAAGATTATGAATGACGTATGGCCTCCACAAAAAATATTATAGTAAGAGTACAATTAGGTTCTTAAATACACACATGCCCTAGGTTTTGTATGATTCAATTCTTGATGAATGGATTCTGATTCTATTAAAGCTGCTTAAATCAGTACATATCCAAAGGTCTTTACTCTGTCCTCTCCCTCCATCTGAATCTGTTTTCATTAAATATTGCAAATTACAGTACTACATTTTTCTTCTCTTCTTGACAGTCTTACAAGTCCAAATGATCAATCTTGAGTTATTATCTCTCGTTGCTTTACATAATCTGTCGAAATCTCYTTTGTATCTCTCTCATATTTCGTCAAAATTTCAACTCTTCCACTATACAAGTAAGTCCGTATTTTCCTTTTGCTTGAATTTTTAGAATAACTCCTCTTTTCATCCGTCTTTCTTTCGAGCAAAGCTTAAAACTTTATGAATTTTATTCACCTTCGTTATGGTTCTGGGAAAAATTTTGTGGTTTAATCTAATTTAGTAAACAAGAAAGGTTCAGACATTTCTTTGCTCCCAAATTAAAGCTATAAAATCTAATTGGACCACAGGAAGCCCTAAAAACATATGTTATTCAGCTTACCTTTAGATTTTTAGCTGACCCATTTGAATTTGCAACTAATGCAACTCTTATACGTTGATACTTAGCAGCTAACGACAGAGATAGAGAGGGCGTGGAGATGGAAAGCTGCAACTCTTATTCGTTGATTCTTCTGCTAGGATGCAGTGGGTAGGCGAGCGGTTAGAGGGTGGAGTTCTTCGTAAGAGAGGGGTGACTGGTTTGAAAGATTTCTGGAAAGACTGGGGAAGAAAGAGGCGCGCAGAGTAAGAGTGATTTCTGGAAAAGATGGGGAACGATGGCGAACAGCCGATGGAAACGGTAGGTGTTGGTCTGAGTTTGAAATTAAACTTAAACCAAGTCATATTTCTATATATAAAAGGAAAAATAGTGATTTTTGTTATTTAACTATTTTTCATTCTTTGGGAATGTCTCTAATCTTTCTTTTGACTTATTTTCGTCCTTCATTTATCGAGAAGCTTCACTTTCTGCCCCCACACGAAGGAATATGGTGGTCCGAGTCAAGCAATTACAAAATCAGGGATAAAATAGTCAAATTATACACTAGGGATTAAATGTTAAAATAAATAAAAATTTGGATTCCTTTGTCAAATATTAATTTCCTTTTTTCGTTTACTTCACATTCCTTCTTCATTCTTTCTCCTTTCCCATGATGGCACCGCCACCTTCAGCCCCCGCGGTTCCCGCCTCTAATCCCTCTTTCTTTTTCTTCTCTTTTCCGCAATCACAAGATGCGATATCACTTGAATCTGGCGGCATCGAGGCACAATCAGTCCCTATTCTTGGTTTTCTCTTTAAACCAAGTCATACTTCTATATATAAAAATATTCGTCCCTAATACAAACAAATGCTCTGTTGGTTAACTTGGCAAGGGGTGTGGAATAATTGTTGGAAGAACAAGGTTTAAAATGGATAGATATTAACTAAAATTTATATTAAGAAATATATTATGACTTATTTAAATTTATTATTAAATCGGTTATATTATTTGAATCCCTTTTTGAGTCTCATGATTAGTTTAAATTATTCGCAATCAACTCATTTTATAAGGGTTTAGATATTAATTTAATAATAACAAGCTTAAAACTAGATTTGAGTTTCAATTTTACATGCGATTTTTTATTCACATGAGGAGTCTGAAAAGATTAATTAAGTAAATAATACAATCCTTCCAAATCAAAAAAACTAAATCGATTTAACGACTTGGATCATTTTGACTTTGTTTAAAATCTCTTTTAAATTAACTGAATACATAATTATGATATATCGATTATATAATATAGTGTAGTCTTGGATAATGAAATCGTGATATGAAATATAAAAATCATTATAATTATACATTGTATAATTCAAGTAATTTAGTACTGAATTCCTAAATTATTTGCTATCGATCCATTAACTTAGATTTTTTTATAACATTAATGAGCTCAAAAGTTACAATATCTATCCTTGAAATAAACCTTCTTATCTCGACGCTAGTAGCACCCCCGTAAGGTTAAAAGTTAAGAGAACTTTTTCATCATTTTTGGAGCATCTATCCTTGCACAATCAAGAAAACTCGATTATTACATCATGATGGTATACTAGCAAATTCCAAATTCATCTCAACTTTGACCTACACATACTAAAGGTTCTTCCTCTAACATATGCCAACCTAATGAATAAAAAAGGAAGACAGATTGGGTGTCTGAGAAAGACAGGGATAATATCTAGGTCATTGGACAAAATGTGCATAAGCTAATGAAAAGTAATTCCCTCTCATGGTTGCAGTAGGAAGCAGGGCAAACTAAAACCAGAAACAATTTTACTCCTAACTCCTATAGAAATTCCAAGCACACGATTGCAATTCAAAGTGAACTCCTTCTGTAGTTGCAATGAAAGCTTCATCTGTTGTAACTAAAATAACATTGTCAAAGCTTCAACTTTTAGTTGAAGAAAATGATACCCAGAAAATGGAACTACAACGGTTACTTGGATTCCATGCTCTGGTAAACATTATTGTAGAATTCGAAATTCGAGTTGGACTTCTGATTATCAAAAAAATTCTGCCCCAAAATAAGAGGACAAGGAAAGATTGAAAGTTTAATTTGATAGAAAAACTAATAAAAGCGTACAGTAACCAAATTTCAATATGAGGAATTCATTCATGAAAAAACACACTTGGAATTTCAACCCTTCATCCCTCAAAAACTGTGCTTGCACAGTTGCAGAAGAAGAGAAAGGTAAAAAGTTAGTAACGAAAAGAATTATTTTCACTTTTGCTATTGTCAGATTCAACATCAAATACCAAAATAAAATACAAGAAGAATATCGATACACGAGAGAAAGAGAGAACCCGAGAGAAGGCTAACAAGCTCCTAAGCAGGACGGTAGACATGACGAAGTAGTATGATATAAAGAACTTGCCATTACTATATAGAGTGAAAAAGTCAATGAGAAAGAATGGAATAGAGCTACTAATATAATTTCTCTTGCCAAAACTCAAAAGTTGAGGRCGTTGCAATTTCCTCTAAAGAGTCAAAAGTCGTAGGACCCAAATAACACTAAAAGCGAAAAAACCACTTAGAGCTTTCTACAAACTTCAAGGGTTGCATTTTTTTTCGTTTTTCTTTTTAAAGGAAGCTTATTGTAATTCTAAAACAAAACTATGCAGAAATAAGATAAATATCTCTCTGGAATACTTAAATTGACTAAGCAATTGTTTTAATAACAATATTAAAAAGATTATGTGAGTCAACTATATATATTTATATAATAAGACGTAGATTTAAACTAATTGAATCAGGATTCTATAAGTCAGTAATTATGTGACATTTAGTTGGGATTATTATTTTTTATTTTTTAGTTTTATCTCTCTTTCGATTCTCCTAACCTTTGTAGGAGTGCTCTCCCCCTTCCTGGAAGGGTTCTACTTTATCCTAAATTTCAGCTTACCGGCAGTTTTTTGATGCCAGCTGAGATACCAACTAGCACCACAGCAATGCCATAGGATATCCTGACTAGGCTACATTAATTTAAGATCATAGTAGAGGAGGACGAAGCCTTCAGTATCCAAGCATGCATATCTAGCTGTATTTGAAAGATCTACTCGGCGAAGGACATTCCCCCACAAACCATACGCACCATCTTGACGAAGGTTTGGTGAKTGGGTGGCATAAGAGTGGGCATATTGAGATGATAGTTTATTCATGTCTTTTTCAGTGATCCGACAATCATGAAACAAGCCCTAGACGGCGAAACTTGGTGATTTTTTTAACATAGCCTCATTGCGTTTACCCATGGACGGAGGAGTTTGATTTCATGGATGAGGAATTCAACCTTACATGGTTTTGGCCACAAATTCACTCTGTACCACAGGCTTGTTACGCAAAGGAGGTAGGCTTAAAATTAGCAAACTAGTTCCAAGATTTCAAGGAGGTTCAAATCAAGGTGAGGCTCTCTGACGGTGCTCTCTCCTTCAGAATGAGTCCTTATTGATGTTACAAAGCAATTCCAGAGATTCATGGGCCTTGCACTGCCCTCTAGAATTGCACGCTTGGCTGTATGCGGTATGTGAGGTTCCCATCTCTGCTGTCGCTGTGGCTGGACGAGGCATAATACTTGGGAATGTCTGGACCATGGAGGTGCTGAGGTGACGACTGAGGAACGAAAGAAATTCAATTACGGCCCCTGGATGGAAGTTGGTTTGAGTCGCTCTACCTTACATGAAACCCTCAAAATGCATGGCCCTTCTAGATCCCCATCACCAGAACCTGAAGCACCCCCCGTACAAACCAATACAAACCCTATTGACTCGGAGAGGGATGAATATGTGTCACATAGCTTACCATGCAGGAGGACCCTAACTGAGACCAGCAAGCCCTAATTCCTTATATTGATCATGAACCAGTGAATATGCATAATGACCATGAAGGATGGGAAGAAATTGCCGAGATTGAACAACAGGAAAGTGAAAAACACCATGGTGAAAATAAACAAAGTATGTTAGTAGATARTATTGTGCTTCTAGAATAGATTCTCCCTATAAGGAAACAAAAATTGCCTGCTGAGGACCGAAAAAGATTTATGAGACTTACCCATATCCAGAATGGAGAAAAACAAGATATGCATAGGCAGAATAATGCTCAACCTCTGGCAAAGGAAAATAAACTAGCATCTCCCAGCACACTCACTAACCACGCACCACAGAATAGGCTGAAGAATACCGAAAAGAGGAAATTGAGAGAAACAACTGACATCCAACAGGAGGCCGAGGATCAACCTATAAAATGGCTTGCAGCCAATCCTACTGCCAAGTAACCCATGAAATGGCGGCAGCTGCAAGGCAGTGTTGCCAAGATTAATGAGTTTCTTTGTATAGAATTGCCGGGAGCTTGGGAACCTCCGAGAAATTTGAACGCTCCAGCTACTTTTATGGCAAGAAGATCCCAATTTTTTTATTTCTTTGTGAAAGAAAGCTTACTGAATATCATATGAAATGTATTGATAGAAAGTTAGGCTATGGGAATGGCATTTTTGTGAGAAGAAAAAGCCTTGTAGCTGGCCTAGCTTATTTCTGGAATCAACACTCGATAATTTGTTTGCAAACTCTCTCATCTAATCATATTGATGTGTGGACTCATTCAACAAGTGCAAACCTGGGGTTTCTCTACACTGGATTATATGGGCCCCCACCAAGCAGAGAAACAATCTGAATGGCAATAATTACTAGAGAGAATTAGACACAATCATGTGGCCCCTTGGTTGTGTGAGGGGTACTTCAATGGAGTCTTCCAGGCGGATGAACATCAACGAGGTAATAGTTGTAACCTAGCTCATTTCACAGCATTCATGAGGGCGGTTTCTACTGTAAGCTTACGGGACTTGGGATATCAAGTTACTAAGCATGCCTGGAGTAATGGAAGAGCAAGCACCGTGACTGTATGGGTTCACTGAGTAGAGGATTGGCAAATGATGCTTGGAAGGACAATTTTCCAGCAACTATGCAGATTGCAGAGGAAATAAGAACCTTTCACATTTGAAACCTTTTGGACACAAGAGGATGATTGCAAGAAAATTATTGAACGAGAATGAGACTAGGATGTAGGTCTTCAATAGATGCAGTGGTATCAAACATGAATAGGGTAAGCAGCAATCTACATCAATGGAGCGACAGCAAATTTAGTCACCTCCCTTCCCAAGCTACGCAAGCACAAGAAACTCTAAATTGCCTATAATATTCTCAAGGAGCCCCTAGGAATATACTGGAACCGATAGCCAACCTAGATCACCTATTATAGCTTCAAGAAGATTATTGGAAAGTAAGAAGTAGATCCAATTAGCTTCGCTAAGGAGATTGTACCTCCTACTTCCACCATCATGCGAGCCAGAGAAAACAAACAAATTATATTATCGGTCATTGTGACTCTTTTGGAATTGAACAAACAGATTCTAATTGCATACATGAAATTGCAGTTGAGTAATTTGAAGAATTATTCACGACCAACACTAGAGCACAAAATCTGGACGAAATCATGGGAAAGGTCATCGGGAGAAAACTCACAAACGATAAAATGGCCATGCTTGATAAGGAATACACACTTGAGGAAATTAGGAGCGGCCTCGTGGATATGCATCCGTCCAAGGCCCCAAGCCCCGACAAATTGCATGCTATGTTCTATCAATTATATTGGGAGATTGTTGGTGATGATGTAACCAGAATGGCGTTGGATATCTTGAGTGGAGGGTAGTCAATGGAGACACTAAATCACACCTATTTGGTCCTTATTCCTAAGCATAAAAACCCTAAACAAATGATAGATTATCATCGAATTAGCCAAACGTGGTGTATAAAGTTATTGGCAAAATGGTGGCTAATAGACTGAGACAGGTTCTCCTCTATCTCATTGATGAATCACAAAGTGCATTTGTAAAGGACAGACTAATTGCAGATAATATGATAATAGCAACGAAAGCCTACCAAAGGGAAAAGAAAATTATGCCACAAGGCAATTAAGCTGATATGAGGAAGGCTTACGATAGGATGGAGTTGGACTATCCAAACTAGATTTCCAAAAAGCTCGGGCTTCTAGATAAAATGTTGAATGTGATTATGAATCGTGTTTAAACTGTATCCTTTTAGACCTTGATAAATGATTAGCCATCCAAGACCTTCAGATCCACTAGGGGCATTAGGCAAGGGGATCCCTTATCTCCTTTCCTATTTGTCATATGCACAAAAGGATTCTCAGCCCTCATTCACTAGAAGATACAGCAAAAGCGTATGCATGGATTGATAATTGGGTGCCAAAATTATTAACCTTAAAAAATCATCTATTATGTTTTATAGGGTTTGTGTGGATATAAATGAGGAAATGTGTTCTACATTAGGGATGGGTATAAGAGATGGTAAGGGGTTTTACTTACGGCTGTCATACCTAGTGGGGAGATCAAAGAAAGATATCTTGGTTTATGTGAAGGATTGAGTATGGAAAAAGTTGAGTGGATGGAAGAGAAGTTCTTTTCACAAGGGGGAAAGTGAACACTAATTAAATTGATTGCAAGAAATATCGACATGTATTATGTCTTGTTACTTCCTACCAGTGAGTCTATGTAAAAAGATTATATCACTTAGTAGGGATTTCTGGTGGAGCAAGAACGGTGGAGAGGATAGAATATATTGGAAGCGATGGGATAGACTATGTCGACATAAAGAGAGTTGGGGTATGGGATTCCGGGATATAGAGGCCTTTAATTGCATCCTCTTAATGAAACAAGGCTAGCAATTGTTAGTAGAGTCCTCAAGGCCAGATATTTTGCTAAAACTAATTTCTTACATGCTAAGTTAAAATCTGGCTCATCCTTTGTTTGCAAAGTATTTGTTAAAGCAAGTCACTCTTAGGGCAAGGATTGAATTGGCATATTGGCAATGGAAAAAGTATACAAGTATAGGGTCAAACTTGGCTACCCTCTCCTTGCAACTTTAAAATTCTCTCCCCCAATTTGTTTATACCAAATGTCTTGAAAGTATGTAATTTGACACATTAAAACCTCATCACTGGAAAGAAGGTACCTCAAAAGCCTTATTTATAAGTAGCCCCTACCCACAAAACCTTGCGAAGTCAAGATCACATGGCATTATGAAAGGAATGGCAAGTATCTAATAAAATCTACATGCCGAATGGGAATAAACTTCCTAGACCAATGTGATATTACGGACCTAATGCAATCTATCTCCAATAGTAGCATGGGATTCCTTCGAAACAATATATGGTAGTTGACTATTCCTACAAAGGTTAAAGTCTTGTTATGGCAATTGCTCCATGAAATAATTTCAACTCGTGTAAGACTTGTGATAATATGATTACATCGGAAATAATCCGGCTAATATCCTTCTAAAAGTCACACATTGTATGTATGTGGATAGGCTATTGAAACCGATTGGCACCTCTTCTTGGAAGTTGGCAGAGAGAAGGTCTGAATGGATATTAGCGATTGAATGTTTGAGAGAAGTCCTCTCTCAGCTACTAATACACTAGATCACAAGTATGGAGGAAATTTTACAAATTGTTATCAAAAGAATGTCGAGACGAGTATGACTATATCATACCTCAGAAACTGCATGATAATCCAACAAACTAGGAAGTATAAAAAGACAAAAGTCAGTCATTGCTAAGGGGAATTAGATACACTGTATCATGACCACCTATCTCAAGGATAGCAAGAGAAAATATTGACTCTTTGATACAAGTATTCAATGAAAATCAACTTGATGAAATAATCATACAAACTTGAAGTTTACCTGGCATATTCCAATCTAATGACTGATAAAATTTGTTGTCTATGAAACCAACTTTATGTAATTTTAATATTGACCTGATTTCTATGTCAACCCAATAGTGGTAAGACAACAACCACAATATCTGGGGTTTCCTAAAATGTTATAGGAATTGAATTTGCCACGGGAAACAAATGTATCTAGAAATGTTGACACCGGAATTTTCCAATAATTGAAATGACAGACTTGTGATCTTGAGCATCCTATGCATTTTGAACATATTATACATACTTTATATTGTTTAGCTTACCTCGGAACTAATTGATCCGTTAGCTTAATTTTTCTATGTGGTGGTAATATTTTAGTAGGCCTTTACCAAATGAGATTGGCTATCTTCCCAATTTAGTTAAATTTCAGTTGGATCTCAATTATATGAGTGGTCCAATTCCAAAATCTTTTCCAAAACTATCTAAAGTTAAACATTCGTGAGTTTCATCTTTATAGCTTAACTCTTCTTGTTCCCAAATAGTATATCTATGATGATTTAACAATAACTATTATATATGTGACTATTATCTATTTTATAATGCAGCCACATGAATAACAATTCAATYGGGTTGTCAAATTCTTCCTGAGCTTCATAAACCTCCCGTTCTTCAGCATTTGTAAGTTCCATCTTAAATATTGTGGAGGAAACATGTTACCTCATTTTTTGTGCTAGAATTCTATAGGAGAATGAGATACTTCACCGAGGGAGATTTTGGACGCTGATCATAGGAAGGATTGAGTTTGTTCGTAGCAACAATATTAGTAATCGTTATAAGGTTAGCTTACCTAAATGTAGGAATTCTAACGAACCTAAGGTTATGTAATTTGATATTCTCAAAGATGGATAAGCATATAAATTGGTTAACTGATGTTATTAGTACCTTATAGCCTAATCTATTTCTGTTATGTGATTGTTTATATATGAAATATAGGGCGTTAACAAACCTATTTGAGTTACTATAACTTGAATGTAAAGCCTATTTTGAGTTACTGTAAGCCTATTTTGAACTATTGTAACTTTACTTGAATTGAATTACTATAACTTTAATCTAATGTAAAGCTTATTTTAAGGAGTTAATGTAACTTTGACGTAAAGCCAATTTTGAATTACTGTTTAATGTAAGAGAAAATAAATATTCTTCARATGTAGGATAATTTARGCATTAATGAGCCTATTTTTGGGTTACTGTAACTAACTAATATAGTATAATTAGGCATTAATAAGCTTAATTTGAGATACTGAATGCAATGATTAATTGTTTTGGTCTTTGGAAGGCTTGAAATGTTTTGAATTGTCCAATAGTGTCTGGTGTTGGCTCTCTGGGATTGGCCGACTTTGTGGGAATGTTCCTAAACTTTTGTAATGACTCTCTGGTTGATGGAAAACCTAAGAGCTTCTGTTTGGCCCTATAGTATGGCGGATATAATAGCCTAATATGTGTTCTGTTCTGGCCCTTCCTCGGAGAGAGTATAAAGTCAGGGGTTAACGCTAACTTAATCTGAATGGGTATCGAATCGTGTGTTCTCAAGTTCTTAGACAAGTTGGGCATGTGTGACATCTATGCACCAACTTGAGAGAGAGTATTGAAGATTGTCAAATATCTTGTAAAGAGTCAATTTAGGTTATTTCTTATAT
This sequence comes from Rhazya stricta, assembly GCA_001752375.1. Classification (NCBI taxonomy): domain Eukaryota; kingdom Viridiplantae; phylum Streptophyta; class Magnoliopsida; order Gentianales; family Apocynaceae; genus Rhazya; species Rhazya stricta. The sequence goes on from MEJB01000044.1 coordinate 1,996,432, forward strand.
GGAAGAGTGTATGGGTTCATCGAGATTGAATCAAAGATTGTATAGGATTTCCAGGAAACAAATTATGGAGCTGATTAGGGATTGTACTCCTCTTTATACTCTGCATTCCATTAGCCTAAAATACATGAATGAAAAACATGTTTATCATATATGTTTCCAAACTTCTGCATGGGTATATGATTAGATTGTTGCAGGCAGTTTTCTGGCCAGGAACCAACATGAGCAGAGACCAAGAGTCAAAACTTAAAACACATAATTGCCACACCTACTACTGCTTGACCTATTGCAAGTGCAAAAATGGAAGACTGGGTCTTCATTGCCTCTTGATTCAAGGAGCAAGCCAGCTAACATCAACTTCACTTCCCCGAATATGAGCATGGAGGCTATACTTAATTGTCGAAAGAATATTTGCTACTAACCATATTAACATTTGAGTAAAACGTGATATGTCACCTCTCCCATTGTTTTGTTGTAATCGCAGTACTGATATGTTGATTTCCAGTAAGATTTGTGGAGTAACTTAACTTGACTTTGTTGATTAGAGTGGCTTCCTCATGCGTTGTAGAATGTTTAGGTGTACAGTTGTTCACATTTGAAGTACATGCTAATTTAAGGTTATCATTGTGATTAATACTCTGATCTCCTATACATCTTCTGGTTCTTGATCATCTCTACTTTGGCCATGGAACATCTTACGTTAACATGTCTATAGAACATGAAATTGTGACCAAAACGAAAAATCTAGGTTAACGTTTTCATAATACTTTCAGTGAAGTCAGACGAAGCTCCTGCTAGAATTCATATCATTTATAAAATGGTTTGATATGAAACAATATTAGTCCATTACAATGAATTGTCACCTTCTGTTTTATGTTGTAATATCTAGGAAGTTTAGTAAAACAGATGAGAGTTCATATACAACATTTTGTAACATTAGCTGCCATGCAATGGTAACGTTTTGAGAGAGTCCAGATTGATCTCCCTTGGGTACGATGGCAACCTAGATAAAAAAGGCAAAGTGGAAGTTGATGGGAACAAGTTTTCATTATTCAATTGTTAAAAGTAGTATTACTTTATCGATACACATTCTCTTTGTTGTGAATAAAGCATCACCAAAGCTATAATTTTCTTGGTAATTTGACTCTTTGTGCCAACGCAAGAAACACAAGCACATAAAAGCCTTATAATACAAATAAACTGCCAAGAAATTTTTCTTTCTCTATACATATAGAAAATAGAATCTAAAATTTGTTTGCTTATGGTGTCAATTAGAAGTATCATGTCATGTTATAATAAAGGATTGGATTAACCTTCTAAGAACTTGTCTTCTATTATTATAGTATTCTTCTAGATTAACTTATGAAGTTTAACRAGAAAAGAGTAGAGTGATGGTTTGTCCTTGTCAATAAAGAAAATAAAGAAATACTGAAAGGCTTCACGATATCTATGGATGTGAACTCCAAGACRAAAACATCCTCCTCAATACTAGGTCAAACTAGGCTACAGTTTAACATACGGTTAATGATGGAATGAAGGTTAGCCTACTTATATAAACTTCAGCATTTTGTACAATGTCTTGTACACAAAATATTTTAGAGTAAAATGATTTAAACAATCCCCTTCAATTGTGGTCGAATCTCAACGGTTTATGTACTCAGGTAAACCTATCTCAATATCTTGCGCATTCTTGTCATACAAAGGAAAGGTTTTAGAATTTTCACCATTGAAACAATGCATGTATGAATTATGCTTGCGCAATTCGGACAGACTGGGAAATTTCCTAGTTCATGTGAGAAGCTATGTTTATGGTGTTCTTAACTTTCTAAGAAGAATCTTTCCACTTTTAGCTACTATAAAAATGGTAATTGATAGAGTCATATTTTATAGTTCATTTTTCCTTTACTTAAGTTGTTTAACCTTGTATGTCTCAAAGACAAGAAAATGGGCAAAATCTGGAAAAGAAGGGCTTAAAGAGAACACAACGATTTCAGAGAAGCTTGGGGTGAAGGAGCAATTTATGGAAGTTGAAAACCTCAAAAATTTGGCTAAGCGTTGAAGATATTGTTCAAGAACCAAACCGACACAATTTTTCTAGGTTTTTATTGTTCTTCTATAAATAGTGCGTCATAAGCCCTAAAGGAGGCAAGTTAGTACAATTTTCACATTTTTAGAATAGGTTTTATTTGAAGAAAATTGAGAGAACCTCTTGGGAGTTTGAAAAACTTGTGCTCAATAAAAGGATTTTCACTTCAATCGGGTTTTATCCCTTCTAACTTTGGTTGTAAACATGTTTATTAAGATTTCTATTGATGATTTCATGAGTTTCATGGGCTAGTTTCTTTATGTTGGTTAGGGCTTACTGTAAAGATGATTTCTTTCTCATGGTTTGAGCTTTATTGTACCTTATTTGGTCATTCCCTACCTAATTAAGTTGCTTRTTATCATTGTKGCATCCTYAATGCTTTTGTAGATTAGCTAAATACAAATTAAATTATAATCAATTGACAAGGACYAGGAGGTGAATTGATGGGTTTGGAATTAGGCAATGATAACCCATTAGTTCTAAACCAACTAGGGATAGAATCAATTTCTCTTGGGTGGTTTTTAAGAATAAATAACCGTGGTTAGTGAAATCAGGGAGTTCCTTATATCATTAACGCAATTTCAATTAGTCTAATTCACATAGGAATATGGTTTTAACTAATCAAGATTAAGGGGTTTATGTCAATGGATTGGGTAAAACCTAATTAAAAAAATTCTACCGTTAGCAACTTTTTACATTAGCCTCTTTGGAATTTGGTAATTGATCTTTTCATTAGACTTCTTAGTTCATAATTGGTACTTGCTACTTGAGTTAAATCACTGCTTGTAGGTTTAAATTAGGGGACTTTGATAATTTTGGTAATCATTCTAAAATATTTGTGGGATCTATACTTGATTCACACACTATACACTTATTTGACACTAGTATACTTGTTAGGATTAAAGTGTATCAAGTTTTTGGCACCGTTGCCGGGAATTTTTGATTGACATCCTATAATTGTTGAATTCCCTTGAGATTAGACCATTTTTATTTGGTTTTTTATTATTGCTTTAAAGTATATGTTTCCTTTGTCTTAATGCGTACTAGATTTTCCAACAAACCTTTAGACCAATACTAAAGATCCGAAAGCTATTTTTAAGGACAATAGGAAACAAATTAGAGAGGGGAAGCTGAGGCAATAGAAATTGAAATAATAAACTTGGGAAATAATAATAGATCTAAGGATAAGGAATTATAGTTTGACAAGAGTAATAGCATGGGTAATCAAGAGAATAAGGAGAGAGCCAAAACTCTTAGAGAGTATGCCATTCCAATGGTAGAAGGGGCACATCTCATCATCACTACACCTAGAGTAGTTGTAACAACTTTGAGATCAAATCCATGGTAATCCAAATGCTGCAACAAAGTGTGTTTTATGATTTGTGTAATGAGGACCTAAACAATCATATCTCTAACTTTGTTGAGATTTGTGACACTTTCAAGCAAAATGAGATGAGTGATGATGCCATTAGGTTAAAATTATTTCCTTTCACTCTTAAGGATAATTCTAACTATTGGCTAAACTCCCTTCCATTCGATTCCATAACTACTTGGGACCAATTAGCCCCCGCCTTCTTAAATAAGAACTTTTCACCTTCCAAAACTATGAAGCTTAGAAATGATATTATGAACTTTGCTCAAGATAATAAGAAAACTTTGTATGAGGCATGGGAGAGGTTTAAGGATTACTTGAAAAGGTGTCATCATCATGATTTGCCTTTATGGATGCAAATTTAAATCTTCTACAATGGGATGAGTGGAGCATCTAGGTCTATGATAGATGTTGCAAGTAGGGGTAGTATTATGTGAAAGCCACCTCAATAAGCTTCAGAATTGTTTGAGGAAATGGCCTTGGCAGGCTACCAATGGCCTAATGAGAGAAACAACAATTCTAGGAAGGGACTACAATGAAATTAAATGCCACCCAAACCACCCTTACCTAATAAACTCTAATCTCTAAGAATTTGGGTATAGGAGGTAGAATTACATGTCAATGTTACAGTGGTACTCGTGAAATATAAATTGCCCCCAAAACTACTATCCTAACCAAAAATTCCAATAAAACCCACCAAGAAGGTGCACACTATATAGCTCCTAATCCTAGACCTAACAATCCCTATTCCAAGACATATAACCCTAGTTAGCATAATCATCTAAATTTTTCATAGAATTAAAATGCAAGCTTGAGTTATAATCCCAATGGGAGATCTTGACAACCCTTGGGTTCCCTCCTCACGAGAGGAAGCCCAAAGAGACTTCGTTAGCAAATTTATCACTAGTGTCGAAACTAGATTCCAAAACCAAGAAGCTTATATTAAGAACCTTGAGAATCAAGTGGGACAAATGGCTAATTTGTTGAGTCAAAGGGTTCAAAGGTCATTACCTAGTAATACATAGACAAACCCCTAAGGATTGTAAAGCCATAAGTTTCAGAAGTGGGACAATTTTAGAGGAACCTAAGGCTAATCCACCAACTGCTCCAAAATAACAAGAACCCTCTAAGGTTAATGATTTTGGAGAGAAGGTTAAGGGAACTAGTGATACAACCAAGCTCGATAAAGGAAAAGTGGGTATAGATAAGAAAATTGGTGAGGAAATAGATTACAAAATCCTTGCCTTTCCTAGAATTGTAGACTTATAAGGATAATACTCAATTTAGGAAGTTCTTGGATAAATTGAAGAAATTGGAAATGAATCTTCCTTTTTTTGAAGTTATCTCCAAAATTCCTAAATATGCTAAGTTCTTGAAAGACATTTTTATCTAACAAGAGAAAATGTCTATGATTTTGAAAGAATTTGCTTGATGAGGAGTGTTTCGCCGTTGTGCATAATAAATTGCCACCTAAGCTTAAGGATCCTGGAAAATTCATAATTCTTTGTTATATTGGTGATTTGTTCTTAATAATGTGCTTTGTGATTTGAGTGCTAGCATAAATTTAATTTCTTACATCCATTTTTAAATGCTTGCAATTAGAGGAAGCAAAGCCTACTAATATGACTCTCCAATTGGTCGATAGATCCATTAAGTATCCTAGAGGTATGGTGGATGATGTGTTAGTGAAAATTAATAAATTCATTTTCCCATAGACTTTATAGTTTTGGATATGGAGGATGACTATGATATGCCTTTATTGTTAGGACACTTCTCCTAGCCGTGGGTAAGATACTTATTGATGTGCGCCACTTTTAATGTGCACAATGTCATGAAACATCAAAGAAGATCAAACTTATTTTTCTAGTGATTCTTTAGAGGAGCTAGTGAGTGATTTTGTGGTTGATGTTGTTTACCAAGTAGATCAAGATCCTACTGATCACTGCATAATTAACTCTGTTACCCTTGGTTGTGAAAATCAAGAGCTAAATGATGTCATTCAATGCGTTGAAGCCAATCATGTAGGACATGTTAGCAGGTCTCATTTTTTGAAATTAGAATATAAAAGACCTAGATCTAAGCCTAGCACTGAAGAGCCTCCTTTAGATCTTTTGGGTGATAATGAGATTTTACCTTTAATCGTGTTATCATTTTTAGAGGAAAATTGCTTAGAGTGCTTAGAGAACATAAAAAGGCTTTTGGATGGAAAATAGCTGATATTATGGCGGTTAGTCCATCAACTTGAACATGCAAAATCTTAATGGAAGAGCAACATAAGCCCTTTGCACAACCACAAAAAACACTAAACCTTATCATGTAAGAAGTGGTCAAAAAAGAAATCATTAAGCTATTGGATATGGGAATCATTTACCCTATTTCTAATACCAAATGGGTTAGCTCGGACCAAGTAGTACCTAAGAAAGGTGGGGTACCTGTGGTAGAGAATGAGCATAATGAACTTATCCTTACTAGATTAGTGATCGAGTGGTGTGTTTGTATTGACTATAGGAGGTAAACGATGTCATTAGGAAAGACCACTTTCCCTTGCTTTTTATTGACCAAATGCTTAAAAGGTTAAGTTGGGATCCATATTATTGCTTCCTTGATGGGTGTAGTGGATACTTTCAAATCCCAATTGTTCCCAAGGACCAAAAAAAACCACTTTCGTTGTAACGCCCCGCCCCGAAACACTGGGTCTGTACGTTATTAGATTTGATGGACTGGCCTCACAAACCACCATGAGTCTTTTCAACACATTTTGTCCTCACTCATGCGCTCATCGGGAACTTTCTGATGGGTCACCCATCTCGGAATTTCCCCAGGTCAAGCTTGCTTAACACTGAAGTTCTTATGAGATGAGCTTCCGAAAAGAAGATGCATCTTGATGGTATGAGTAGTACCAATCAAACCATATCACTTACAATCTCCCCCCACCCACTCTTGGGTCGGGGTCTTACAATTCTCCCCCACTTAAACACTCAACGTCCTCGTTGAGCCTCAAATCCAGGACCGTACCATCCATGTAAGATTCTAGAGGTGGCTCCTACGGCCTCAAGAGGTGTCTCCCATCCTCCTTGACGTAGCACTTTGCGCCGCATAGCACTTAGTTCTCACAGTTCCGGATGGATCGGCTCTGATACCATTTGTAATGCCCCGCCTCGAAACACTAGGTCGGTACGCTATTAGATTCGATGGACTGGCCTCACAAACCACCACGAGTCTTTGTAGCACATTTTGTCCTCACTCATGCACTCATCGGGAACTTTCCAATGGGCCACCCATCCCAGAATTTCCCTAGGTCAAGCTCGCTTAACACTGAAGTTCTTATAAGATGAGCTTCCAAAAAAAAATGCATCTTGATGGTATGAGTAGTACCAATCAAACCATATCACTTACAATCTCCCCCCACCCACTGTTGGGTCGGGGTCTTACAATTACAGGCGTCCACTGAGTGACGCCCAGGCACGTAGTGCGCGATGCCCGACGTTCCGTGCCCGACGCTCAGGCACATCGACGCCTAGGACCATTGTGCGCGTCCCTTGACGTACGATCGGGAATCCACTGTGTTTTCCTTGTCTTGTTGCATACTAGATCTTCGAATATTCCTTTGGAGGTAAATTTTGAGGATATTGATATTATTCGTAGAGACACTATGAAATACATTAGAGAGGGAAAGAGTCAAGTAGTGGATTGTGAAATTGTTGATTTCAGGGATAATAGTCAATCTAAAGAAAAGGAATTAGAGTTTGAAAGTTCTTAGAATAAGGATGATCAAGGGTAGGAAAGGGTTAAAACTCTTAGGCATCATGCCATTCCAATGGTGAAGGGGCTCATACCGCCATTATTAGACCTATAGTTATCAAATGATTCAACAAAATGCGCAATTTTATGGTTTATCTAGTGAGGACCATAATGCTCACATCTGTAACTTCTTAGAGATTTGTGATACTCTTAAGAAAATTGGTGTTAGTGATGGTGTTAGTGATGATGTTCTTAGGTTGAGATTCTTCCTCTTCACACTTAAGGATAAATCCAAAGCTTGGCTAAACTCTCTCCCATCCGGTTCCATCACTACTTGGGAACAATTAGCCTCCACTTTCCTCAATAAGTACTTCCCACCTTCCAAAACCATGAGTTTTATGAATGATATTATAAATTTTGTTCAAGATGGTGGAGAGTCTTTGAGTGAGGCTTGGGAGAGATTCAAAGATTATTTGAAAAGGCATCCACACCATTCTTTTTCCTTGTGAATGCAAATCCAAATCTTTTACAATGGGATGAGTGGGCATCTAGGTCTATGATAGATGCCGCTAGTGGGGGAAGTATAACGAGGAAGCCACCTCAAGGGGCTTGTGATTTGTTTGAGGAGATGGCCTTGGCAAGTTTTCAATGGCGTAATGAGAGGAATAATAATGCTAGGAGATGTGGTGTGATGGAATTAGATGCCACACAAACCATTCTCTCCCAATTAGCTCTCATTTCCAAAAATTTGGTTATAGGAGGTAGAATCACTTGTGAACATTGTGGAGATACTCACGAGAGTATTAACAGCCCACAAAACCACTACCCTAATCTGAATTTCCCTCTCTACTCCCAAGAAAGTACCAATTACCTAGGCRTTAATGCTAGACCAAACAATGCCTACTCAAATACCWARAATCTCAGGYGCARGAATCATCGTAATTTCTCTTGAAATCCAAAYGTAAACTCTAGTTCCAATGCCTAGTTAGGCCACCTTAACCTCAACCCCCGACTTCCCCCCTCAAGATAAGATTTCCAATTTAGAAGTCTTGGTTGGCAAATTCATCACGAGTGCAGAAACTAGGTTTCAAAATCAAGAATACTTAGAATTAAGTATGGAAATTGGCTAATTTGCTTAGCTAAAGAGTTCAAGATTCCTCACCTAGCAACACCAAAAACAATGCCAAGGAGTGAAATGTCATATCTTTTAGAAGTGGGAGAGTGACAAAGGATCCTAGGGGATTTAGGAAGTGCTTCAAAAGAAAAGGAACKCTCTAAGGTCAATGATTTGAGTGAGATGGTTAAGGAACCTAGCATTGCTACTAAGCTTGAAAAAGAAAAGAGGGGTAAGGTAAAATGGATAGTGATGAAGTAGCTTACCAATCTTTACCTTTTTCCCTAGTCTTTCGCCTTTTAAGGAGAATTATCAATTTAGGAAGTTTTTGGAGAGATTGAAAAAAATAGAGATAAATCTTCTTTATGTTGAGGCTATTTCTCAAATGCATAAACATGCAAAATTCTTGAAGGACATTTTCTCTAATAAGAGAAAATTGCTTGATTTTGAGACTATTTGATTGAATGAATAATGCTCCATTGTTGTTCAAAATAAGCTCCTACCTAAGCTTAAAGATCCAAGAAAATTCATTATTCCTTGTCATATTGGTGAGTTATTTTTTAGTAATGTGCTTTATGATCTTGGGGCTAGTATAAATTTGATACCTTCATATATTCTTAGACACTTCAAGTTAGGAGATGTTAAATCTACAAACATGACCCTCCAATTAGCCGATAGATTGGTTAGGTACCCTATGAGGGTAGTGGAGGATGTATTGGTCAAGGTTGACAAATTCATCTTTCGGTAGATTTTGTGGTATTGGATATGGAGGATGACCTTGCAATGCCATTATTGTTAGGTAGACCTTTCCTAGTCACTCAAAAATTTTTAATTGATGAGGAGAAATGTGAGCTAACCTTAAGAGTTGGGATGAATGTGCCATTTTCGAAATGACTAAACAACCCTACCAAGATCTAACCAAAACTGTCCAATTCCTTGAAKYTAAGCATGTGGAGCACATTAGGGGTTTGCATTTGTAGAAATTGAACAAAAAGGACGTAAACCCAAAGCTAGTGGTGAAACAGGACCATGAAATCTATACAGAAGACGAAAAAGTTTGATGGAAAAGTTTCAATTCCTATTTCTTGTGTGCTTCCCTTGTTTGATAAGATAAAATCACCTCTCTTTGAGCAAAATTTGAAAATTCCCTTGGGGAATGAGAAATGGAAACTCCCCGATCCTGCTTTGGCCTAATAAACTAAAGGAAGTCAAACTAATGATTATAAACTAGAACTTAACTTCTTCCTTTTTAATTGTTGGTTTTACTATTTTTGTTTTATACATTTATCCTTCTTTTAACTTGTTTTGCTGTTTACAATTTTTTTAGAAAAAGGAAAAAATATTTTGACCCAAATCGGTGGGGGGAACAGATCTGGGGCCTTATTAGATGGACCTGGCACTGGTTTAACCACACATAAAATTTCTAAAACTAAACCCATGCCAGTTTAGGCCAAATCAGGCGCTGTTTCAAGCCCAATTTTTTTCCTTTTCTCTTTCCGATCCGACCGAGTACCAGTTTTACCCTATTCCCAAATATTCATGTTTTCTCTACCTTTCTCTCGCATTTGTTCATTCGTCTCTCCTCCTACACTTTTTTCTTCAACACCCACTAAACAATTCACCATAATTGATCAATATTTCACCATTCCTTCCCTCTAAATCACATACCCATCAAGATTTTTGGAACTTTTTGAAGATTTAGAGGTGGATTGGAGGAAAAGCTTGCACTTTTTCTTGAAAAGAAATTCAAAAACCCATTTGTTGGAGGTAGCCTTTTCCACTTTTCTTGGTTTTTCTTTATTAAATCATGCTTTAGTTTGTTTATTATGTACTTTTGATGGTTTATTTTCCTTGAATTGAGTAGAGATTGGTGATTCAAATTTAGGGTTTTATTTGAAATTTCTCCTCTCCTATTAACGCTTTGATTTTTGTTTCACCAATTGAAATTGTATTCTTGGAGATTGAAATTGTTTATTCCATGCTAGAAGTTGGTGATTCCAATTTAGGGTTTTACTAGTAGTTATTGTTTATGCTAAATTATTACATTTAAAAGGAGATCATTAAAAAATTCTTGACAAAGAACTTGATGCCATTTCTGGAGGATCCCTTAGTGGCTTCCGAGATCAACTATTTCATATGCTACCAACAAAGTGACATTTCATTCAATTTCAAAGCCTATGCTGGTCATTTATTCTATCATTTGGATAAGTCTCCTTAATTTGCATGCATAGTGAACTATCTAGCAAATAAGTATATTCCCCCTAACTTGACATATCAAGAGAAGAAGTTCTTTCATGATTTGAAGTATTTTATTCAGGATGATCCTTATTTATTTAGAATTTGTGATGATAATGTTATAAGCAGATGTGTGCTTGGATGAGATGTTGGTGATATTCTTTTCCATTGCCATGATTGTAAGGTTGGGGGGAATTTCGGGGCTAAGAAGACCACATCCGAGGTTGTAGAAAGTGGTTTTGATTGGCCTACCTTGTTTAAAGATACTTATAATTATGTGAAATATTGCAATGAATTCCAAAGAGATTGGAACATTTTTAAAAGGAATGAGATATCTTTAAACAACATAATTGAATGTGAAACTTTTTATGTTTGGCTCATTGACTTTATGGGACAATTTCCTTCCTCTATGAACAACATATATTCTTGTTGCTGTAGATTATGTTCTAAATAGATTAAGGCCATAGCTTGTCCTACCGATGATGCTAGAGTAGTCACTAAATTCATTAAAAAGAACATTTTATGTAGATTTGGAACTCCTAGGGCATTGTTTAGTGATGAAGGTAGTTATTTAATAAGCAACTTGAGAATTTGTTGGAACACAATATGCACCAGAAGATTTCTACCCCTTGCCATCCTCAACAAACTAATGGTCAAATAGAAGTGTCGAATAGGGAACTTAAATGGATTCTAGAGCAAATCATAGGCACCACTAGGAAGGATTGGTCTTTGAAGTTAGATGATGCACTTTGGGCTTATAGAACAGCATTTAAAACTCCTTTGGGCATCACACCCTACATGCTTGTTTATGGAAATGTTGTCATTCACTACTTGAACTTGTACATAGGGCTTATTGGGCTATTAAATTTCTCAACATTGATCCTAATGTTGGCAGACAAAATTGACTTTTGAAATTGAATGAGTTAGATGAATTTAGGTTACAAACTTATGAGAATCCTAAGTTTTACCAAAAAAGAAGCAAATTGGCCCATGATCAACATATTGTCCCTAGGGAATTCATTGTTGGTCAAAAGGTTTTACTTTATAAATCTCATTTAATATTATTTCCGGGAAAGTTAAAATCGAGGTGGTCCAACCCTTTTGAAGTGACTAAATCCATCGACAACCATTGAAATTCATGGAAGTGACTAAATCATTACTGTAAATGGCCAACGCCTTAAGCCCTGTTTGGAAGGCACAATACCTAGCAATTTAGGTAAGGAGGGTGGAAACTCCTGGATTTTTATCCCTCTCCTTAACCATTAGTGAAATTCAAGCTAAGTGACTATAAATTAAAACTTAGCTTTTCCCTGTTATTTTTTGTGTATGCTTTTCTCCTTCTTTTTGACTTATTTTACTATTTAAAAAGAACATTGGATAGATCACATTAATACTACAATTCTCAAGTCAAACCAAAAGGTTTCTTATTTGTGTTAGTTTTTAAAGTATTTAAATGAAACAAAAGACACAATAAAGCACTAAAAGTAGAAAAAAAAAAAAGAAAAATAACCCTCAACATAAATGACGAAAAACAATAAATCTACCAAAAATCTAGGAACAACATGACCAAAAAAAAATGAACAACCCTTGATAAAACACGTAAATGAAGTACTCCACCCCCACTTAAAATCTAACATTACCCCAATGTTAGCAAAAGTAATGCAAGGTAGGGAAAGAGAGACTTCCCTGATAGGGTGCTATCAGACCATAGATGCATCATTATCATTGCCACCATCATTAGGAGAGGGTTCTTTGGTAGATTTCATGAATGGCCATATTTGATTCAGCATGTTAGTTTGGTAGTCCATTTGTTCCCTTTCCCCTAAGTTTTGTTGAGTTTGATGCAGTTGTATGAAATGTTTTTGTTTATATTGCTGCATCTATGCAACTTGCTTGTTACAGAGGTGGAATGTTCTCGACGGATAACTTGGAAATGTGAAACAGCCTCCTGAAGTGTATGAAATTGTTGAGCAGAGATTCCTGCAGATTGCAAGTGACATCGAGGAGCTAGTGTACCTGCAAGAGAGGAAGAAGAATGACCCATTTCTTCCTCAAGGTCCATAGCTTCACAAGTCATATGAGAATGTCTGGAAAGGGATGCTAGACTATATTTGAGGGACTAATCAATTCCCATTGGTGTCGCGGATATACCCCAAAGAAATCAAAGTAATATCATCCAAAACATGCGAAGAACCGGTTAACTCACCCTTAAAGGTAATGCCCGCATGAGCGAGAATCCTAGGTGGTGAGGAAAGGAAAACAAATCATCCAAGTTATGCCTTTTAACACAAATAACAAATTGAATCTCATAAATGATGTGGCAGGTTGAGGATGTGCCCTCTATATCATCTAATCCCGAAACCATTTTGTCCAAGATGTATACATTTCCATTTTGCACCTCATTGTAACTACTTGATCTAGGCATAACATTAAAATTGAGGAGGTAGAGAAGGAGACGATTGAGAATTGGTTTCTTTCGGGCATACCAAAACCAATGATTGTCGGATCGTAGTCCCAAAACAATCCAAGCCGGCCATAGGCTTTGGAATAGGACAAAGACATATCAGAGCCCAGTAGCTCTTATTTGAACTCTACCTAAGAACCTATATCTAGGATGCCCAAGACATTAGCAATAAAAGACCTAATGAGAAGAATGGGCACCCTCTTGATAAAAATACATATCTCAACCCAATCCATAGCTAATTTACCGGAGATATTGAAATAGAATTTCCTAACTAGATTGGGTTAGTAAAGTCCACTTAGACAAAGAATGGTGCCCAACCCAAATGGTCAAAAGTGGCCCCTAAGTGAAATTTAGCATTAGTAGGCCTAGATATTGCCTTCTCGACTAGGATCCTACAAGATTTGCGAGATTCATACCAAGCTTGGCATTCGTTCTTCCTAAATGTGAGTGGGTTAGGAGTCTTCTGAACAACCCTAGTTTTCTTACATTAGCTGGCTCTCGACATAAGTGATAGAAAAAGAACATCGTCTAAGAAATTACCAACCAAATAACTCAATAAAGTCCAATAAAAAAAACTCTTCTCCTTCAGTAAAATCAAGCATAACACTGAATCTCATCCAACAAAACCACCACAATAACTACCACAATCACAAGAGAGAAACAATACCAAAAATCTCCCTTAAAACTTCAAATAAATGCAAAATGTGATATGAAATAGAGGATGTCAAAAAAAACTCTCTAGGAAATCACTTTAAAGTGTATGTGCATTAAAGTTGTCTAAAATGGGTATGAAATGTAATAAATTAGCATAAACAACTACCACAATTAAAACCTTAAATTGAAGTCACCAATATCTACTCATTTCCAGGGAAGTAAACCATAAAAAACAATCTAAAAGCATGATTCAATTAAGAAAAACCAAGAAATTGAGTGAAAAAGGTTATCTCCAACAAATGGGTTCTTGACATTGGCCCAAGAAAAAGTGTAAGCTTTTTCTCCAATCCACCTCTAAATCTTCAAAAAAATCCAACCATCTTAATGAGTATGTGGTTTAGAGGGAATGAATGGTCAAAACTTGATGAAATATGGTGAAATTTTTACTGGGTTGGTGAAGAAATTGAGAGGAAATTTGCTTAGAAGGAGAGATGAGTGAAAAACTTGAAGGAAAGTGAGAGAAAAAGGGTTTTTCTGGACAAAATTTGATGAAAACTAGCACCGATGTCGGTTGAAAAAGAAAAAAAATCTATCAGGCTCAGATCGGCACTGATTTCGGATGAATCAAGCATCGATATAATTTTGGAAGAAAGTTTCGAGTTCAACTTGTGCCTGATTCATCCCAAACTAGTGCCAATTTTCCTCATATATAACCAGAAAAACCCTTTTCCTCTCACTTTCCTACAAGTTTTTCACTTTTCTCTCCTTCTACACGAATTTCCTCTCAATTCCTTCACCAACCCATTCAAAAATTCACCATATTTCATCAGTTCTCACCATTCCTTCCCTCTAAACCACTTACCCATTAAGATTCTTAGATTTTTTTGAAGATTTTGAGTTTTTGAAGATTTGGAGGTGGATTGGGAAAAAGCTTACACTTTGTCTTAGGCCAAATTCAAGAACCCATTTGTTGGAGGTAACCTTTTTCACTCAATTTTTTGGTTTTTTAAAATTGAATCATGCTTTAGATCGTTTCTTATGCATTTTTTATGTTTTTATCCTTGCCTTGAGTAGAGATTGGTGATTCCAATTTAGAGTTTTAAATTTTGGTATTTGTTTATACTAATTTATTACATTTCTTCCCTATGTTAGACAACTTCATGAATTTCACATACACTTTAAAATGATTTTTCTTGAAGTTTTTATTGGCATAATCTATTTCATATCATTTTGTGCATTTATTTGAAGTTTTTAATGGTGATTTTTTGGTATTTTTCTCTCTCTTGTGATTGTGGTAGTCATTATAGTGGTTTTGTTGGAGAGATTGAGTGTTGTGGTTGATTGATCTATTGGAGAAGGAGAGCTTTTATTATTGGAGTTTATTGAGTTATTTGATTAGGAACTTCTTAGACTACATTCTTTTTCTATCACTCATGTCGAGAGCTAACCAACAAAAGAAAACTAGGGTTGTCGAATCGACTCCTAACCCACCCACCTTTAGGAAGAATTACTACCAAGCTTGGTGTGAATCCCATAAATCTTGTAGGATCCCAGTCGAGAAGATAATGTCTAGGCCTATTAATGCTATACTTCACTTAGAGACCGCTTTTGACCATTTGGGTTGGGCACCCATTCTTCGTGTAAGTATACTTTACTACCTCAATCTAGTTAGGCAATTCTATGCAATATCTCGAATAAATTTACTATGGATTTGATCAAAATACTTACTCTTGTTAAGAGGGTGCCCATTCGTCTCACTAGGTCTTTTATTGCTAATCTTTTGGGCATCCTGGATATAGGTCCTTGGGTAGAGTTCAAACAAGAGCTAATAGGCTCGGATATGTCTTTCTCCTATTCCAAAGCCTATGGTCGGCTTCGATTGTTTTGACAACTATGATTTGAAAATCGTCGAGTCTTGTATGCCCGAAAGGAACCAATTGTCAACTGTCTCCTTCTCTACCTCTTGAATTTTAATGTTATGCCTAGTTCAAGCAGTTATAATGAGGTGTGAAATAGAGATGTATACATCTTAGACAATATGATTTTGAGATTAGGTGAGCTAGAGGGCGTACATTTAGCTTATCTCATCATTGATAACATTCGATCCATTGTTCGCACCAAAATGCAACCAGAATGATGTATTTTTCCCTCCTTATCACTAGGATCCTCGCTCATTCGGCCATTAACTTCGAGGATGAGTTAGGTGTGTCAGCCGGTTCTTCGAATATTTTGGATGATATTGCTTTCATTTCTTTAGGGTATGTCTAGAACAACCATAGGAATTGATTAGTCCCTCAAACTAATGGTCTAACACCCCCTTCTAGATCTTCTCATAGGATGCATCAAGCTATGGACTCTGAGGGAGAAATGGGTCATTCTTCCTCACTTGCAGGTACATCGGCTTCCCAAAGTCACTTACAATCTGCAGGAATTGCTGCTCAATAATTTCATAGACTTTAGTAGGCCCTTTCCAATTGCAAGTTTCCCACCAAGAACATTTCACCTCTGTCAACCAACAACTTGCACAAATGCAGCAATATCAACAAACACAATTCAGGCAACTGCTTCAAACTCAACAAAACTTAAGGGAGCAAGTGGACTACCAAACCAACATGTTGAATCAAATATGGGAATTCATGCAATCTACCAAAGAACTCTCTCCCGATCATGTTGGCGATGATGATGATGCATCCATGGTTGGGTAGTGGCCCATCAAGGAAGTCTCTCTTTTCCTACCTTGCTTTTACTTCTGCTAACATTAGGGACAATGTTAAATTTTACGTGTGGAGTGGAGTACTTCGTTTACGTGCTTTGTTAAGGGTTGTTTGTTTTCCTTGTTCATGTGTGTTCCTAGATTTTTGGTAGATTATTTTTTTAATCATTCAAGTTGATGGTTGTTTTTCTCTTTTTTTTTATTGCCCTACCTTTAATGCTTTGGTGTGTCTTTTGTTTCATTTACATAAGAAACCATTTTGTTGGACTTGAGAATTGTAGTATTAATTTGATTTATCCTACATTTTTTTTTTTTTTTACTTTTTAGCACCAGTGGTCTCCATTTTGTGAATAGTTATTGCTTGATACACTAGTGGGGTAATTATGATGATTGATTTAGCCCACCACTCTAGAATTTTTTCTTGTTACTCCTCAAGGCGAAATAGAAAGATAAACTTTATTGATGAAAGGGATGAAAATCTTAGGCCTTCTTTAGCTCGTTTGGATCATTCACTCTTACCCTTTCAATATACATCYGTAGTTCCCATTTTGAGCCTATAAGTAATGATTTTTCTTTGATATTTAATCCTTTTGCTTGTCTCTTAATTTGCTAATTTTGTGTCTTTTCCTTGTAAGAGAGTTGATTCACTTTTTATTGTGATTGGGATTGAATGGAGTTGTTCTCATTGCATATGAAAAGATGAGTTTGGAAGTTGATGAAGGGAGTTGATTGAAAATTTTGTTATGGTGAAAAGGTTTGTGAGAGGTGAAAGGTTGTACCTCATATTCTCTTGAGAAAAATGTTTTAGATCAATGAAAAAAAAAGAGAAAGGAAAGGAAAATGTGTGAAAATAAAAAATATTATAGTTATTGTTGGTTGTTGATTTACAAACAAGGCACGAGTATGTATCGAAAAAAATGTTAAAACAAAAGAGAGTTTTAGGTTTTCATTGGTTAAATTTTTGCAATACTCTCTTACTTTTGTCATATTCCTTATCCTTTGTTTTACTTCCTTAAACTTTAACCCTACATTACAAGCCTAAAAATCCTAGTTGACCTTTGTTGATATTGGTTGTCTTGATCAATGGAGATGTGGTAATGATTACAAACGTAAAAGGTAGATTCTTACTTGCTCTATGTTTTTAGTGTTGGTGAAGTACTCATAATTCTCTAGATGTTTGTCAAGTCTTTACTAGACACTTGATTTTGGCTATTCGCACACACTCACTTCTTTTTAATGAATGGATCTTATTGACACTCGATTTCTTTTGTTATCTAATTAAATTTTGGATGTGCTATTGAGTTGAATGTGTAAATGACTTTCTCTTGCAGTTTTGTGTTGGAATAGTTTTTTCTAAATCTTTTTCCTTATCTTATAAATGGACCTTATTCGAGGACGAACAAAAGGCTAAGTAAAGAATAATTGATAGAATCATATTTTATATTTTATTTTTCCCTTAATTAAGTCGTTTCCTGTCAGTTTTATATGTTTAACCTTGTATTACATGAATTTTGATTTGAAATGTTAATGTGCAAGGTTTTTATCTTAAAGGGGCAAAATCTGGAAAATAATGGCTTAAAGAGGTCACACAATGATTTCAAATAAGTTTGGGGTGCAAGTTGAAAACCTCAAAAATTTGACTAGGTATTGAAGATCTCTTTCAAGAATCAAACCGAAGCCTTTTTGTCCTATTTTAGATGGCAATTTGGTTATTTTCTAGGTTTTATTGTTCTCTTATAAATAGTGCATTATAAGTCCAAAGAAAGAGACTAGTTAGTACATTTTCACATTTTTAGAATAGTTTTCTTTGAAGAACTTGAACTAACCTCTTGAGAGTTTGAAAGACTTGTGCTCAATTAAAGGATTTGTACTTCAATTTGATTTTATCTCTAATTTTGGTTATAGACATATTTATTAAGCTTTTCTATGGATGATTTCATGAGTTTTATGCTTTAGTTTCTTTATGTTGATTAGGACTTATTGCAAAGATAATTTCTTCTTAATACTTTGAGTTTTATTTTACTATATTTATTTATTCAGAACCTAATTCTTTTGAAGATTAGTTAAATACAAATTGAATTAGTAATCATTAGAAAATAACCACGAGGTCAATTGGTTAATTAGGAATTAGGCAATGATAACTCATTAGTTCTAAACCAATGAGGGATAAAACTAATTTCTCTTCAATGATTTCCAAGAGTAGGCAGCCGTGGTTAGTGAAATCGATGAGGTTTTTTAGATAATTAATGTAATTTCAACTGGTCTAATTCACTTAAGAATATGATTTTAGCTAATTGAGATTATGAGATTTATGTCAAGAGATTGGGTAAAGCCTGATTAAGGAAATTCTACTATTAGCAACTTATTAGGAATTGAAAATCATGGCAATTAAAGTACGATTAGTTTATATTATTATCGAATGAATCAAAATATAATCCTAACCATTTCATTTTAGTACATTAAACCTCTTTGAAATTTAGGTAATTAATCTTTAATTTAGACTTCTTATTGCTATTTCATAATTGGTAGTCGTTAGTTGAGTTAAATCATCATTTATAGGTTTAAATTAGGAAATTTTGATAATTTTGGTACTCATTTTAGAATCCTTGTGGAATCGACATTTGATTCACACACTCTAAACTTATTACCCCTAATATACTTACTAGGATTAAAGTGCATTAGACATCGCTACAATCTACCTAGTTACCAAACTGGGAAATTCCCTAGTTTATGCGAGAAGCTAAGGCTCTATTTGGACTACTCTTTCGGACAAAAAAAAAAATTTTAAATTTCAAATGTCATTTGTTTTACATTGATAACCAAGAAATCGTACCCTCAAACTCATAAATTTTCCTCCAATCATCATTACAAAATAAAAATCTATAGTAACATTTCCCTTTCATTCAAAAAATTTAAAYAGTAAAATTTCAACTGATTAACTACAGTAATCATAATTGATTAATGGAATATAGTTCATCGAATATTGGGATATAATTAATCAATTATTGAAATAATCGTAATCGCTTTGCGCGTAGAGTAATCGACTGAATGATTAAAGAATGGTAAAATATGTTCTGCATAAAGATTTGAATAATCAACCATTCAAATTATATTAATTGATTATTCGTTATTCTTTGGACCGATATACATCTTCTTCCAAGTGAATTTTGCATAATTAATTAAACAAATCATGTTTTATTTAAATTTAGATTATATTAAATAGTGAACTTAAAAAAAAATCATTTTATGTTTTTCTAATTCAAGTGATTTTTAACCCAAGAAGTTTCATAACTTCAAAAATAAATTTAAAATTCAAAAATTTCAAGTTCCGGCCTCTTCAACTTAAAAAGGAAACCCCAAAATCTAATCCGAATAGAGCCTAAATTTATGAAGCCAACTAAACTCCATCTTCATGATGCATTAACTTCCTTAGAAGAAACTTTCCGGTTTTAGCCCATTTGAAGGGCTAAGGACAGAGCTGACTCCAAGCTCTGCAAAGATCAATTTTTCTTATATGGTACATACGGGGGATGAAATTAGCCTTTGAACTCATATTTTTTGTGATAATTTTATTKGGAGCTACTTTTCAAGTACCTATAAATTTATCATTATCATCATATGGCACCGTTGTTGGCTTTTCAAGTAGCAGAATCTATATATTTGCTACGCTTAACACAGTCATATGGGCCATTCTGGTCAAAAGGGCTAGACCATCTACAGAAGTCTACGAAGATTGCATGCCTTCCATCCACAGTCCGGGGAGGACAGGAAGAACAAACAGAAGAGACTACTGATGAAGATGACAATACAAGTAGCACTGATTCTAGCGTTTACCGGTGTGATTCCAGCAATACAGATGGTTACTATGAAGAAGATGATGAAAGTGATGGTGATGAAAAAAACGACTGGGAGCAGGACAACAAAGAGCCTGATGACACACTGAACAGTAGAAATGAGGATTTCATAGCCAAGGTCATTAAAGGATAGAGGGAAGAGCAGATGGAATAGAGCCTTAAAATCAAACAAGAAGATTAACTTGCTAGTTGAAGAGAACATTCCTCTGGATGTTTCAGAAGCAGAAACCTGCAAACACTTTGTATGATACCGTTTGCCTTCTAAATTTTTACCTTACTTCGAATGTCAATTTCCTGCCTTTTTATGGCGATTCTACATCTTGTCTGTAAGAAGACAATATTTTATGACAAGCATGGAGTTTATTAGATCTAACAAGATAAAAGCTGTAACAACCTAACTTATGAATAAATGATATAAATAAACAAGACGGTACATTTCCATGTTTTATTCAGAATGAATGTAGTTCAAAATGTTTACATTCATTCTCATGTTACATTACTGAACTCATATAAACAGCTCCAAGTTTCAGAAGTTAATAAAACAGAYTAATGAATACTTTGTTGCATATAACCCAAACTAATCCAATTCTGCAATCTCTTGTAGTCTATTAAAWTTTTCAAAAGCTCAAGCGAACAAAACTAAACCAAACATACAAGTATAAAGCATCCAGTATCAACTGTCTTTGGACTGCAATTCTTGGCTTCTGAATTAAATTTAATACTACTTTCACAGAATTGGTTTCATGTCTGAAACTCAAAAGCAAGGGGCATAGAAAAGGTTCCTCGTGGAATCTCTCTACTCTCCCAAAGATATGTCATATATGTTTGCTACAAAAGTTCAGTTGATCTAATTACTCTAATCCATTAATAATCCTCCAATAGTTGGATCAATGGATCATCCTGCTGGAAATAAACCCATGAGCATGCAAGCGATGAGGGCAGGTGATAAATTTCTTTCCTGGAAAAGAAAATACCTCTATGATATTCAAACTATATTGAATAACTATTATGACGAATACCTCCATCTCCTTCAGTAGTTGTTAGCAACCTTTGCTTTTGTTCTAAATCTCTGCTATTATTCCTTACACGCTAATGCGAGCAAAAGGTTCACCAGGATGAAGATTTCCCAATATTTAATTTGAATTGAAATAAACAAGTTCACAGAAGATGCATGCATCAGTTATTTAGTGACTACAAAATCCAGGTACATATTTCTCTTGAATAAATAGCCAATGGCTACATTTGTTCACAAAACAACAAATCACTAACCAAGACCTGCACTAGAGTCCTTACGTGGAGCATCTGCCTTGATTCGAGGTGGCCTAACAATTCGATCAATGAGACCATATTCAAGAGCTTCTTGAGCATTGAAGCGCTTCATTCGACTTAAATCCTTGTGAATCTGCACAATAGCATTTCGTTATAATAACAAATACTCTGATATGTAAACCAGCCAAATGAACCAAAATAAAAGGCAGATGACAAAATATACTGTGCCAAAAAGTTTCCAAATTCTTTGAGTTCAACAAGACTCAACACTTATTTAAAATTATATATACTTCCTAGAAAGGGAACAGTAAGAATCTAAGCAGTCAGTAACAAAAGCTGAAGGACACATGAATAGAAACCATGTTGGAGAGATATGGGAAGATATACCTTATCAACTGGCTGCCCAGTCTTCATTGCTAACTCCTTGAAAAGGTAATCCCTAATTCTGAGTAGCTCATCAGCTTCATTTCGAATATCATCCGCCTGTCAAAGGAAAATATTCCTAATCATGAACATCTGCAGGAGAAAAAATCTATGATGAACTTACAAAACTAGAAAATGATATAATCCCTCTAACCTGACCACGTGCAGCCCCAGCAGGAGATTGTAATGCAATTCTTGAGAGAGGCATTGCATATCGACTACCCTTTTATCATCAACAGATAGAAGTGTCAAAGAAACTAGCACCGTGGTCCACGTATAGAAAGAAAATGTTCACATAGAGTAGCAAATAGAATAGAGAAATAAGAATGATATTTACTATTCTGAACTTCTATACAATTAGCGTGGAACTGATGGTTATATTATGTGCCATATCATTGATCTCCATCATATGCTTCTCCATTCAATCAGTATGAAGAACCTAACAGGCATATTAAACTGCTTAAAATAGTGATGAGGTCTTTTAATACTGTCCTTAGGGTGTATCTTGAATAATACCTTTTCTCCAGCAGCAAGAAGAAAGCCTGCCAAATTATAGGCATAGCCCACACAGTGGGTAGCAACAGGACTTTGCAAGCTTTGCATCGTATCATAAATAGCCATGCTTGGGGTGAGCTGCAAAGAGGAACAGAAAAGTTTCAGGCAACATGGATTAACCAGCAAAATTGAGGAGCAACAAGTAGCAAGAAATAAACTCATCGTATGCAATAGTTAGAGAATGAAGTACTAACATCTCCACCAGGGCCGTTAATATACATATAAAGCCTCTTGGAATTGTCAATACTGTCAAGGTACAGCATAGTTGCCAGAATCTGATTGCTAAATTCTTCATCTATATTTTGTCCAATAAAGATAACACGTTCACGATACTGTGCCCAAAAGACTTCAGTGCATTAGTATCTGAAGGGGAGAAAAAGGCCATAGAACAGAAGAGATAATTGAATGGCAGAACTACGGAAAGCTCTGTAGGTAAGCTAGCCTCCAAATAAAACACAGCAATAAATAAGAAGGGAAGTATATCCATTATCGAGGCTCTGTAGAAAAGACATGTACACCACATATTATTATATACTGCCATTTCTATAGAAACAAATTAAAAGATGATGGATCACAAATCTGATCAAGATAATGGTTCAAACAACTTCAACGATGCAATTAAAAGTTTAGTTGGATAAACTCGCGAAGACTTCAATAATTGATAGAATTTGAGATCTGTTAAATGAACTATAGTTTGTCACTTTCAGTTAATTCACAACAAAAGTAACTACTTTACTTACAAGAGCATTCCACAAATCCACCCACTGCCAAGTCCCTTCTGTAACATTTCGGTAGGGTACTCTTGGTGTCCCTATAGGCATCATTGAAACACGTGCACGCGTTGCTCTGCTGCTAGAAGTTCTGGAATGGAGAAACAAGTCATTAGATTCAACTCCAAGTAAATGCATTATTTGCTAAAAAAATCTTATTACCATCCAAAAGGAAAGATATTGCAAATATGCACATTGTAGATGCTGAAGTTCAACCATGAGAGACACAATACAACTTTTTTTTGTGTGTGTGTGCACGCTTGCCTAAATTCCCATGTGAACATTAAAGTCATGCAAGTAGGGTGCCATAAGGAATCAGTAGTTTGTCCAGAAAGCATGTTCTCTTGCACCATATCTAGACAAAGTGCGGAAAATTGGTAATTTATTCCCAACATATAGAGAAATACTGAAGTCTGCTTGAATATTCACAGATCAGCAAACAGAGCAAATTAAGGAAACCAGGATAAAATAATTTCAAGTAGTTCAAGTGTATATACAAAGAATAGAGCAAGAAGCAAACAAGTATTCAAGTAAAACAGAAACACAAAGGCCATCCAGTTGCTATAAGTACTTTGAGGGAGAAATCAACTAAAGGGGATACATCTGAAAGGGCTTCCCAGCTAGTAGCACCAGATGTAAGGTTAAACATTAATATTAAGAAAACTTTTTCATCACGTGTACAATATCTATCCTTGAAATAAACCTTCTTATCTCGATGCTAGTAGCACAAGTGTAAGGTTAAAAAGTGAAGAATAAGAGAACGTTAACATCATGTTTGCAGCATTATCCTTGCATAATCTACTCCAAGAATACTCAGTTGTTACATCATGTGGCATACTACCAAATTCCAAATTCATCCGAACTTCGACCTACACATGCTAAAGGTTCTTTGTCTAACATACGTCAACCTACTGAATAAAAAAGGAAGAGAGATTGGGAGTGCAAGAAAGACGGAAGAATATCTAGGACATTCTACAAAATATGCATAAGCTAATGAAATTAATTCTCTCTCATGCTTGCAGTGGGAAGCAGGGCAAACTAAAATCAGAAACTATTTCAATCCCAAGTCCTATAGAAATTCCAAGCACACGATTGTAAATTCAAAGTGACCTCCGTCTGTAATTGCAACGAAAGCTTTACCTGCTGTAACTAACATAATATTGTCAATACTTCGACTTTTAGTTCAAGCAAATGAAACCCAGAAAACGGAAACACAAGGGTTACCTGGATTCCATGCTTCGGTAAACTTTATTGTAGAATTCGACATTCAAGTTGGACTTCTGATTACCAAAAGAGTCTGCCCCAGAATAAGAGGAAAAGGAAAGATTGAAAATTTAATTTGATACAGAAACTAATAAAAGCATATAATAACCAAATTTTAAGATGAGGAGTTAATTCATGAGAGAACACACTTGGAATTTGAACCCTTAATCCCTCAAAAACTTTGCTGGCACAGCTGCAGAAGACGAGAAAGATAAGATTAGTTTGGAGAAAAACACTTTTCACTTTTTCCATTGTCAGATTCAACATGAAATACGAAAACGAGTGCAAGAAAAATATCAATACATAAGAGAAAAAGAGAAACCTGAGAGAAGGCAGAGGAGCTCCTGAACAGGACAATAGACATGAAGCAGTAGTAGGATATAAAGAACTTGCCATTGCAGGATAGAGTGAGAAAGCCAATGGGAAGAATGGAACGGAGTTACTAATGTAATTTCTCGTGGAAACTCGAAAGCTGAGGGCGTCAAAGTTTCCTATGAAGAGGAAGCAGAAGTCATAGGATCTTTGCGTTCCAGCGCCCAAATAACACTAAAAGAAGTAAACCAATTTTCGCTCTACAAATTTCAAGGCTTGTATTTCTTTTTTCTTTTCCCTTTCTCTTTGTACATGAAACTTATTATAATTCTGAAATAAAATCAAGCAGGAATAAGATAAATATCTTTCTGGAAAAATTAAATTGACTAAGCAATTTTTTAACAACAATATTAAAGAGTATATGAATCGACTATACATATTTACATAATAAGATGTGCACCTAAACCAATTGAATCATGATTATAACTCAGTGGGCATGTGATTATCAAACAAAGCAAATTCTGATTACATTTACATGGTTAACCTCCTATATTTGATTGTTGGAGACGGCGGATGTGGATGAAAAGTTAGGACTGTAACATCTATAACCATTTCTCAGTACCACTTATTTGATTCTGATCTATCCCCCACATTACTTGCACTTGAACTACACATATGTGGCATTCCAATAACTTCCTCACCATGAGCTGTCCAATCATTATAGCTTTATACAAATCCTTTTCTGTATAAATGCACTTTGACATACTCAAGCCCTCTAGAACCTTTTATTCTTGCACTTTGCACAAGGACATCTAATTTGATCAACCCCACTAAAATATTCAGATTTTGAAGGAGCCCAGTTAACAAAATGATTAACTCCACTAACCAATGCAGTGGCAATGCCTCTCACATTTGATATCCACCTTCTATACATCCAACTACAATCTTCCATCTACATCCACTCACAAAAATAAAAATGGAGGATTTAACATTCAATATGCAACCATAATAACAATTATCCCCAATAAGATAGCATATATTTTTAATATTATCCCCGAAACAATGTTAAAAATGGAGGATTTAACATTTAATATGCAACCTGACATTTCAGGCTAAAAGCTACATATTTAATATAGATAGCAACCAAAGAAAAAATGGGGACTAATAATGAAACAATATATTCAACAAAAGACAAGTAATCTCCCATTACCCATGGAAGTGATCAACCCATCCAATCCACGAGGAATTCATTACCATCACTCTCCAAGGTCCAAAGTAGAAGAAATAAACATACATTTAAGCAAGCAAGATATTTGTCACAATCCCCAACCAACCAAAGTCCGCTAGAACAGTCAAAGCCATTTCAATAGTCAAAAATAAAAGAATTACCCATCCATAAGGGATCCGATTTTACCAAGTACAATTAAATGGAAAACTATTTCCCATGAACTCACATTATTCAGCCTCAAAAGAGTCAATTATCCCAAATAAGATAGCATAATATTTTATAATATTATCCCCGAAACAATGTTAAAAATGGAGGATTTAACATTATATTGCAACCTGTACATTCAGCTAAAGCTACATATTACATATAGTAGCAGACAAGAGAAAACATGGGGAACTAATAATGTAACATTATATTCAAAAAAGACAAGGGTAATCTCCCATTACCCATGGAAGTGATCACGCATCACTCACGAGGAATCATTATCCATCACTCAAGGGTCAAAGTAGAAGAATAACATACATTTAAGCAAGATAAATATCGTCACAATCCCAACCAACCAACGCCCGCTAGAACAAGTCAAAAGCCAACCAACGTCCGCTAGAACAAGTCAAAAGCCATTTCAATAGTCAAAAATAAAAGAATTACCATCCATAAGGATCCAATTTACCAAGTAACAATTAAATGGAAAACTATTTCCATGAACTCACATTATTCAGCTCAAAAAGATCAATTAGAGCTTCCAGCAAATCTTCAAATCCGAAAATTTCATCGCTGATCTGCAATGCCAACAAGATTAATATAAAAGAGCTGTCATAAGGTTATATATTAGATGCAAACTAAAGTCTGTTTCTTTCTCTAAAATATATTATTTAATTAAATAATTATGATTCAGAATCTCTTCCAAGCTCCAAGACAAGTTCTCCGAATACTAAATCACTTAACGAAAGAAAGAAAACTACTGAAATTGTAATCTTGAAATTCTACTCCCTTAACATACTAAGATCTTTATGAGTAGGAAAGATGTGATCTTGCATTCTACTCTCATTTAGCATTTTGAACAAAAAGACAGTTTCAAAAAAAGATTTAAACAGAGATATCATGAAAATGTTTCATTATTTACCTTCAAACGCAACATCTAGAAGTCAATATTACTTCCTTCAGAGAAGCAGCTGACCTTTTCTTTACCCTACTTAACTCATCCTTGTTAATAATGAGATGACAAAAAGTTTTAATTGTTTCTACATTTCAAGCTTTAGAGGAAGATTATGAATGACGTATGACCTCCACAAAAAATATTATAATAAGAGTAAAATTAGGTTCTTAAATACACACATGCCCTTGGTTCTGTACGGATTCTGATTCTACTAAAGCTGCTTAACTCAGTACATATCCAAAGGTCTTTCCTCTGTCCTCTTCCTCCATCTGAATCTGTTGTTCCGTTCTCCTTTGATCAAATACTTCATTAAATATTGCAAATTACAGTACTACGTTTCTCTTCTCTTCTTGACAGTTCTACAAGTCCAAATGATCAATCTTGTGTGATTATCTCTCGTTCCTTTACATAATCTGTCGAAATCTCTTTTGTATCTCTCTCATATTTCGTCAAATTTCAACTCTTCCACTATACGAGTAAGTCTGTATTTTCCTTCTGCTTGAAATTTTAGAATAATCCCTCCTTTCATCTGTCTTTGTTTCGAGAAAAGCTTCAAACTTTATGAATTTTATTCACCTTCGTTATGGTTCTGGGAAAAATTTTGTGGTTTAATCTGAATCAGTAAACAAAAAAGGTTCAGACATTTCTTTGCTCCCAAACTAAAGCTATAAAATCAAAKTGAACCATAGGAAACCCTAAAAACATATGTTATTCAGCTTACCTTTAGATTTTTAGCTGACCCATTCGAATTTGCAGCTAATGCAACTCTTATTCGTTGATACTTGGCAGCTAACGACAGAGATGGAGAGGGCGTGGAGATAGAAAGCTGCACCTCTTATTCGTTGATTCTTCTGCTAGGATGCAGTGGGTAGGCGCGCGGTGAGAGGGTGGAGTTCTTCGTCAGAGACGGATGACTGGTTTGAAAGATCTCTGGAAAAATTGGGGAAGAGAGAGGCACGCAGAGTAAGAGTGATTTCTGAAAAAATTGGGGAAGSAGGGCGAACAGACGGTACGTATGAGTTTGAAATTAAACTTAGGTGTATTTCGAAAGACAGTCCAACTTATTGAAGCCTTTCATAACTTGTATCTATGGTTTGGCCAATCATTTTTTATCCAAAAACTTTTGGATACGTAGTCATTTTTTTATTTGTATTGATTTTACCGCTTGCGTAA
Source organism: Rhazya stricta (assembly GCA_001752375.1). Classification (NCBI taxonomy): domain Eukaryota; kingdom Viridiplantae; phylum Streptophyta; class Magnoliopsida; order Gentianales; family Apocynaceae; genus Rhazya; species Rhazya stricta. The sequence continues at coordinate 2,024,811 of MEJB01000044.1, forward strand.
CTGGCCCGCAAATTATCCAATCTTAAGACTTGTTTGTGTATTTTTCTATCAAATTTTTGCATTAGATTGCAACTTTATATTGAAGCTTTCGTGAAAAATCTCGTCGATAAACAAGCAAAAGTTTATAAAGAGATATTTCTATCAAAAGTCTCATTGTCAAAAAATTTTAGTTTTTTAAGACGATCTATAACTTTTCTCATTGATAATGAATAGAGAAATCTTAGAAAAGATTGAAGAGCTCTTGAGCGAGACGGTGAACATAAAAAAATAGTAGAATATAGAAAATTTGCTATAACTGGATAGAGTGACAAAGCCATTGGGAAGAATGGAACGAGCTACAAAATGAATCCATCTCTATATATTTATCATCTAAAGATATATCTTTCATTACAATAGTTATATGACAGGTAGGTTTTTTTATCGGATAACTACGCCCCCGAGCCCTAGGTTTTAATCTCTTGATGGTAGTACCCTTGTTGACTTCGGCTTTACTAATGACTAAATTCGCTTCGTTGGAAGCCATATTGTAACTAGCATTTGCTGCTGCAGAATAAACCAATTTAAAAATGGGATAACATGCTCGATAGGGCAGAATTACTAATGTGTCAGGACAAATTAGTACAAGAAAGTTGTGGGTGTCATGATTTCCTCTCAAAAGGAAGCCAAAGTAGTAGGGTCTTTGTGTTCAAGCAGACAAATAACACTAAATGCCGGCAAAACTAATTTTCACTCTACAAACTTCAAGGGTTGTATTCTCTGTTTTTTTTTTTTTTTTCTTTTCCCTTTCTTTTCTGAAGGAAACTTATTGTTTTAAAACAAAACCAAGTCGGAATAAGATAAATATTTCTGTGGAAAAATTAAATTGCCAAAGCAAATTTTTTCGATAATAATATTAAAGATTACATGAATTGACTACATATATGTATATAATAAGACGTGCACTTAAACTAATTGAATTATGATTATATAGGTCAGTGAGTATATGATTATCAAACAAAGAAAATTCCTGATTATATTTACATGGTTAACCTCTTATGTCTGTCCTTGTTATATGTTGTTGTGAAAGAATTTGCTCACGAACTTTTTTCTAATTTAATTGCATGAGAACATTAAAAAAGCATGAGAATTAGAGCAAAAACATAACGATTCACATTTACCACTTCATCAGTTTCAAGAATGTTACCAGAGCCAACACCAGAAATTAGGTGCTACAAAAACTCACAGTCCGAAGGGCCTGGATTCAAGAAGTGCTTGAAATAGGATGACTCAAGTAATGATGATGTAACAAACTACATCTAATTTTGTACTTTCAGATATCCCGTTCCTCAAGCCCTTCGTACAGTCTGCTTTAAAAACATTCTCAGGCTAACAGTAGACAGCATCTTCGATCATCCACTGTCACAATATAGTAAAGCTTTAACAGAAAATTAGGAAGGCTTCTTATAAGTATTATGTTCCCTAACTCTCTCCGATCGCACAAAGAAATGACATTATCCAGCACATGTATTATGAACTTTTGGAATTGAGGCAATGAAGCATTAGTATTGTTGATGAATCGGGCCATTGGTATTTCACTGCATAAMAGGATAAGCCTTTAGATATGCAAACACAAATTGCAAAGAGATTCACCTCATAGTAAAATTTCTGAAAGCTTTTCAATATCTCCGTTAATTTTTTCCAGAAAAATAAGCATAGTGGAATAGAGTCATGTATTTTATTATTTTCAACGGCCGATAAACATAGGTGCAATACTTTAAGAAACAAAACATAAGATATTAAGGATGCTTTACCAGGTAATGCATAAACCCCTAATTGCATTAACCATGATGTATTTGACTCAGAACCTGCAAGATAATCCAACAAACAAGTACGAGACGACAAAGTTAGCTTTTGTTAAGGGGAATTACAAACACTGCATCATGATACCACCTATTTCAAGGATAGAAGGAGAAAATAATGACTTTGGTATAAGCTGTTGAACAAAAAGCAATTTGATAAAAGAAACTTACAAACTTGGTGTTTACTAGGCAAATTCCAATTTAATGACTGATAAAATTTCTTCTGTTTAAAGTGATTTGGAACTTTAATATCAACCATGAAACTATATAATGGCTACAACATTATTACATGCTTCCTTCATCCCAAATCCCAATTAGACTGTGACTTTAATTTTAGAGGGCGAGAATGCAATCCAAGACTTCCACCAAATTAGCCTCAATAGCAACTTTATATGGATGCTATACCTGTCAGGTGGAACCAAAGTCTCAACAAATCAAATTAGCCTCAATACAGCTCGACATGAGGATTCTCTACTTGTCTAGGTGGAACCAGTTACAAGAAATTAAAATATAAACTTATAGAACTCACTCAATAAGATAAATTCACACGGGCACATGACAACATCTTAGTTTCGAATAAAACTCATCATACGAGTATGACTATATGACACCTTATTCAGAAAATTAAACAATTTTATTTATTCACATATATGTTTTGATTGAGACAATTAAAACGCACAGGAAACGCACTCAATCTTTTGAAGATTTTCGATAAAGATCGTGTTCTCCAAGGACATCATATCCCATACCTCCAAAAACTTCTATGGCTTGCATTACCACTACCACCAATGAAAACCAATCCTACATGTTCAAAAAGTTAACGAATTCCGAGAGCCAACTTGGTGAGTAAAGGGACTATGCTAACGGTGTGGTGAGAAGTATTTGGCTGCTGGCCATGTATGCCGTGACAAAGAATTAAGGGTCCTTTTGGTGGCTAATGAGGAAAGTGAACACACCGAATATAACACTCCCAGATTAGGAACCTGATCCTAACCCGGGAATGTTACATCATTTCATTTGAAAATGAACAACTATTTATTTGAAACTCGACATTTATTCAACAATACCCAAGAAATCAAAAATACATTTAAATAAATCCTCACTATCCTAATGTTTTATTCAAAAGAGAAATACAGCAGAAGTCTTTCTAAACTATTCAAAAACAAAAATCACAAAGGAACTTCAATAATTTAAAACATTCAGAAATATTCATCTTATTTCATAAATAAATTTGAAAACCAGTTCTCGGGTATCGTAGCTCTCCCACAAGCAACCTTCTTGCCCCATCTGGTTACATATCATCTGCAATGAAAYATRAGGRAAAGRAATGAGCTAAAAAGCCCAGTAWGTAACCTCATGCATGAATKCATGAACATGTTCTACATATTATGAAACTTTAATGTTTCGCCTTTTTAAATGAAAAACTTTCCGAAACATTCTCTTTTCAAAATTCCTTTACAACTTTCCTTCAAAATTCACTTATTGTAAAACTTTCCATTTCTTTTCATTCATGAGCTCACTAGAGTGTAAAGCCTAGCCACATAGCTATGCAGTGGGCTATCTTATTTGGAACCCGATTCCATTCCTACCGGTAGAACCGCAAAGCGGTTAAATTTCATTCTTTTAACTTCATACCTACCTTCCAAGAGGGTAGGGTCGGGTGCGCCGGTCCCCCACGCCCCATTTCCCACTCACACTTTTTGTGGCTAGTATTACACTCCTTTCCGAAAACTTTACATTTCCAAAACTTTAACCTTCCTTTAAAATTTCATTTTCTAACCATTCACTTTCTAAATGCGTGAATGGTTCATGCCAAATGTGATGTAGAAATTCTAACTACATGCTCATGACATGAAACGCATACAACCTTATGTAATGTAACGTTCAACAAATAACACAGGATATAAATAACACAATAGCATATTCTTTAACATAAGGTAATACTACATACGAACAAATCAACATCCTTTACAATTGCACACATCAACATAGAATTTCATACAAAACATATTAAAACAATTTAAAGCGTTCAATGTTATTCATTTATAATGTTGATGAATAGGAGGATACTTACCCGAAGTCCTGTATGTAAACGGGTTCTTACTTAAGTTGGAAGTGGACTTCTCCAATCGATCTTAACGTAAGCCCTCGAAATAACCTAGTTGATTACAGAAGAGGGTCTACTTAGTTTCGATCGTTTCAACTTAAGTATTATGCAGTTAATCCAACAATGTCCTTTATAAGTTTATAAATCCCATTTAGTTCTCATAATATTGCATATTAAGTTTTAAGGGTACAATCCGATTCCTTAGCTCGGGTATAAACCTACCTAACTACGTTCTCCATGAATTCACTTCAAGGTATATTTATTACAAGTCATACAATTTCAATATTAAGTGTTAGCATTTCACCTCAAATTCACGATATTCGGATGTTGTGGGAGCGATAATGGATTCCCAAACATGCGTTTCAAGAGACGTGCACAATGGCCTTGGGCGTCTGGGCGTCGGTGCGCCTGGGCTTCAGGCGTCTGGGCGCCTGGGAGTCGCGCACTGGGTGCCTGTGAGGCACGCTTGCTGGGTGTCTGTGCTTGCTGGGCACTAGTAGGTTTGGCGCTACTGTACCGGCCTTGTTCTGGGCCAGAATTTGTCTCAGCCGGTCACAATATTTCTGTCAACTTCCGGCGTTTGGCTGACGGCAAGGAAATAACCGACGACGCGGCAGCAGAACAGAGACCAAAACGACGGCCAATCTGTAAAGTTTAGCTTCTATTTTTGAGGGAGTACACCGCGGCGGCTCTGGTTGCCCCAAGCAGCAAGGGTCGGCAGCAAGAGGTCGGTTTCGGTAGGGGGAATCGGCCAGCAGCGATTGTCGCAGCAGGAGGTTTCGATGGACGCAGATCGCGCGTCTCTTGCGTGATGCTATTGACCAGAGGCGACGGCGAGCAGCGGCCGAAGATGGGTTACGTCGCCGCGTATCTCTGAGCGACTAGATCTGATATCAGATCTGATCATTGCTCTGGAAATCGGGCATTGACGATGAGTACTGCGGAAGTGAAAGGGAAGACGACGATGAGCAGTGTCGGGTCGGGTAGAGGGAGAATGGAAGTGGCGGCAGCATTGGCAGGAAGGAGAAGGAGATGAATGGTTTCTCAACAGCGAAGGGAGAGTGGCGGCGCTGGCAGCAGCGATGGCAGGAAGGAGAAGGAGATGAACAGATTCTCAACAGCGGAGGGAGAGTGGCGGTGCGGCGGCGGCAACGGGAGGAAGGAGAAGATAGTTTTCTAGGGTTTTTCTTTTTCTTTTCTTCTCTTTTTCTTTCTTTTTATTTTCTTATATATTTTCTTTTCTTTTCTTTTCTTTTTTTTTAATATTTTAGGCCGAAACCTGAACCCTTCGGGCCTTCCTATCCAAATTTAATCCAAAATCCGTAAATTTAATATAACTGGCTTCCTTTCGATAAAAAGCCCAACTTTCGACTAACAAATAAATAGGCCCACGAGTTGAGCCTTTAACTAACTTTTATTCGACACGGACAATATTTTCGCACGTATTAAACATACGATTTAAAAATATTAATCACATATAAAATATCCAATCCTAGTTGGCACACAATTTCACGAGATCAAAAAAAATTCATAAAAGTAAAATTCGGGGTGTTACACCGAATCACCATGCATTGAAGAACTCATCATGATTGAACCAGACAGAGCCCCTACATCAACACTCGTGACAGGTATTGCTGAAATCTCATTGAATTCGATCAGTTGTGGGGTTGATTGATTTAAGTACAACCCATATGAAGGGGATAATTGAGGGTCAGGAGGTTGTAATCTTAATTGATTGTGGGGGTACACATAATTTTATTTCTGAGAAACTTGTGGATCAGTTAAAGTTACTTGTGTCTAATGAAGGTGACTTCAGAGTAATTCTGGGCAAGAGAAAATAGGTGAAGTGAATTTGCTTATGTAAGAGAGTTTTACTATATGTTTAGGGGTTGGATATAATAGAAGATTTTCTTCCATTGGAGTTGGGTAGTACTGAAGTTATTTTGCGGATGAATTAGCTGCGGTCCTTGTGAAGTATGTCTGTTAATCGAAAGGGATTCTCAATGAAGTTTCAGGCGGGTGGCAAGATTGTCTCACTATAAGGGGACCCTGCCCTTTGCCGCTCTCCTGCTTCTTTGAGTCTATGATCCGAAATTTGCAGCATAAAAGGATCGATTCAGACTGGAATCCGCAATCTAAAAGTCTTGAATTCATTTTATATAGCCTCGGACCTTGTGTTTCTAGAATGGCTTACTCCTATTATAACGAAGTTTGCACCAGTTTTTGATATGCTAACGGTCTACCACCTTCTTGTAGCCATGACATGTGATTGTGTTGAAAGAAAGGACTTGTCCCATCAGTGTACACTCTTAGTAATACTCACACGTTCATAAGAATGAAATTGAACAATTAGTAAGGGAGATGTTGGATGCTAGAATTATATAACTGAGTAACAACCCATTCTCTAGTTCTGTGTTGTCAGTAAAAGAAAAAAATATGGAGGATGGCGATTTTATGTTGACTATAGAGCACTAAATAAGGAGACAATTCCAAACAAGTTTCCAATTCCAGTGATAGATGAGCTTCTTGATGAATTTTATGGGTAAATTGGTTGCGTTTGGGAGAATACTAGTATAACACTAGTTATTACTTTTCTCTCAAAACCACACCATTCTTTGCCCTCTACAACATGGATCCTCCTCTTCTAGTTTGGCATGAGTCTAGTTCTTCCATGGTGGCTATTGTGGATACGTTGTTTGGGGAAAGAGATGCAATTCTGGATGAGCTCAAGATGAGTTTATTGTGTGCCTAAGACAAAACAGTGACCTTTATTGTCAAGAAGTTGAGTTTCACGTTGATGATCAGGTTTACATCAAGCTCTTTGCCCTTCCCGACAATGTTTCTTGGCCAGTCGCACCTCTGAAGAGTTATCCCCTTGCTACTATAGCTCTTATAAGGTAGTAGCTTGAGTTGGCAAGGTTGTGTATTGCCTTGAGCCTTCATCTCACACTTCAATGCATCCAATTTTTCAGATTTCCCAATTTTGCGTAGCTATTGGCTCCAACTTCAATCCAACTTGTTTACCAGCTTAATTATTTTCTGATTTGGAATTAATTGTGGAACTAGCAGCTATGTTAGGGGTTCGTCGCTGGTTTGTGAACTCCCAAGATGTACTCGAGGTCTTAATTTTGTGGAAACATCTACCTCTTTTTAGGCCAGTTGGGAGAATTTCACCCACCTTCCTAACAAATTCCYTGACTTTCACCTTGAAGACAAGGTGAAACTTTAGGTGGGAAGACATGATAAGCCAGGGATCAAATTACTTATGCTAGGCATAAGAAACCTATCTAGTCCATCTAGTCAGCACTAGTCTCCAACTGATTCTGACATCAGCTGTTGAGTTAGGCGGGTTTCTATAAGTAAAGAGAGAGAAGGTAAGGGAGGCATGAGATTTCTGAGTGGTGAATGAGATAAGCTCAAGGAAGGTTATACTCTGGATATTCCTCTATTTTGTTCATGCATTCTACAGTTTTTCTTCATCGGATAAAAAGTTAGCTACTCGTATGCTTATCAAATTTTGCTTTGTACTTGTAGTTTTTCTTAAGAACGTAGGAATTCATATTATGCTTTCTGGTATAAAAGAACTTACGACTTTATATTATGCTCTGTGGAATAAAAGAACTTAGGACTTCATATTATGCTCTATGGTATAAAAGAACTTAGGACTTCAAAAGTTCCAGACTTGCCCACAAATGAGTTTATCTTAACAGACACATACATTATATTTATTATATGTAGTATGTGTAACACCACCAGATTAGGAACTGTCATAAGTTGAGAATATTACTTCACTTCACTCACAAATAATCAAACTATCCATTTAAAAACTCAATAATACCCAAAAGAGTGTAAAAATGTGTTTTAACAAATCCTCACTATCCCAACATTTATTCAAAACAAAAATCGCGAAAACCTCAAGAATTTAAACCATTCAAAAAAATAATTATCTTATTACATAAAAATTGATTTGAAACATGTTCCCGGGTATCGGAGCTCGCTCACATCGGGCTACACATCATCTTAAATACAAAATAAAAGAAAAGGAATGAGCTAAAAAACCCAGTAAGGAAACCTCATACATGAATGCATAAACATGTCCTACATGTCATGAAATTATAAAATTTCGCCTTTAAGATGAAAAACTTTACAAACATTCCCTTTTCAAAAACTCTTCCAAAACCTTTCCTTCAAAATTTACTTACATTCCTGAGCTCACTAGAGTGTAACGCCTAGCCACTAAGCTCTGTAGTGGGCCATAGTTATTTCGAACCCAATTACATTCCTACCGGTAGTACCRCAAAGCCATTAACATTCCTTTACTTTTCCTTTCATCTTTTCACCTCCAAAGAGGTGAACGTTATAGTCTTCCCTACCCTCCAAGAGGGTAAGGTCGGGTGCATCGGTCCCCCACGCCCCATTTCCCACTCACATCCTTCATGGCTAGGTTTACACTCCTTTYCAAAAACTTTAGCATTTTCAAAACTTTAACATTTTCTTTTAAAATTCCATTTCCTCAACCATTCACTTTCTAAGTGTGWGAATAGCTCATGTCAGAAGTGATGTAGAACTCTAACTACATGCTCATGACATGAAATACATACAACCGTATGTAACATATCATTCGACAAATAGTACAAGATATGAAACAGTATATAACATATCATTCGATATAGAAGTAGTACAGGAGATGAACACATGTAACATTCTACACAATTTACACACCTCAATATGCAATTCCATACACAACATATTAGACCAACTAAAAGAGTTCAATTACATTCATTCATAACATTAACGAGATGTGAGAGTTTACTTACATGGAACTCAAATTCAATACACATTCAATTCACTTAACAGTAATTTAATTATAACAACCATACATATGCTTTAATGAGAGTGTGAGAGAATTTACTTATCTAGAGTCCTTTAYGTTTAAAGGTTCTTATTTAAGTCACGAAATGAAATTCCTCGACTATTTTCAACGTCAAGGCACTTGAAACGACTTAATTTTGATTACAAAAAGATAATTTATTTWGTATGATTGTCCCAACTTAGATATTCAGGGTTTATTCCAATAATGTCAATTGCCAAWTATTAATCCATACTTAGTTTCTACATTACCAATTATCACGTCTTTTAAGGATACAATTTAAACGCCTTCGCTCGGGTATTAAACTTAATCTATGTTCTTCACAATTTTACTTTAGAATATAATTTCATAGGTCATAAATATTAATATTAAATATTAATATTTTCACCTTTTAAGTCCACAAAGTCCAAATGTCTCGGGAAATGGTTTTGGGTTCTCGGGCGCGCGCTCAAGCGGCGCCCATGCAACAGATTTGAAAGAATTGAGCGAGGAGCCATATGAGATGAAAATCTCATGTGCAGTTYTGTAAAGTGGCAGAAAAGGTGGCTTATCTATCAATTTTTCCACTATCACCTCCAAAAAACCCAAACTCTACCTTAGGTAAAGTTTTCAGAGTATGATTAACCTCTGGATTTGAAATCATTGCTTATACACCCGGTATTGGCCATAATTTACAAGAACATTCTGTAGTCTTAGTAAGAGGGGAAAGGTTAAGGATTTATCCGGTGTGAGATATCACATTGTTCGAGGAACTTATAGATGTTGTCGAAGTAATGGATTGTCCACAAAGGCGTTCTAGTGCATTGTAGATTCTTATCCAAGACTTGTATCATTTGATGATGCCATGTGAATCGCTACAAACATGTGAAGTATATGGACAACCCAATAATGAAAGTTTCATATGGGGATTGGAGTAGGCTATCATGTGACAAAAAATCTTCTTTTTAAAAGAGATTAGATTTGGAACTCTTATATGTCCAAGGTTCAATGTTGAAATAATTTTGGAGGCTTTCCCTGACTTCGTTTGTGTCAACAAAAAATTCGAAAGACCTCGACTTTTTTAGAATAGGTCTGAGTCAAATAGCAATGATTCGAAGCATTTCTTTTTACAGTATTTCAGAAACCTAAAAACTCAATCGTATTGATATGTAAAATATAGATTTCCAATCCTAGCAGGAAAGGGAAGGAAAGGGATACTCAATTTAAAGTGAGTAAATAGAATTCTATACTCGATCTCATAGATATATACAGAATTATGCGAAAGCCATATTCGATGAAAGTCGTATGTACGGCTTGGAGGGAGAAATATGGGGTAAAGAAGCCAAAATAAGTGATTTTAGCCCTTATAAAAAGAAACTAATTCTTTTACCCCTTCCATCTCTTGTCACATCGAGATACTGCAGAAGAAAAAAYTGTCAAAMCTRATCCAATTTATCGTAATCGATTAGTTAGCTTGTTGGTCAGCCACATTCTGAAGCACGAAAAAGAAAACCATTGGCTTATCAAATTATCTATCAAGCCATGAAAAAGATTCAGCAAAAGACAAAAACAAATCCACTATTTGTTTTACGTCAAGGAATACGTGGAGTAATCCCGATGTAGCAGTAAAAGCAAGACGTGTAGGCGGATCGACTCATCAAGTGCCCATTGAAATAGGATCCACATAAGGAAAGTCACTTGCCATTCGTTGGTTATTGGCGGCATCTCGAAAATGTTTGGGTTGAAATATGGCTTTCAAATTAAGTTCTAAATTAGTGGATGCTGCCAAACAGAGTGGGGATGCCATACACAAAAAGAAAGAGACTCATAGAATGGCAGAGGCAAATAGAGCTTTTGCACATTTTCATTAATCCATGAACAGGACCTGTACATCTCGATCGAAAAGAATCAAGAGAAAAAAGAAAGAATCGAAATGATCTATATATTTCTCCAAACAAACAAAAAATGAAACGTAAATATAAATCATGGATCAACTAAGCCCTCTTGGAGACTTTCTTAAARAGGAACCTCATGTAAATACGATGGAGTAAGGTTGATCCTATTCTTGGGGATTTTGTACTTCCATGGAAAGTTTGACACAATTGGATTATATATGTATGTATAATCTAATTGAAAATAATTTTCTTTAATTATTTTATAAAAGTCACTTTCGATACTACATTATATCATATTACTTTTAAGACACCTTCCTGACATTTAGTTTTGACCAAACGCCTTAAAAAGGCATATGGTAAGACTTTTCCTATAGTTTTTTAAACCTCGCACAACCCATCATGGTGGTATAGGATATAAAGAAAAATCATATTTTTCCTAAAGAAACTCCTTTATTACAATATCATGTTAAATAATTCGAATTCGATATGGAACATATTACAAAAAAATTAAGATTATGTTAGTTAGATGATTCTTTACAATTTTGGGATAAAAATCACATAGAAGTTAAGTTAGAAATGAAAGATAAAAATAAGATAATCAGGGTAATACCTATGAGATATAAYCTAGAAGATTAGATAGAATTTAGGGAAAAAAATAAAACCATTGTTAGATTTAAACTTGATAAGACTAAGTCAATCTCCTCATAGCTTGTCTGCTTTCCTAGTCAGAAACCATGTAGAAATAATTAGCAACAAAGTTAAGATGGTGATAAATTATAAGAAACTTAATAATAATACGATCTTCAATGGTTATCTTGTACCTTATAAAGAAAGCCTGATAAATTGGACAAAAATAAACAAATATTTTCAAAATTTGATTGTAAAAGTGGATTTTGGCAAATTAAAATGCATAAAGATAGTATACCCTATAATGCTTTCTCGACTCCACAAGGGCGCTATGAATGGTTAGTTATGTCTTTTGGATAAAAAAATGCACCTCAAATATTTCAATGAAAAATGGATAATATTTTCAAAGATTATGATTTTATCTATGTTTATATTGATGATAGATTAATATTATCTGATGATATTACATCTCAATTAAAGCATTTAGATATTTTTGTCGATTTGTGTATAAAACATGGATTAGCACTCTATGAGAAAAAGGCTACATTATTACAAAACGAGATAGAATTCTTAAGAAAGCAGATAGATGGAAAAGGAAAAATACCACAAAGTCACATTTTAGAAAAAAAATATCAGCTTTTCTAGATAGATTAAAAGATAAGAAACAACTACAAAGTTTTCTTGGAATTTTAAGCTGTGCTTCGAACTTTATTCGTAATTTGGCTAGTTTAAAAAGGCCTTTCCAAGAACTATTAAAGAAAGATAAAATACTTGAATTTAATAAATATCTAGAAGAACAAGCTAAGAAGATTAAAGAAAAATGTCAAAATCTTCCTAAAATACATTTACCTATAGATAATAATGACTTGATATTAGAAAGTGATGCCTCTGAACACCATTGAAGCAAAGTATTAAAAAGAATAGATTATAATATTACATTAACAAAATAGGAGAAAGTATTTGTCGATATTGTTCTAGAACTTCCTTTGATACTCAAACTAGATATCATATAAATGAAAAAGAAATTGAACTTCTAGCTGTATGAAGAAGCTGCCAAAATTTTTATTACTTTTGCTACCTAAAAGGTTTCTTTAAGAACTGATAATACTTAAGTAAAGGGATTCCTTCAAAATAATTTACCTTCTAGACCTAAGTATAGAGGATTCATTAGATGGCAGACTCTTTTATCATAATATTCTTTTGATATTGAAATTATCAAGTATGACAATAATATTTTAGCAGATTTCTTGACCACAGATGACAGAGTTCATGATCAGGATTATTGAATTACAAAATGATTTAGAAAGACAAATTGTTTCTATCAAAGACAACATATATGATATTATTGATATTTCTAACCTTCCTAGAATGGCTAAGGAAGTTGCAGATTTATTCCTATCAGAACACAAGATGATAAATGCTAAGATTGGAAAATGCGAAATAGCAAATAAGATGATCCAAAATTATTATACCAAAATCAAATTTGAAAGGATAGATACTCCTTCTTCTTCATAGGAGAAAATAGTCGATTAACGTCCTGAACAAGATGGTCCTAAACCTTCTCATGAGAACATTCCACACAGACCTCAACATGATACACATATCTCTAGTGAAAAGAGTTCTATACGATTCACTGCATYCAGTAGTAGAACATCAGATTTCGATAATGAGAGAATTATATTCTCTATAAAATTTTGATATTCGATATCTTGAGTTTTTTGGAATTTATCCTAGAATTAATTATCTTCAAGATGCCTCCCTAATGGAGATACGATATTGAAATAACTTTGGAGCTCTTAGCTTTGTTTATTTAAGGTCACCAGATTCTCCAGAGATAGATTTGTTGCTGCACTGGATTAAGGAGGGAGTTAAAGATTGCTATCTTAATAACCCCACTATCTTGCTGAAGGATATTTTAGTTTTAAAATTCTAATCAATTGGACCAGATTTCTATAAGGAGGGTAGATATCCTCTTTCTCATTTTATTCAACTTGGAAAAGCATATTCTTTCTCTATTCATGTTGACAAAAGGAAGAAAGCATTTTTGAATTTTTTTGAAAAAGATATTCACTATAAAAGAGCAATTGGCTTGAAAGTCGTCCTATAGGGAATGGAGGTAGCTTTCATAAAAGGATTTTGTACTTATGGCGGCAAAAAGATGCATTCTTCAGTTCTTATAGCACTTGCAAACACTATACCACTTGCAACTAGTAACTATTTGCAGATTAAATATCATGTATTCCACTACACTTACATTTACAACCAAAACCTTATACCATGTATTCCAATGCAACAAACATCCAATAGAAATAAATCTCCTATTCCAACAATCTTTTACTTACTTAACATCTATCAAAATTGAAATTGCAAAACTTGAAAGAATTTAATGCACGAATAGTTAAATCAATAAAGAAATAACTTAAACAATACATAAAATCTCTCTATTCAACCATTTATCTTATTCACTAAAATTTATTTAAAATAACGCTTTGAGATATCAAGGCATGCCCACAAATGACCTCCAAGCACCATTTGACTACATATCACCTGAATTGCAAAATGAAGAAAATGGAATGAGCTATAAAGCTCAATAAGCAAATCCTATGCATGAATGTATGTAAAGTGCATTGTATACCATGAATTAATATTTCACTTCCTCAAATAAAACTTTCTAAATACTTCCATAAAACTTCCATTTCAAAATTTAAGAACTTTTCAAAACCTTTTCATTTTATTGAAGTCATCAGCTCACTTAGCGTAACGCATAGCCATTAAACTTGCAGTGGGCCATTGTTCTTTGGAACCCGATTATATTTCTTACCGATAGAACCACATAGCGGTTAACATTACTTTAACTTTTTCTTTCATCTTTTTCACCTCCCAAGAGATGAATGTTACTTATCTCCCTACCCTACAAGAGTGTTAGATCAGGTGCGTCGATCCCCCACGTCCCATTTCCCACTTACATCTTTCATGGCTAGGATTACACTCCTTTCCAAAATCTTAACATTTTTTGATAATAATTCATTTATAAAATTTCATTTCTTTTCAAATTTTATTTCCTAAACCATTCGCTTTCTAAATGCTCGAATAACTCATGTTAGAAATGATGTAGAATACTATAACTACGTGCCCATGACATGAATTACATAAATCCATATTTAAACATATACATCGACAGTAGGAACACTTTACATGAAATAATCCAACACAATCATAACACATTATATAACTTAGTCCAATATAATCGCCACATAACACACAACGAAATAAGTAGATGGGTATGGGAATTCACTTACTTGGAGTCCTTAACGTTAAAGTTCTACTTAAATTGCAAGGGGAGTCTCTCAACTGCTCTTAATGTCAATGTGCCCGAAAATGCCTTAATTATTATTACAAAAAAAAAGGAAATTCATTTAACACGATTGACTAACCTTAAAACATTTAACGCTCATCCTATGAACGTCATTTGCCAATATTAATCCATACTTAATTTCCACACCGAAAAATTATCACATTCTTAAAGGTATAACTTATTTCATGGCTTCCTACCCTTTTCAACAATTGATAATGATAATACCAAATACAGTACATTTCTAAGTCAAAACATATTCTTCATACAAATTTAACTCGTTCTTAGATCGGGTATTAAACCTAATCTATGTTCTCCCACAATTACACTATAGAACATAATTACACAAGTCATTAAATTTCTAAAAATYGAATAACAATATTTTTACCTTTAAATTCAATCAATTCTAAGAATAACAATATTTTTACCTTTAAATTCAATCAATTCTAAGTGTCATGGAAGCTGCATTGCGCCGGGCATGCACACAATAGCCCTGATTACGCACGGTGCCTGGTCGCCTGGGAGACTGGTGGCCTAGTTGTCTGGGCGCTCGGTTGCTTGGGCGCCTAATGGCCTAGGCGCTTGGTTGCTGGGTGCCTGATGGGCTTTGCTGCTTCTGGCCGAAAATCTATCGACCGAAACAGAAGCTGGACGAAATTTGGACAGCACTGATTTAGTAGAGGTGAACGGCGTCTCTGTGCCAAAGCAGATCTGGAAGGCGCGGGTCGAGCGCCTCTAGTGAATGACTTCTGGTTGGCAATGGCACGGACTGTTGAGGAGCAGTGACGAGTTGAGCAGCCACCGAAACACTGGCAAGCTGTGGATCTAGACAAAGAAGACCGGTTGAGGTCGGATTTGGACCRAAATGGCCGACAGTAGCGCAGCAGTCCGACTTTRAGTGACGCTATGGTTTGATGACTGCAAATTTGGGTGGTTAGCTATCTCGGTGAGCRAAGGAAGAGATGCAACGGAGAGYAGAAATGAGTAGATCAGCAACTCAGTATGGATCTRGSTGATCTCAAGCACGGTGATGGAGAAGGTAACCGAGCAGTGGGTCATGCGGAAGGCCGTCTTGCAGCGACGCTGCAAACTTGACGCATGGTGCAACGACTGACCGGCTTCAATTCGAGCAAATCTGAACGCGAGGAGCTCGGACAAAGGATGACGACCGGTGAAGCGGTAATGAGATATTAGTCTGAGTAGCTGCGACTTTTGCAGCATCCTGGCAGAACCACCGCGAGGAAGAAAGATCCGTGTGGTAGATCTGGACTCTGGAGGTAGTTGGCAATGGCACGAAAGCGCGGCGTCGGGCAGGAGGAAAGAAGAAAAAGGGAAGAAAGGCAGCAGCTGCTAGAGAGAAGAAAGGGAGAAAGAGGGTGAGGAGGGAGGGAGAAGAAGATGGTGAGAAGAGAAGGAGAAAATGGCAGTGGCAACGGCAATATGAGGGGTTGGTGGCGGCGATGGCAATAAGAGAGGGGTTGGTGGTGGCGGCGGCGGCAACAAAAGAGGAAGAAGAAGATAAATACTAGGTACATTTTTTTTTTTTTTTTTAAACTTGGGCCCTAACCCAAATCCTTTGGGCCTCCCTATCCCACAACCAATCCAGCCCTATGAATTAAATTTTTCGGACTTTCCTTTCTGTCATAATCTGGTTTCCAAATGAGGAACGAATAGGCTAACAAGTCAAGCCACTAACTAACCAAAAATCCTAATTCAATTAACACGATTAAACGTACAATTAAATAATGATCACATAGAAAATCGAACCTTAGTTGGCATACAATTCATACAATCATACAAAATTCATAAAAATGAAATAAGTAATATCCTGGGTATTACGCTTACAGTCCCAAGCTATGTCCGTCTCTTCCAATGTAGGTTAGTTTCCTGATGACTCTTCAGGTAAGTTGTCCTCTATGCAGGTCTTGGATTCTGTCTCCCTTGTCTCTCCCTGATGTTTATCATATTTCGAACCTCACATTAAATCTTGTTTCTGTTGGTCAATTATGTGATTCTGGTAATTTTATTACATTTACTTCATTTTCGTGCTTTGTACAGGATCTGCAATCTCAGAAGCTGATTGGGACAGGACATAGGAAGGGGGAACTGTATGTTTTGGACGAGTTGAAAGTACCAGTTGCTGCTATTAGTAGTGTCGATATATCTTCTTTTCATTTGAATCCTTCTTCTTCTAAATATTATTTATGACATTCTTGTCTTGGTCATATTTTGTGTTCTCGTTTGAAATTTTTAGTGTCCACAGGGGTTTTAGAAAATTTCCAATCACATGATGTGTCTAAATATAGTGGGTGTAATCTTGCAAAATTTTTAGCCTTACCTTTTAATCGAAGTGTTTCTGTTTTTTCTTCCCCATTTGACTTAGTTCATTCTGATGTATGAGGTCCATCTCCTATTCGCATTAAAGGAGGGTCTCGATATTATGTTTCTTTTATTGATGATCATACTCGATATTGTTGGGTTTATTTAATGAAACATTGTTCTGAATTCTTTGAGATATATAAATCCTTACGTGCTCTTGTCAAAACTCAACATTATGCTATTATTTAGTGTTTTAGGGTTGATTTGGGTGGGGAATACACTTCAAATAAATTTTGTGAGTTGCTTGCATTAGATGAAACTAGAAACTGAATGTTCTATTTTATTATTTGCTTTTGTTCCTAACCTATTTTGGAGTGAGGCGGTTCTTACTGCTGTAACTTGATTAATACAATACCATCCTATCATATAATTGGTCTTTCTCCTTTTGCGAAATTGTATGGGTATACTCCAGATTATTCTTCCTTTCGAGTTTTTAGGTACATTTGTTTTGTTCTTTTTCCTCATGTAGAATGTAGCAAATTATTCTCTCGGTCTGTTATTTATGTTTTTCTTGATGATGGTACAAGTCAAAACGGATATCGTTATTTTGATCCAATTAGTCAAAAACTTTACGTATCTCGTCATGTTGTTTTCTTGAACATGTACCTTTCTTTTTTATTTCCTCTACTACTCATAATTTGTTAGGTCTGATCTTATCCATATTAATCCATTCTCTAAGGATTCTAGTATTTTGGAGTCTCGAGTTACTAATACTTCAGATGTCTCTTATTGTGTTCTTCCTTCGTTATCTCATCATTGTACTCGATGAGTTTATATTACTTCTGCAGGTGCTGATGTACGTGACGCTCCCCTTCCTGTTGTTCCTTCTCAAGGTCTATCTGAGATTGCGGGTCAACCTCTACGTCAATCAACATGCACTCGTAAGTCCATCAAATTATCAAATTTTGTTTATTCTTGTTATTTTTCATCTTTTACTTCTTTCTTAGCTACTATTCATGGTCTCTCTGAATCTATTTCTTTTAAAGAGGCAGTTCTTGATCCACATCGGCAATAAGATATGGATGAGGAGCTTTCTGCTATACATAAGACAGGTACTTGGAATTTGGTTCCTCTACCCACTGTAAGAGTGTTGTTGGTTGTCATTGGGTATATAAAATCAAAGCTAATTCTGATGGGTCTATTGAGCGATACAAAGCTAGGTTGGTTGCAAAGGGATATTCTCAAGAGTATGGTATGAATTATGAAGAGACTTTTGTTTCGATTGCAAAAATGACTACTGTTCGTACTCTTATTACAGTTGCCTCAATTTAACAATGGCCTATCTCTCAACTTGATGTTAAAAATGCCTTTCTGAATAGGGATCTTCAGGAAGAAGTTTATATGGAACTCCCTTTTATAAATGGCTCTGGGTATGTTTGTAAGCTCAATAAGGCATTATATGGCCTCAAACAGGCACCTCGTGCTTGGTTTGAAATTTTTTTTGTTCTAATATGTTCTCTTGAATTTAGTCCTAGTAATCATGATTTTGCACTATTTGCTAAATGTACTGATGCAGATCGTATCATTCTTTCTTGATATGTTGATGACATGATTATTACTGGTGATGATATGGTATTTTAGGTTTGAAGGCTCAATTAGCCAGACAGTTTGACGTGAAAGATTTGAGTCCTTTACAATATTTTTAGGCATTGAGGGTGCCTACTCACCTAAAGGTTATATTCTTTCTCAATCAAAGTATGTTGCAGACATTATAGAGTGGGCTAGACTTATTGATAATAAAACTGTTGATACTCCCATTGAGGTTAATGCAAAATTTTCTTCTTCTGATGGTCCATGATTGCCAGATCCTACTTTATATCATACTATTGTTGGAAGTTTGGTCTATTTTATTATTACTCGTCCAAATATTGCATATGTTGTTCCCGTTGTTAGCCAGTTGTTGTTATATAAATAACTTGAAATCCTAACAACCTCTAAAACTCATCAATCAAGAAAATATTCTTTTAAATTACAATCTCGAGATAATTTAAAAGAATAAATTAATGAATGAATAAACAAATAAATGAAAGAGTACATGATTAAAGATTTTCCTACAAAATGACTCCCATTATTCAACAAGAATTTATTTCAAATCAAGATACTTGGGTGCATAAGTATGCACGCAAGCGACCTCCATGCACCATCTGGCTACTCATCACCTGATTTGCAAAATGAGGAAGAAAGGGATGAGCTACAAAGCTCAGTAAGTAAATTCCAAATGCATGAATGCATATGACCTGCCTTATCTATTATAAATTTCAAAATTCGTTTCGTCTAAGTTCTCTAAAGTGTTTCCTTTCTAACGTGAGCTCACTTGGTGTATCGCTTAGCCATTAAGCTTGCAGTGGACCATTATTCTTTGAAACCAGATAAATTCTACCAGTAGAATCACTACATGGATAATAATTCATTAACTTTTCCTTTTACTTTCACCTCATTAGAGGAATAGTTTACTTCCATTTCACAAATAGGGTTAGGTCTGATGTACCGGTCCCTTGCGCCCCATTTGCCACTCACATTTTTCATGGCTTCAGCTTACGCCCTCTTTTCCATTTCCTAACTTTCAAAATTCATTACCGTTTACAAATTTCCATTTCTAAACCTTACCTTTTAACTCATTTCTCTTATCAAAACCATGAACATGCAAACTTTCCCATGGAAAGTACATAATGATAATGAACATGAACATGAACATGAAACAATGTTCTAACGTGTAACAAACAGCATTCTCACAAATTTACTTCAACATGATCACATAATAAACATACTAGAACAATTGACATATATCACATTACATTTGAAATAGAAGTCCATATGAAAAGCATGAAGCTTACTTATATAAAGTCCTTAACGTTAGAATTTTACTTTAATGTGAAAGGAGTCCCTTGGCATGCCCCAATGTCAATATGCCTGAAAGTACCCTCATTATTATTACAAAAAGAAAATACATTTATACATGATTGTCGAATATGAACGTCACTTTTCCCTATTAATCCATATATATATATAACATATCGAACGTATAAATTATTTCATATTTCAAAACTTCCTTTAACAAAGCTAGGTTTAATCATAATCACTATATATTCCTAAAATACAATCATCATACTAATTTAAATACAACCTTAAATCATATATAAACAAAATCTGCATTTCCTAAAATCATCAATACCGTACACAATTATGTAAATTGTTTGATTAATGAAATCAAATAAACAATGGTTTCACCTTTAATCCCTCAAATCCTAAGTGTTGTGTAAGGAGCTACGTTTGGCTCTGGGCATGCAAAGGGACAGTGCATGTGTGCAACTGATAGTACACTGCGCCTGGTCAAGCTCCGGCAGTCTGTTTGGCCGGCGACTACAAATTCGTCGGAGCAATGGAGAGAACCAGCGACAGCAACCAGATAGGCACAACGGCAACTCTTGATCTGGTCAAGTTCAAGCAGCATCGAGATCTGGTTGTGGCTTCAAGCACTGGCCAACATTCGATTTGCGAACGGCTGGAGGGGCGATCTAGATCTTAAACTCTCTCCTCTAGTCACGGCGTGCAGCAAATGACGTGCTGCGATCGGGCGAGGTTCTCGGGCATCGCAGTGGGTAGCTTGCGAGCAAAAATCTCGAGTGGATCTGGACGAGACAAGCTCAAATTGGGGCAGAAGCAGGAAGTATCAACTACAGGTGAAGCAATGGTTGGTGATGCGTGTAACTGGTGCAAATGCAGAGAGACTGCAAATTGGGCGGTAATCGATGAGCAGGCATCTCGTCTCGAGGCTTCTTCGAGCAGACGAAATCAGGTTGAGCATTGGCAAGTGGTGGCGGGCAGAGATTTGGCAAAAACTGGCAGCTTCAGTCGAGGTTAAGCAGCCGATGAACCGATCCCTGGTTGTGAGGGGCTTGCAAGGATGGTCGAGGACCAGTCCCGGTGTACGATGGTGCAGCAATGGCAAGGGAAAGAGAAGGGTGGTGCTGGCAGGAGTGTTTTTAGGAAGGGGTGGCAGTGGCTGAGGGGTTTCTAGAGGTCGGGGAAAAGTTAAGTTTAGGCTGAAACCCTAATTCACCCTTTTTTTTTTAAATTCTTACATATGGGCCCTAACCAAAATTCTTTAAGCCTTCTCATCCCATAACCAACCTAGCCCAATAAATCAAATCTTACGGGCTTTCGTTTTGGCCATAATTAGCATTAAATTAGTTTTTAGTTTCCGAATAAGGAACAAATGGGAGTCGAGCCTACATTAACTAACAAAAAACTCTAATTCCATTAACATGATAATTTTATAATTAAATAAACGTACAATTAAATAAAAATCACAGAAAAAATTTATCAAACCCTAATTGAAACAATTCATATGATCATACAAAATTCATAAAAATGAAAAAAATAATATCATGGGTGTTACACAGTCTATTGTTTCTCAATCTTCAACTGAAGCAGAATATCATGCCATGACATCTACCACTAAGGAGATTGTTTGGTTACGTTGGTTACTTGCAGTTATGGGAGTGCATTTTCTCGTCTAACTCCTATATACTGTGACAACAAGAGTTCTATTCAGATTGCTTACTACTCTATTTTTTATGAAAGAACYAAACATATTGAGATTGATTGTCATCTTACGCGTCATCATTTGAAGCATGACACTATCACTTTGCCATTTCTCTCACCTTCTTCCCAGATTGCGGATTTCTTCACTAACTCTCATTCCACTCATCGTTTTCGTTTTCTAGTTGGCAAACTCTTGGTGGTTGTCGCTACAACATCATGAGTTTGAGAGGGCATGTTAAAGATATTACTACATTAGAAATTTAGTAGAATTATAATTTTAGTTATATTAGAATTTGGTACATAGAGTTAAACTAGGATTGTCTTTGTTTGTTCTTTTTAATAGTCCAGTAATCTATAAATAGACCTTTTATATTGATACTATGTATTAGCTCATTATCTTTTAACTTGAATAAAGTTCTAATCTTTTTTATCTCTCTTATTATTTTAATAGGGACATCCTCTTTGGTTCTATTAACATTTGACTATGAAACATGCTTAACAACCCACCCACCCACCCACAACTCCCCACCCGTTGAATTCAAAATCAGGCAGGAATCTAAAGCTTTTAGATGATCCAAAGGTAAGCTTTTAGAAACATCAATAACTACTACTAGTACGTAAATTATTTTTACTACATTCTCTTACATATTATATTTCGTAAGTCTAATTGTAGAAAAACCTAATGCTCATTGGTTTTTTGAAGTTTGGTGTTATTTTTGTTCTGTCTTATGCTTGTGTCTTGTGAATTGCTTAGTTTTCTTCAGTTATTATTATCAATAACATTATTGTTAATACTTATTATTACTATTATTATTAGATTCTTGTTTAGAAACTTTATTACAGCACATGACGTGTATGCTTGGGATGGAATTGTCTATATTTTGATGGGATTGTAAAATGAGAAACTACGCCTAAGATGGGTGTTAGGGGGAAGAAGATAGAATTGTGTGCAACATATGGATGTGCTCTAGCTCGACCTTAGTTGGTAGACCAGAAAATGAGGAAGCAACTACAGATGAGTTTGGAAAAAGCATCCTAGTTGAATATAAAATTTTTCTGCAAGTGATTACAACAATATGAATATGGGAGGGAGCTCAAMATGGTTCAGTTGGTGCTTTAGTTGTTTTGGCGGAGTTTTAGCCTTTGCCTTAGATTATGTAGATCTTGAGATTTTAAACTATTATTGCAAACTGTGCTACATATTTCGCTGTGTTCATATAATAATAAGACACCAAAAGTTTCAAAAGTAATAGTTGGGAAGCTTCCAAATCTAAGGACCATTAGTTATCAGCCTTTTGATATAACAACTTACTTCTTTATTTTGTGTCTTTTCTTCTAGATATCTCATAATTGTCCTCATTTGACCAAAGCCTCCTTTAAGGGAATGAAATTTCATCCTCRTTACGCAACTCTTTTATTGACAAAAAGTTGTCCCCCAACTTGTTTGATATGTTATATTCTATTAGGAGCCATAGTCGTACAAAATAAAACAATCTAGACAAGATTTTATGAAAATGATGGATGAATTTTAGCTTAATGTTGGTTGTCAATTTATGAGACTAGGTTCTCTTGAATAAGATTTTTTCATTTCCTCTTCTTTAGGTACTTCCTCTGAGTACTTTAGAATCTCATATTTTGCATCTAACTTGTTTGCTCAAGCCATATTGAGCAAATCGATGTAGATAAATGATATATATGAAATCTCGGTTTTATGGGAATCATAGATTTGTAGATATGAATAAATCAGGACGACCAATGTTTCTAAGAGCCACGGGGCCCTACTTTGGATGTGAAGAAGTACTCCACAAAGGGTTTAACAACATTCTTATTGATAGCTATTAGTTGCACTATATGTAAAGGTATGTGTATTGGAGAAGTTATGTGGCTTGGTGATCCTGAGGGGAATTTGAAGTAAAAAGTGAAAGATAAAAAATGGATTGCACCGAAAGTTCTTGTGAATCTCTTTATGCACAAGCTATTAATGTAGATAGCGAGTGTTGGTGGCTGATTTAGTGTTTTAGATTAAGAGGGAGGAAAGATAGAGGCAGAAATAATCTTTTCTAAGCTAATTTTGCTCTGATAATGTTTCATTACTTGGAAGTACTTGCTTTTTCTGATAAATCATTTAAGCCATGTTGTCATGGATTACTAAAAAAAGAGTGTATGTGGAATTTCATTGCTTTTCAGGATGAATGTTTCCTGAATTTAGAAAATTTTTCTAGCCGTAAAAAGGTTTTGTTTGGAAAATTGACTTTATGATTTCTTAAAAGATATGAGTACCCTTGTATTCCTTTGTTTCTTAGTGGAGCTCAGTTTAATGAAGGAACTTATAGTTTTTGGAACATTTGGAACTTTTCGGATGGCTCAATTACAAGTTGAAACATGATTTCTTTGTCATTTTGAGCTTAATGCTTCATCTATGATTTTTCTTTCAGTTGTTTTGATTTCCTTCCTTTAGTGACTTCTAGTCCACAAATCAGTCTTTGGTTTCTTTTTGCCATAGGCAATTGGTTAGACAATTCATTATAGATTGTAATGCTATTACACTTGAAAGATCAATAATTATTCTTGGATTATTTGTAGTATGAAGTTGGCAAAAAGTTGGAAATTGGAAAATGTAACCAAATTCTCTTCGCGATATTTCCTAGGTTAAGCTTTARACCTGTTATATCCCTTACTATACTAGAAGTTGGAACATGATATTACTCTGTTGTCCATACCTAGAGAATCCCGATTATATCTGTGTCGTGAATAGAAGATATAGTTAAAGGCTTGTATCTAGGAAGCTATTGTAATTCTACCTCTACTCAATGCTTGGTTTCTTTATAGTTTTTTCTTATATTTAACTCCCAAACCTGATAAATGACCTTTTATTCATGTAATTATTGGAGAATATCTTTCTTGACCAAACTTTTGTGAGGAAAGTAACTTTGAAAATGATGATGTCTTGTTAGGACTTGGTATAGTACTTCTATTTTGCTAATCATTGTAAATTGTCTCCTAATTTTCTATGTAGTCTGCAAAATGTTTGAATATAATTTGTTGTTTGCCAGAGCCTTAAGAATCCTAAACTTATTATAACTTGTTCTCTTATTGATGGTAGAACTAAGCATTTGAAATATGTAACATTTACTATTTTATTTGAGGTGTTTGTTCCATTTTCTTAGCATTTGATCCGTAGAACCTTATACTCTTACTATATCTTTTTAATAAGTTACCTTTCCATGAAAATTCTCCTTAGTAAGATCAAATTTTCCTCGGAGGATTATAAAAGGAAGTAACGCTCTTGTTGTTGTGTGTTATCTTTGAAGGGTTAGGTCTTATAAATTGTGAATGGTTCTGGGTGTTCATGCACATGGGTTATGGTAAAGTGCTAGTGTATTGCAATAACATTAATGCAACATTATTCAAGGGGCTGTTTGGTTTGCTATGTGTGCAAAATGGCGTATTTTGAATGGTCAAATTTTTCTTCAGGCTTTATTTATTTATTTTGCTCAATTTTTTGTAGTCCTTAATATAGTATTCTTGATATACATTGTTTTCATTTGGTGGTTCAGTAGTCATACTTGCCTTTGTGCTTGCTGTGAGCTACTCAATTTCCTTTAACTAAGTAGTTCCTCACATCCTCCCAAAACCAAACTGTAGAGCAATTCAAATCACTTGAATACACAAATAACCCCCTCCTCATTTTTCTCTTGATCCATCTTCTATAAGTTGATTTTTGTCCAATTAAACCTCCTTGTACTATGGCAAAACGTAATATCTGTCACCTGGATGCTGCAGGTTTTTCCACATGAAAGGTTTACTCTCAGTTCGCAAAGTATCTCCAATGGAGAGAGCAGTTCACAGCGTATATTTTAGTTGTACACTCCCTTGTACTAGTTCTGAATGTAATATTTTTATGTTTACATGTTCCTGCTATTAGCCTGTAGAGTAATATTATGTTGCCACTCATACTTGGTGTTCAATTTAAGAACAGGAATGTTGCTAAGTATTTTGGTTGTTTTAACTTTTGTTGAAAATGAAAGATTTGATCCAATAGAAAAAGAAGAAAGGATCCAAAGAAGATGAAAAAGAAGGATGGAGAGCAACTGATGGAGATGAACCTCATAGTGATGCAACATTTTAGTATGCAATGTCCTTCACAAATGGCAGTAAATGGTCATGATGAGGGCCTCATAGATGACCGATCTTCTTGATGTTCTTGTTTTATTTGGATTTTACATTACACTTTTCCATTTTATAATTTGTTTATTATACTTTTTTACTAAATCATTGAATAATTGTATTAGTAATGATATTTTATTATGAATTTTATAATTTTGGAGCAATATGCATTTATAATTTTATTGATTGAAAGTGTGTTGATTATGAATGATTGAATTTATTATGACAGGCATTAAATATTCTTAGAATTTGAAAATCGAAAAAAATTAAAAGTAGCACGGTCCTCGTAAATACCTCTTCGCAAATTTGCGAGGGACTGCGATGGACATCTCAACTTGAATTTCATCTATTAACCATTCCTTCACAAATCCCTTGGAAATTTGCAAGGGATTTTCGAGGGATATAATAATTTCTATTTCTATTTATTGATTATTCCCTTGGAAATTCCTTGCAAATTTGAGAGGGGTATCTTAATTCCTAGTTAATGTATTAGCTATTCCCTTGCAAATTTCTAGCAAAATTGTGAGGGATTTGTGAGGGAAATCTTAATTCCTATTTAATCTATTAGCTAATCCCTTGCAAATCCCTTACAAAATTGCTAGTGATTTGTCTGGGAAATCACTATTCCTATTTAATCTACTAGCTATTCCCTTGCAAATCCCTTGCAAATTTGCAAGGAATATCTTAAATCCTATTTAATTTACTAGTTATTTCCTCGCAAATAGCAAATTTACGAGGGATTTGCCAGTGATCCAAATTTCTATTTACTTATTTTACCTATTCCTTCCCAAATTTGTGAGGGCTTTGCAAGGGATTTGTGAGATTACCTTAATCCTATTTAATCTATTAGCTATTCCCTAGCAAATTCTTTGCAAATTTGCCGAATTTGCAATGACCATATTAGTTTTACATATTTTTATTAATCATTCCCTTACAAATCCCTCGCAAAATAACTTCATATAACAAATTATGGATTTAACCTTGTGAGGGAAAGACAACGCAAAACCATCACAAATTTGAGACGGTTCCATTGAAATAGTCCCTCGCAAATTGAGCTACGAAAATGTTAGTAACAACACAATCCCTCGCAAATAGACATTTTATGGGGGATTTGTCCCTCGCAAATTTTTTTATTTCTTGCAGTATATATCTCTCTCTATCTATATATATATATATATAGCAGTTCTGAGATTACAATTATACGACATGTGTAAAATAGAAAGATATATTTATATATTTCTAGATTATTATTATCATATTTATATTAGAGTAGTAAATACTCAAAGTTATTTGCCCACAAAAGCTAACTATCATCGAAATGAACCATTACAATCTTAAGTGCTTGCGGCCTCTTGTGGATTTCAACCCGTACTGCCACTGGAGCATAAGGGTCATACCTCTCTTTATATCCTCCTCTCCACAGGAGCAAAGGCAGGATTTGACCCCTCGACCTCCAAAGCGCAAGGCACCTAAGTCTAGCTTTGATATCATGTTAACCCACAAAAGCTAGCTATCATAGGAATGGACCATTACTATCTTAAGTGCTTGTGGCCTCCCGCATATTTGAACTCGTACCATCGCTAGAGTGTAAGGGTCATACCTCTCTTCATACCCTCTTCTCCAGAGGAGCAAGAGGCAGGATTCGAAGCAGAATGTTAATCTAAATATCCAAACAATACATCACAAAATTTTCTTTTACAGAAAAAAGGGCATACTTCTGTACCTTTATCATCGCTTTGACCAATATATTGCCGGATATCCGACGAGACTTTTAAGAGCATTTCAACCGCAACTTAATAGCCTCAGTTAACTTCCTTTGTTATTCCTTTAGTAATACTCAGCACAACCTGGTTTTATTTTATACCTCCAGGTGTAAGGTTTTAAATGTAGTAAGTATGGGAGTTTTTCTTTTTATAAGAAAGAAAAATTTTGCTAAGTGTTAAATGGATATAGAGGGAAAGAAAACTACTATTATTACTTCATAAGATACAAAGGATATTATACAAAGAGAGGAAGGGAGCTTTTTGCTTTCTAATTTCCAATGCCCCTTCCAATAACAATCGACTGCTATTTATATTTGTATACGAACGTGAAGTCCAGATTTAATTACAAAAGATAGCTCAATTATTGAGCTCTATTATGAATCATGTGTTTTGATATTAACGGATCTTGTCGACTTTGTTGACTTTTCTCTTTGTCGGTTTGTCTTTTTCAATTATTATCTAATCTTCATTCAAAGTCTTGGCATCAGTCTGGCTACAATTGCTGACTTTTCYGAAAATRTCTTTTTTTTTTTCCATAATTTGCTCTGAAGTCTTCTTTGAATATCTAAGTGTTAGTCACAAGCTGAATAAGCATTATGAGAGACAACTGTATCCCCCTTTTCTTTTGGAGTGAGCATGCAGGATACATATTCTTGATATGATGCTTGAATTGACATAATTTAGTTAGAGCTCAAGGACTTAATTTGATAATACCTCTAAACTTTATCTTGGTTTCAAGATAACCATGGGCTGCCAATGGGGTTGTTTTGGCAGGAGCTATCATGATAGAAGAATGCATCTTCTTTCCACCATATGTTCTGAATACTCTTTTGAAGTTGGCTTCCATTCCTTGAAGGACAATTTTAAGGCTAATTGCTCTTCGATAATGGATATCTTTGTTCAAAAATTTAATGAACTCTTTTCTTCTTCCTCTAGCATGAATAGAGAAATTTTTTGCCTTATTGAGTTGATAAAATGGCAGGTAGGATATCTTTCATCTTGATTATAATTGGGCCTTGCAGATAAAAAAATATCTTTTGTGCTGGTAGTGGGTTTGCTAAGATAACAATCCCGAACTCTATCTAGGATTCCCCAGGGTAATGCTCTGATTTTAGGGAAATCAGAAGAGCTAAGATATATCTAGTTAATAGCTCCAAAATCATACCACAACTTTTGTGGGTTAACGTGGTATCAGAGATAGACTTAGGTGCCTTGCGCCTTTGGAGGTCAGGGGGTTGAATCCTGCCTCTCGATCCTGTGAAGAGGAGCGTATAAAGAGAGGTATGACCCTTATGCTCCAGTGGTAGTACATATTGAAGTCTGCAGTAGGCCGCAAGCATGTAAGATAGTAACGGTCCATTCCCATGATAGCTAGCKTTTGTGAGTTTATATATRTATGTAYGTATATATATCAATTCAATCTATATTATGTTGTGGATCCAAAAATGATAAAATTATATTTGATTAGCCCAAATAGGGTCTCCGATAGAAGATAGGTAGGAAATCAAGGAAGAAAAAAGCTTCTTCGAGATAGGAATCATTATCTAATGAATTCAAAGGCTGCAATAGAAGTGAGGAAAAAAAGGAAATGACATCATAACATAATTAATTTAGGGGATATGGTGAAATTGGTAGACGTTACGGACTTAATTGGATTGAGCCTTGGTATGGAAACCTACTAAGTGATAGCTTTCAAATTCAGAGAAACCTTGCAATTAATAAAAAGGGAAATACTGAGCCAAATCCTAGTTCCCACAAACAAGGTTTCAGAAAATGGAAACAAGTATAGGTGCAGAGACTCAACGAAAGTTGTTCTAACAAACAGAGTTGGCCTCTTTGGTATAGAAATATTTCTATTGAAAATTGCAAAAGAATGAAGGATAAAATTATTTACATACTATTGACACCTAAAAATAGCCAACATTAATGGATCGGCTCTACAACCAGATAAGATATAAGACTATAACCACTTGACTGATGATCAATGGGCACGATCAACTGAATGGTTGATTGAGGCGGACGTGGGCCAAGAAAATAGCACAGAAGAAGGATAAATGGCGTAATAGCAGCTGACTTTCTCGACCAGCAGCCAACAAAGGAACGTTGCACAGTGGAGTATAAATAAGAAGAGAGAAAATAGAGAAAAACCCCTATCAACTCAAGAATCAAGCAAATTATTTTCATTTTATGCTTTCTTTACTTAGCTAGTTTTGTAATTATCTTTTTAGTGATAATTGCTCTCCTTTGCTTTGGCACATTTTTATGCAATACCTTTGAATTTAAAGTCTTATTGCTTTCATTTAGTAGCTTTCTTAGGCATTAGTCTATTGCAACGTTCTAGCATAACTTATAGCTTTAGTAGTGTAATTTATTTAGCTCTATTTTTGTTTAGCATAAATTTCGGCTTAGTTATTCTAGCAGAATCACAATCTCCTTTACATCGATTAGCATTATTTTCAGTTAACATAATCACTTGGCTAGTTAGCTATCTTAGTTGCATCTTTCTGCTGTTCACTTAGCATAATCACTCGACTAGCTTTAACTATCTAATTGCATCTTTCTGTTATTTGTTATCTTTGCAAGATGATACACATACATTGCTTGGTTTGTTTATTCTCTGACTAATTTGAGAAGCTCATTTGGCTAAATATCGTCGCAAGCAAGTGATCTTTTTTCTTA
Source organism: Rhazya stricta (assembly GCA_001752375.1). Classification (NCBI taxonomy): domain Eukaryota; kingdom Viridiplantae; phylum Streptophyta; class Magnoliopsida; order Gentianales; family Apocynaceae; genus Rhazya; species Rhazya stricta. The sequence goes on from MEJB01000044.1 coordinate 2,055,012, forward strand.
GTGATCTTAGTTGATTTGCACACTTTGTCAAGGCTTACATAAGCTAACTCAAGAAGTACACATACAAAAAGAGACAGCTATAGATCTGGCGAGCCGATCAAACGGCTAGCTAATTGGAACACAAGCTTTGTATGTTGAAAAGCTTAGTATGCTACAACCAGGATAGACGATAGGCAATTTTTGCACACTGACACAATTGACATGCTCAATGGGACCCCTAGATTGGGAATGCAGTTTTAGTCTAGACGACTTCTAAATCCATTAGAAGGGAATAGCAACACTGCTGCTAGCAATCAAGAAAATGCAATTCAGTTTTCAACCAATCAAGAAAATGCAATTCAGTTTTCAACCAACACTGAAATAATAGCTTTTCCAACATCTCTAGATGCAATATGGAAAATTTTTAATAAGAGTATGATAAAGCGAACATGAGAACAAATTAGTTATTGGCAAGCCACTTTGAACAACAAAAAGAGAAAATCAAAGAAAATAGCTACATGCCACTCATTAAGCTAAGTATAGGTGTTGTTGATGCAGAATTTTTGAAGCTGAAGTGTCAATGGATGAGGATTCATTTTTTCTCTCTTCATTTTGATAATCTAATGAAGAAACAAAAACTGGAGCCCTGTGTTAACACATGATTTTAGCCATCCAGTCCTCATAATGACCAAAACACTTACACAGTTCATGGCCTTGCGACACTTCAGTCTTCAAGTTTTTAGCCATTCACAGAGATAACAAACAAGAAAAGGAATAGGGGCTTCATCAATAGATGACCTACTGGTCAGATGAGGCAGAAAGAAGGACTACATATGCTAACATTAGGTGTAACACCCGAAATTTCTTTCTATGGATTTTTGTTTGATATGGTGAAATTTTGTGCCAACTAGGGTTGGAAATTTTATATGTAGTTTATACTTTTAGATCGCATGTTTAATAAGTATGAAAATATTGTTAGTGTCGAATAAGAGTCATTGTTTAGTTAAAGACTCGACTCGTGGGCCTATTTATTTATTAGTCGGAAATTGAGCTTTTTATCAAAAGGAAGCCCGTTATATTTAATTTACGAATTTTGGGTCAGGTATGGATGGAAAGGTTCGAAGGGTTTGGATTACGGCCCAAAATATAAAATTTTAAAAAAAGAAGAAAAGAGAAAAACCTAAAAACCCTAATCTTCTTCTTCCTCCCTATTGCCGCCGCCGCCACCCTCACTCGCAAAAAAACCCTAACCGTCGCCCCATTCTTGAAACTCCTCCCGCCATACACATGCCATCTCTTCCCCCTCTGCCGACGCCGCCAATCATTGCCACGTCTGTCCGGGTTTTGATCCAATTGGCCGGTCTTAGCTCAGACGCGGGGCCATTTGTGTGTCGAGTCGGTCGTTGCTAGTTCTCATCCCCACTGCCAGTTCGGCCCTCATCACCGCACCGCTCGAAGTAGCTCCCGTTTAGGTAAGACTATGTGTTAGTCTTGAACCGCGTCGATAGCCGTCGTAGGTGGTGCAGCTTCGGTCTTTTTTTTTTGTGGCTTCTTGTTCCCTCTCTTTTTTCCTCTTATGTTGCGCTTCGCTTTACATATCATACCGCGTCTAGGTCAGGGCACCGTCTCTTCTGTCTTCTTCATACCATTGAGCTATACCTCCGCCGCCTCGTACGCGCGGGAGACCACTTCCCGGAACCAGCCTGCTACCGTGATCCCGTCATCACACCATCACAACAGCGTCGAGGTGCTCGGGGCTCGTTACCCGTTTACGTGGGGCGTTATGTGTCTCGCTTAGCTGCCGGCTAAACCCTCTGAGGTCATAGACCTTAATAGAGGCCAGCCTCATGCGTCTAAGAGAAGCCACGTTGCAACCCGTTCCGGCCGAACTACTGTGTCTATTCGCACAGTGCCTCGAGAACGGTCCATCCGTTGGTCCTGTCCCGTTCGAAGCCAAAACCCGTCATCTAGGAACTGCAGCCCCCGCCGCGTCCAGGTTACAGGCTTCCACGGCCGCTCCCCTCTAGTCTAGACCCGGTTGTTGAGAACCTTGAGACCTGTCGCTTCGAACGTAGCTTGTCCTCCTTCTCCTCTCTTCTTCTTACGGGTCACGCGACGAGCAAGTCGGATCGATGCAACCGGCCCAACTCAAGAGGTTCGTCGATCCAGGCTACCGAGGCAA